>WOVY01011258.1:0-287929 GCA_013436015.1 Rhipicephalus annulatus | reverse complement strand
TACGTGAATTTAAACGTGTAAGTGTCAGGGAGCGCCACCTGTAGCCATGGAGGCAAGTGTGGCACACTCATTCATGAGTCTGTATGGCGTCACGTAGCACGTGAACTTATTACGAGCTCGGCAGCTGACCGATAGTCCTTCCTATACAACCTAACGGCACCAAGTCTGGCAGTACAAGACCCTAGTTAGTTATTAAAGAGAAGAAGTGTATGCTTAAGGGCTTGTTTTTTTAGTTTTTGACACAATAATAATGAGGTCTAACAAACAATAATGCCAAAGAATGTATAGGGGCGTTATTCTAAGGTCACAGGTTCGGTTCTGCTCACGGCAAGTTATCGTTTCACCCACTCTTCTTTTTTCGCAATTATATTGCAATTTGTATGTATATATATATATTTGTAATCAAGCCCGTGAAAAATTGTTCCGTAAAAAGACTGACGTTTCGGCCGCGGGACTGACTTTCGTCGGATTGATGCACACATGCGACAGTATAGCGTAATACAAGAAAGCAACGACGTTGTACAGCCCTGTTACTGAATGGCATGCGATTGTTAGAAGCGACTGTTAGACAAGTGACTGTTAGACAGGCGATTGTTAGAAGAGTCATATGTCGGCTAAAAATGTCACTCAATGGCATGCATGACATCCTTACACAGGCATCTATGGGTCTTACTTACCCTGGTAATTCAAAACAATTACCAGCATGCTTTAACACTTTTTAATACAGAACGACAATTGTACGTGACTGGTGACCTCAGTATGCATGAAATTGCCGAATTGTAAAGATGTAAAGTGATGAAGCAGACTGAGATTCATGACCAAAAATCTAAAAAAGCTGCTCCGTGATGGCGAGCCCCGCTCTTTGTTTTTTTAAAGCAGGCAATAACGGCGGTCCCGGCAAACTCGTTTCCCGATAATAGCACACCGCCGTCCACCAACACAGTAAACCTTTCACATGTTAAGCTTAAATAAGGACGAACTGCTGGTCCTGCTAAGGGGGCTCACCTTTTGTCCAGCAAATGACGGATACGACGATGTTCAATTGGCTAAAAATATAGTAAAAAAAACGTTACGATACATGCATCCACAGGAATCGCTATAACCATCCGTCCACTAGCAACATGCAGCCAGTTATGTTCAGCAACAATCGTTAGGCCCCTCCAGTCCAACGTCACAAATATCTTGACATGGATATTGAAGCGGTCAAGCGAGATGTCCTCAAAACCTACGAAAAGCAAAAGTTTAATCTAATATTATTGCATCACTGGCTAAACGCAGTGATATCTGATAAAGCCAGTCGACAATTGTGGTGCCGTTGTAATTATAAGAAAGGCAGATTATATGAGTGAAGCCCTCAGACAGCTTAACCATCTAATTTTATAAGCACCTAGACTATTATTATACTGAAAGGTTTGTGTAGTTGTACAAGATACTCTCAATGCTCTCGTAAAAGCAAGTCGAGCAGGCGATAAGACAGTTAGTTCTCTTGTTTCGCTCAGTACGGTCCAAGGCAGGTTTATTAGCTGCCTAAAATACATTAAGGAAAACTGTCCAGAACGCCCCATTTTTTTCGGACATTGGTACTGTCACGGAGCAACTTTCACGCTACTTTTATGCAATAATCAGTTAATCAACGGTCTTCTAAGCAAATTCTCGTCCTATTTCAGAGACACCAACCATTTTTTGTCAGACATTAACCTCGCGATACGAAATGATTCGCTGCTTAGATGCGCTTTCCCTGTATACCAATAAACCCCATAGCGATGGTATCCAGGCAGTAGTTCACGCGTACGAAGAAACGTGCAGAGAACGCATTGAAAGTAACACATTGGCTGTCTTATTGAAATAATCCTACAGGGTGACCATTTTGACTTTGATGGCTCTCATAATCTTCAAGTAAGCGGAACACTCGCATTACACCTAATACGCTAGTATTTTGCATGACTGTCTGAAAGATGACTTCATTATAAATCGGGTTTTAAAGACACTTTATTATAAGCGATTTATAGCCTTGCCGTCGTGCTCTAGTGGCTAAAGTACTCGGCTGCTGACGCGCAGGTCATGGTATCGAATCCCGCGGCTATGGCAGCTGCATTTTCGATGGAGGCAAAAATGATGTAGGCCCGTGTGCTCAGATTTGGATGCACGTTAAACAAACCTGAAATTCCCGGAGCCCCTTCACTACACGGCGTGTCTCATAATCATACGGTGGTTTTGGGACAATAAACCTCACATACCATTAAATATAAGCGATTTATAGTGGACGTTTTCCTTATCCGGTGCCATGGTGAAAGTGAAACTCAATCTTTCATAGCTCATTTCAACACTATTTACCAATATATTTATTTATTTATTTATTTATTTATTATTTATTATTTATTTATTTATTGATATGTGGGGTTTAACGTTCCCAAACTACCATATGAGAGACGCCGTAGTGGAGGGCTCCGAAAACTTAGACCACCTGGGGTTCTTCAACGTGCACCCAAATCTGAGCACACTGGCCGACAACATTTCCGGGCTCCATCGGAAATGCAAGCCGCCGCAGCCGGGATTCAATCCCGCGACCTGCCGGTCAGCATCCGTAGTACCTTAGCCACTTGACCTCCGTGGTGGGGTGCAGTGAATCACTCCGGTCATCCTTCAAATTCATACTTGAAAAACCCCTTCCGTGAGAGAAAAAAAAAACGTTTATGAGGGAAGGCCAACTTCTCGGAGCATATCGCATCGCCTAATGTTTGATATATGTGTCTCTCCATTTTGGTTCGACGTAACCATAAAATTCTCCATGCACTGACGTTAAAGCTTGTCATGTTCGGAAATGTTCCTATACAAGGAATTGTTCTACTTTGCAGAGTACGGTATAGTCGGATTTGCCTATATAATGAAATTAGCATTTCTTTAGATGACGCTCTTATGGGTATGGTAAGATAGAACTTGAGAAGCCCGCAGCGTTTTCGCCTCAAAGGGGATGCACACAAAGGTCGCACCAATTGGCGTAAACTGTAGATTGACGCCATGATCGCTAAGGACCGGTGGCTCCTTTTTCGGAGAACTTCCCCCAATAGCACAAGCGGAACTATTTTCTTAGTCTCGGAGGCAACTTGCAACTGCGCTTCGTACATCTTGGCGGGGCATCTTAGAACTACTTTAGTTGTTGCCGACTGTGATAACAACGAGCGATAACTTACTCGGCTCAGGCACCGAAACAGGGAAGGCCCGCCGCTCTTTCCCTGGCGTTGGTGGGACGTTTGGGGATGTGCTCGAGGAGTATGCGATTGACGATGCTTCGGCTGAATCTGGACTTGTACCTGCTCAAGGAGACGTGTACCGGATTCCAGTTCCTTCCCAGCCACCGCACACGTGTCTTCGAATATGAAGTGCATACGTTTTACCAGTGATTGTCCGAACTGAGACCCCTGTACTGACATTCGTACAAGAAGAGAGGTCGCTCGTAGTTCAGGTACTCAGTTTGAACATAGTTTTTGGGCGTTTCCGCTGTCTTTTTTTCCGGCGTAAAAGATAAATGGTGGTGCGCGCGAAAAAAATCAATTTCTCCTGGCTAGGTATTCAACTCGCTAGAACAGCATAAATAGCCGACTGACAATGTCATAACTGTGTCAGTATGAGGCGTTGTAAAGTCACCGCCGTGGTCACGCAGTGCTCAATAGACGCGTAAAAACAAGGATAGAAATGCTGAAAACAAGTGGCGACATAAACTAACAAGCTCTAAAATAATTGAAACTTAAAGTCTCAAAAATAATTGAAACTGCAGAATTAACCAAAAATTGAATGCGATAGCTTATCTTAAGTAGCGAAAAATGCTCCTAAAACATTGGTCTTGATACCCGCACCACGCGAGAGAGGGCGCCACCACCTCAGAAAGCATGCGATTGCCAAGGGAATTGGTGAGTTTTTCTTGCGACGCTATTCCTCAGGTTTCGCGGTAGAGAAGCTGCATCAAGGCCAAACCTCATAAGCGCGAAAATGCACGCGACAGCGACAAGCGACGCGAGGTAGATCGGCTTCGCGCGATCAGTCGCTAGCGCAGGCAAACTCATTCACGCGACGGTTTCGGCGAGCGAATTCCACTGTTGCTGGCATGAGGCCGTCTACTCGCACCAAGAAAACCGCGTAGCGAGTGGTATGCAATTGAAAAATAAGATATATTGTTGTGTAATGAAACGGAAAGTGTTTAATATTGCCTTGCAGCACTTTCTTTATATGCACATGCGTAAACATTGCGTTATTTTTTGTTGCGCATACGTGCCTCGGGCAGGGTCACGTGCACCTATGCAGTCTTTGTCTTTTTCGGTATTTCGCTATTGGCTGCTTGAGCCCAGCACTTCCGGGCGATGAGCGACGGTATCCAAATCTGGAGAACCGAGCGATCGCGCGAAAACTAGCACGCGACACGTCGCGCGAACGCCCTGTTTCGTCGCCTGTAGCGTCGCTCGTCGCTGTCGCGTGCATTTTCGCGCTTATGAGGTTTGGCCCTTAAGTAGCGAACTTAGAACTACGGTAATACTGACTTAAGAAGGACACTAGGGAAGGATTTATTTTAACGTGGCTTTAGAACTACTTAGAGCCTACACAAGAACTACGAGACCGCTTTGCAGGAAACCACAGAACTAGCTCTAGATTAGAGCAATACTAGCGCTGCATTAGGCGCTGGATTTAGGACTTTTTTTTCTCCTCGCACCCCTCTAAAATATAACCCGTTAAATGTTGACAGCTGTGACTCACCGTAGAAATCGTCACATGGGTGCACGCTTTTCGTTGAGCGAGAACCTCAGGTCTTTGGCGAGGGACAGACAGCCGTGCGGACATGCACCGACGCCCGCCATGAGCACGACGGGCACGGTAAACAGCGTCGCCGACATGGTCACGGCCATGGTCACCACGAACGAGGTGTATCGCAGCCAGTGGTCCGGGTACGATGTGTCCTCCTTGGGCAGCAAGTGCTCTTGGGCCGGCCCGCTGGATCCCGCCAAGTCGGGTTCTTGACGCCGCTCGGCGTCCTGCGCAGGATGTCCCGGTGGCATCCATCCATCGGATAAACCTTGGCTGCCTCTGGCCGGACACGATGTCAATGACAGGGGGACGGAATCCATTACGACCCCCGAGTGATGTCTCCTTGCTGGTCTTATATGGAGAACGAAATTGGTGGATTCGTCAGAGTGCACGATTAGAGAAATCAACCTACCCTGTAGAGTAGCCTAGCAAAATATTGATTGATTTATTATTGAGTCATTTATTGATTGATGAATTGATTGATTGAAGTGCACGATTAGAGAAATCAACTTACCTTGTAGAGTAGAGTATCCCAGGACAAGACTGATTGATTGGTTGATTGCCCTTTTTATCAAGAACAAGATCAACCTACCTGCCCGTTCGTCTCTTCTTCTTCTGCTGCTCGTGCTCACTCGTGACCTACAGTAGCGCGAGCGTGAGCCACGTACTGCGCCTGTTTTCTTGCTTGTTTGTTTTATAAAATATAAAACGCCTGACTTAAGTACGTTTTGCATGTGGAAGTTGCTTATTGGAATCTAATCGATTCACTTGGACGACTTGGCAAGCATTTTACGTGCAAGTGTACCCGCGAGTCAAAGTTCAAAATGAAATAGTTGGGGGAACTAGTGTAGACGACGGCGTCGATGATGACAATGATGATGATCCACACTACTTGCGCGAACCCACTGAAAGACGCGCTACAAGCATGGGGTGGTAGGAAGTATGTAGCTTACGAAATTAAAAGGCGAACCATAAATTAAGGAAACAAATAAATATGTAGCATTGATAAATAATGCTATAAGAGAGAGCAGTGAGGTTAACGCATGCACTGTAGAATATGAGCGCGTCACTGGCATAGATATATACATATGAAATGCTGATGCTCGGAGAACTATTCTCACCATCATAAATGCCGAAAATAGAAGCTACAGCTAAATAAAGTATAGGTATCAGGGCTTCGGCGCTCACTATACTGTCCTGTTTCTTTCTGATAATGAGGATCACGGAGGTTGCACGGCGGGCTTGTTGGTTATTCATGTTGTTCGAGGTATAGCGCATCCAGGACGGTACAGAGAAGAAAACACAGAACACATAGCGCCGTGTATGTAAGAAGGGAAGAGGAGAGATTGGTAGCTCAGTGCGCTTCTTGCTGTTGTATTTGAACTTATATTTATCGTCCCTTTCTGCTTGTTAAAATCTACGTTAAATACTTTCTGTCATCCGATTCTTGGTCGATACCCTATCAGTGAATACGCGCCATGCAAAAATGAATCATTATCGACATTGTATGTATAAAAGTACATGTCACACACTCACACCACACACACACACACACACACATATATATATATATATTATATATATATATATATATATGAGTGTGCCTGTATTGTGTTTTCTACGTGTGACACAAAAAAAAATGAAATGCACCTACTACTATCGAAAAATCCCTTGCACTGGGTATGAGCCCTCCTTCGAGGGGAACATTTCATCAAAGAAAGAGAACGACGAAGGTACACATATCATCCCATGGACAGCTGCAAGAACGCATTAAACTTACAGAGGTCAAGTCCTGTGCAACAACACCACAGCGACACTTATTTAATGCAAACAAATATAAGCAAAGGCACTTCACCTGGATCAGAAACGGGGACACATATTGTATGCACATTGATTTCACGTTCACGAATCCGCACCCGTATCCATTAGGGATGGGCTCGTAATGTTATGAATGGAAAAGCAGTTTGCAGAAAAGGTATACGTGTTAGATCGTAGCAGCACCGGCTTCAATTCCGCACGGCAAACTTACAAAAAAAGAACCCAATATGTTAACAATTGTGTACATGTACAAACCCTTGTATATATAAACCATCAACCATAAGGGCATTGGTTTGCGGCATGTTATCACAGACATTGACTAAACTACATGCTCAAATATCCCTTCTCAATCACATATAGCTTAAGCATGACTGCTGTCTCCAGTGCTTTGTGGATAGTATGTCAGTTGTGTTGGTATCCCCGTCTTTCTACGCCTAGGAACTGACACCGATATGAGAAATTGCCATGGATTCAGTGTCACTTATTGATATAGATGAACCATAGCCACGGTTTGACAACTTGATATACCTTATGCATCGCGGGAAGCTGTGCCGAGTGTATACACATCACTGCGCGTCAGCACGCAACATTTTTTCGCAATATCGTTCCGAGAGTGTTTCGTTCGGGCACTAGCCTGACACACTTTTCATGAGTTGGCGTCGCGTAAGCGTTTCACGATTTCCTTGAATAAACACGCGAATGGCAGGTGCCGATAATCAGCCCGCTGGCCAATTGATATAATATTCACGCACTGTGCACTTTCATTCCTTTGCACAGCCCTCTCGCCCATGTGTGTATACACATCTCGCCCAGCACTGTTTCCTGGAGCAGGAGCCTTAACGCTTTCAGATCAGACCCCAAATAACAGAGAATCCAGAGAGCGATACAGTACAGCTTAGTCCCAATTAAGGCCTGAGGGCTATGAGCCTAGGCGTATCCCTCAAAGGCGTCCAACTTTGAGTACACCTGAGTGGCTCGAACAGCAGATTAGTGAATGTCCTTCCATCGCTTCCTGAATGTAGAAATAATAGACTAAACGATACTGCAAAAACTGTGGCCGTCGTTTTATTTTTGATCGCTTTGAAGGTCTTTATTTCTGATATTTATTTCTGTTGCTTTGAAGTTGGCGAACTTCTGCAAACCAAGTGCTTATAACTCAGGAATGATTAACTCAAGATCTAATATATATGGTCATTTTCTCGGCCTAGAACATGGCATGCCCTCAAAACTGTCTTATTCATATGTCATTTAAGTGTACCTTCTTCTTTCTCTGCTTCACACCCGCTTATATTCTAACAAATATATCTCGCCGAACAAAAGTTGGATTCAGGCTGACCAAAAATTCTTTTATAACGTACGCTCATTTGATAATATGTCAATGCTAGTCGCCATATTCGCAGGTGTCAAGATTTTTGCAATAAACAGTCAATTTCGCATCGCAACTTCTACGCTTTTCATCAACACCTGTTGACAATTGTTCGCACGAGCCCAACAGCTTTGCATGCGCTAACAACTCAGAAGACGAAGACGACGGTACGCGAGCCGGCACTAATATAGCCGAAAAACTTAAGTTCGTCCGAAAGAGGCAAAACGTGATCATTAATGGACGACGACGCGTATGTTCCACCATGCTGGAACAAGTGCTTCAGAAATGCGACCCCACGTAACATTACAGGGCTTCTAGTGACCTCGCACAAAGAACGGGAGTGTAGCGACCCCTTGCGACAAACAGTAAATGAAGGAGATGAAGAAGCGCGATGAAGACGAAGCCATCGGCTATATAAGCGCACCCCGCATCGGCATTCGGCCCTAGCTGTCCGGGCATATAGGTATTTAAATGACCAGTTAGCAGATTATCTAGCCCACCTAGAGATAAGCAATATCATAGCGACTGATGCATCTGTGTCAAAAGAAAAGGCTGGGGTTGGCATCTTTTCTCCTTCTTTGGACTGGTCCTTTTCGATTCGACTCCCAGATTATACCCCGGTATTCATGGCAGAATTATTGGCCATTGTTCTTGCCCTACGCAAATTACCCTCAAGCGAATCATTAGCAGTTATCATTACAGATTCATTATCAGTTTGTAATGCACTTTCTGCGGCAGTAAATTCAGAGCTCATGAATACGTTTCGGCATTTAGTACCGAAAAACGTAAAGAAACTGCATTTGCTATGGGTACCAGGCCACCGCGGATTATATTTGAACGAAATGGCGGACTCTTTAGCAGCAGTATCCCTGGGTGGGCCCACCATCCCAGTTTTGCCAGATACGGCTTACGTAACCGCGCTAAGGTTCCGAAATGCTTGCCTGCAATGGGGAAAAGGTAATTTGGATAAATTCAAAGATTTCGAGCATTTGAGCTATTGCTGGAATAAACAGTGGTGTGTATCTCGCCAGTTAGAGGTCACTTATACCAGATTGCGCTGTGCAGTTCCACAACTAAATTATTACCTTAATAAAGCTCAGCTCAAGGCGTCACCGCTATGCATTTGGTGCAACGAAATTGAAACAATTGAACATTTCTTTTTATTCTGTCATGGTTATTCTTATCAGAGAAAAAGATTTTTAGTAGCCCCATTACAAAAGCTAGGAATACAAGTAAATTTACCAGTAATTTTATCATTTGGCGGAACTTCATTTGGTTACTGCCACAGGGATGTATGCTCCGCTGTGTTTGATTACATCAATGCAACTAAAAGATTACCATGCTAGTGAACCACTAGCTTTTCAGATCATTAGTTTATAATTCGTAGTTATGTCTTTCAAAAACAAAAGATGGTTTGACCGCTTGCTCAGCACACATTTTTGTTTTTTTTGGTAGTATTATTTTAAGCTTCTTTTATAGATTAGCTTCAATTTCAGTTTAGTTTCATTTAAGTATCCTGCCGCCCGGTTCTTGGCCCATCCCCCTTTGTGGGTAAGCGCCATCCATCAGAGGTCATCAGCATCAGCATCAGCTGTCCGGGGGGCGCGGCTTGGACCAGCCGGATGAACCGCGCCCGTGAGTACGTCTTTCATCTCGTCTCCCTGCAGTAATGCCCAGCCAACCTTCCCTATTAACAAGTAGCTTTGACGTTTAGTCGCAAGCTCTTCGCTGTCATGGCGCCTACGGGAGGATGCAACCTGATCGAGCCAACAGGCCGGTGGCGCAGTGGTGGCCTTTCCATGCGGTACCTGCTGGAGTAAGGAGGTATGGATGCACCTCGAGGAACTTATCCGGGAGCTTTTGGGTAGGTAAGGCCACTTCCGACAGCATAAATATCGAAATAGCCGTAGCCACATTGTGTCAGCTAATTTAAGTTCGGTTGATAAACGCACGCAGGTGCCCTTCACGGAACTCAGCCAAGGCGACGACCTCGACGACCTTAGCATTTTCCCGTGAAACGAACCAGCCGTATGCAACCTGCTTGACGATCCTGCACGACGTCATGTCTACTGGAACCTGTCGGGGGCGTGAAAGAGGAAGCACCGAAGACGTGCTCAGCAGTGGCTTCACATCAGCTCCGCTCGTCCGCTTCTGTTCATGGCCATATCCAAGGGCGCTGCAACACAAAAGAGCCGCAGCAGTTAAGCCGACCAGTTCGGCCGTTACCTGCCCATAGCAAAGACTGACCTGTGGCGCTGCCCCAAGCGCCGTCGGTTGCTGAAGGGGACTCTCTGGTGGACCTGCCCTTTCCTTTGAACAGAACTTTGTCATAATTGGGCATGCCTCTATTCATCACAATTCTCTGCAGACTGCTCCTGACGGCCCTCTTCGGCTGAAGTCTCTCTGGAACCTGTCTGGGGCGTGAAAGGGGGAGGCCCCGAAGACGAACCTAGCTGTGGCTTCACTATAGCTCCGCTCGCCCGCTTCTATTCATGGCCATATCCAAGGGCGCTGCACCACAAAAGAGCCGCAGCAGTTCAGCCGACCAGCTCGGCTGTTACCTGCCCATAGTAAAGACGGACCTGCGGTGCTGGCTCCAGCACCGTCGGCAGCTGAAGGGGACTCTCTGGTGGACCTGCTTTCTCATGTGAACGGAACCTTGTCATAAATCTGCATGCCTCTACTGATCATATTTTTCTGCAGACTACTCCTGACGGCCCTCTTTGGCTGAAGTCTCTCTGGAACCTGTCAGGGGCGTGGATGGGGGAGGCCCCGAAGACGAGCCTAGCAGCGGCTTCACTATAGCTTCGCTCGTCCGCTTCTGTTCATGGCCATATCCAAGGGCGCTGCAACACAAAAAAGCCGCAGCAGTTGAGCCGACCAGTTCGGCTGTTACCTGCCCATAGCAAAGACGGACCTGTGGCGCTGGCTCCAGCGCCGTCGGCAGCTGAAGGGGACTCTCTGGTGGACCTGCTTTCTCATGTGAACGGAACCTTGTCATCAATCTGCATGCCTCTACTGATCATATTTTTCTGCAGACTACTCCTGACGGCCCTCTTTGGCTGAAGTCTCTCTGGAACCTGTCAGGGGCGTGGAAGGGGGAGGCCCCGAAGACGAGCCTAGCAGTGGCTTCACTATAGCTCCGCTCGTCCGCTTCTGTTCATGGCCATATCCAAGGGCGCTGCAACACAAAAAATCCGCAGCAGTTGAGCGACCAGTTCGGCTGTTACCTGCCCATAGCAAAGACGGACCTGTGGCGCTGGCTCCAGCGCCGTCGGCAGCTGAAGGGGACTCTCTGGTGGACCTGCTTTCTCATGTGAACGGAACCTTGTCATAAGTCTGCATGCCTCTACTGATCATATTTTTCTGCAGACTACTCCTGACGGCCCTCTTCGGCTGAAGTCTCTCTGGAACCTGTCAGGGGCGTGGAAGGGGGAGGCCCCGAAGACGAGCCTAGCAGTGGCTTCACTATAGCTCCGCTCGTCCGCTTCTGTTCATGGCCATAGTCAAGGGCGCTGCAACACAAAAAAGCCAGCAGCAGTTGAGCCGACCAGTTCGGCTGTTACCTGCCCATAGCAAAGACGGACCTGTGGCGCTGGCTCCAGCGCCGTCGGCAGCTGAAGGGGACTCTCTGGTGGACCTGCTTTCTCATGTGAACGGAACGTTGTCACAAATCTGCATGCCTCTACTGATCATATTTTTCTGCAGACTACTCCTGACGGCCCTCTTCGCTTGAAGTCTCTCTGGAACCTGTCAGGGGCGTGGAAGGGGGAGGCCCCGAAGACGAGCCTAGCAGTGGCTTCACTATAGCTCCGCTCGTCCGCTTTGTTCATGGCCATATCCAAGGGACGCTGCAACACAAAAAAGCCGCAGCAGTTGAGCCGACCAGTTCGGCTGTTACCTGCCCATAGAAACGACGGACCTGTGGCGCTGGCTCCAGCGCCGTCCTGAAGGGGGACTCTCTGGTGGACCTGCTTTCTCATGTGAACGGAACCTTGTCATCAATCTGCATGCCTCTACTGATCATATTTTTCTGCAGACTACTCCTGACGGCCCTCTTTGGCTGAAGTCTCTCTGGAACCTGTCAGGGGCGTGGAAGGGGGAGGCCCCGAAGACGAGCCTAGCAGTGGCTTCACTATAGCTCCGCTCGTCCGCTTCTGTTCATGGCCATATCCAAGGGCGCTGCAACACAAAAAAGCCGCAGCAGTTGAGCCGACCAGTTCGGCTGTTACCTGCCCATAGCAAAGACGGACCTGTGGCGCTGGCTCCAGCGCCGTTGGCAGCTGAAGGGGACTCTCTGGTGGACCTGCTTTCTCATGTGAACGGAACCTTGTCATAAGTCTGCATGCCTCTACTGATCATATTTTTCTGCAGACTACTCCTGACGGCCCTCTTTGGCTGAAGTCTCTCTGGAACCTGTCAGGGGCGTGGAAGGGGGAGGCCCCGAAGACGAGCCTAGCAGTGGCTTCACTATAGCTCCGCTCGTCCGCTTCTGTTCATGGCCATATCCAAGGGCGCTGCAACACAAAAAAGCCGCAGCAGTTGAGCCGACCAGTTCGGCTGTTACCTGCCCATAGCAAAGACGGACCTGTGGCGCTGGCTCCAGTGCCGTCGGCAGCTGAAGGGCACTCTCTGGTGGACCTGCTTTCTCATGCGAACGGAACATTGTCACAAATCTGCATGCCTCTACTGATCATAATTTTCTGCAGACTACTCCTGACGGCCCTCTTCGGCTGAAGTCTCTCTGGAACCTGTCAGGGGCGTGGAAGGGGAAGGCCCCGAAGACGAGCCTAGCAGTGCCTTCACTATAGCTTAGCTCGTCTGCTTCTGTTCATCACCATACCCAATGGCGCTCTAACACAAAAGCCGCAGCAGATAAGCCGACCAGTTTGTCAGTTGCCTGCCCATAGCAAAGACGGACCTGTGGTTCTGCCTAGATCCGTCGCCAGCTGAAGGGGACTCTCCGATGGACTTGTTCTTCACCGCGTACATTTCAAGACAACCCCCGAATTTCCTAGATGCTTTGGTCCTCTCCGTGCCTCCCGGACAGCTAAAATAAAATTATCCTCCTGGCTATCGGTCTTTTTTTCTATTGACTGCATGTAGGCAAATGGTTTAGCAAAGTGTAAAGGTGGCTAAAATATTGTGCATTAGGCGAGCACTTTCACATTGTACAAAACCATTGCTACCTGTGCCGCTGTACAAACTCGGCGGTAAATGCCGCTTCTGCACAACCCGCCCACAGTACCAACCAGATTAAATGCCTTGCCTAAACGCCGTGCAGCGGAGTTTTCCAGTGTGACGGCGGTGCCAGAACTTCATGCCTAGCTGCGAAAAAAGGCTGCGGCCAGTCGAAATAATACTCGATGGCCGCGTCTCCTTGTCCGAGCGAGCGGGCGGATCGCATACACCGTGTATCCCTGCTACCAGCACACGGTAGCAAATTTATATTGCTCCTATGTTTCACACACATTATATATCGCTTCATATAGCCTATAGTTCTCTTTTATTACATTAGAGTTCTCCTACAATTTCCTTGTATTATAGCTAATAGTTCTCTTTATATTCCCTTTATAAGTTGGATCGGCCAAGAATCGGCCGGCAGGTTCTTCAAGTTAGTTGGACTTTGTCAGGGGTGTGGAAGGGAAAGGCCCCGAAGAGGAGCCTTTGCAGTGAAAGCAACAGCAAGCTAAACGATTTTAAAATGTACGAATCTGTTGCTATCAGTGCTGCTGCTCAAACTCTGCGGTAAATGTTGCTACTGCACCAACAGTGCAGCGGGAGCAATCTGATGATGATGATGATGATGATGATAATGATTCTCTTATATTGCTGACATCGCCTCTAAAGAGGTATCGGACAAGAATTGGGCGGTAGGATCTTTAAACTAGTTGGACTTTTACCTGCTGTGCCTGCCGTTGCAGTAAGGCAATAGCAACACGAGAGAGAGACAACTTTTATTGAAACGGCAAGTGTTAGAGGAGTTGACTCCCCTCCCTTAGATGGCAGCTAGGAGTCCTTGGGCCCTAGCGGCATCTTCGGCTTGCCTGATGACCTGTAGTTGGTCCTCGATGCTTGAGCTTAGCAGCGCGGTCTCCCACTGCTCCGTATTCATGTATCTGTTTGGCCCCTTCACGATGTTGGGGCAAGCCCAGATAATGTGTTTGAGGTCCGCCCGCTGATTGCAGTGTTTACATCTGTCTGAGTAGAGGTCCGGGTAACAATGATTATAAGCGATTGGGTTTGGGAACGTGTTTGTTTGTAATAGGCGCCACGCTGTCGCCTGCTGCTTATTTAATGAGGAGTGTGGTGGCGGGTAATGCTGCCTCCCTAATCTGTAGTGCTTGGTAATTTCGTTGTAACTGAACATGCGGTCTCTCTCCGCACGCGGGACTCCGCGTCATTCCTGCCCCTGCTCGGCTCGCTAACTCTCGAGCTAGGGTGTGTGCGGTTTCATTGCCCGGGAGGGAGGAGTGGGCGGGCGTCCATATAACATAAACGTCGCGCTCTCCGCGAAAGTTATTTAAGATTCTTAACGCCTCTTTCGAGACCCTTCCGTTAGCGAAGTTATGAATCGCGGCTTTTAGAATCACTGATTACGACGCTGGCCCTTGTGGACGCAAGCGTCAGCGCTATGGCCGTTTCTTCAGCGATTTCCGAATTTCCTGTTTTAATGGTGCCGCTAGCAAGCAGGTGGCCCGCTTGATTTGAAGCGACTATTGCCATGTGTCGACCGTCTGTATATTCGGCTGCATCTACATATACCACGTCCGCGTCATGTTGAAACTTCTTGTGCAGTGCTCTCGCTCTTGCATTCCTCCGCTCCCGGTGATGTTCGGGGTGCATGTTTCTGGGTAACGGAGGTATTATGATGCGCTCTCTGGTTTCTTTTGGGATATCGTATTTATTGCCGCTTTGGCCAGCGTACGTTATTGCAAGTTTGTGCAGGATGTGTCTTCCCGTGTTGCTTTGCGCGAGTCGTTCATATTGCGCTATCATATGAGCCTCAATAAGTTCGTCTAGCGTGTTATGCATTCCTAACGCTTCGAACTTTTCGTTAGACGTGGTGATCGGTAATCCGAGGGCTTGCTTATATGCTTTTTTAATTATGCATTCTATCTTTTGTTTTTCCGCCACTTGCAACTTGAGGTATGGGGTCACATACACTATGCGGCTGACGACGAAGGCTTGGATGAGCTGCACTAAGTTGTGTTCTTTCACGCCGTAGTTTTTGTTGGCGAATCTTCGAATCATTCGAATGGTTTGTTGGGTGTTGTTATCCAGGAACTTTATTGCTTCCCCGTTATGTCCGTTCTCGGATATTCGGAGTCCCAGAACTCTATGTGTTGTACCTGAGGTATTGGGTAACCTCCTGCTAAGATTGTGATGTTGTGTCGTTCGTGAATGCGCTTGCGACCTCTGCTTGTAGGTCTGTAGAGTAATAACTCCGATTTTTGAGGATAGCATTTTAGGCCATTGTTCTCCACGTATCGCTCTACCGTATTTACTGCGTGTTGTAAAATCTCTTCTATGTGACCGTCGCTCCCGCCCGTCACCCATAGGGTGATGTCATCCGCATAGATACTGTGCTGAAGCCCTTCGACGCGTTCCAGCTCTGAGGGTAAACCAAGCATCGCCACGTTGAATAGGAAAGGGGAAAGCACCGAACCTTGTGGTGTTCCCTTGTTGCCTAGAACGAATTCTTCGGATTCCGCTTCCCCGGCCATGATTGTAGCTTTACGGTTGGTGAGAAAATCTTTTATGTAATCATACACTCTCCGACCTACGTGTAGGTTTTGCAAGTTGCGCAATATGGCCTCGTGGGTGACGTTATCAAATGCCTTCTGCAGGTCAAGGCCCAGAATGGCTTTTGTATCCAGGGTGTGCGTTTCGGCGTCTATGATTTGATTCTTTAGCTGCAACATGACGTCTTGCGTCGAGAGTCTTGGTCGAAAGCCGATCATGGTGTGTGGGTATAGCTCGTTGTCGTCCATGTATCTGACGAGACGCGTTAAAATTACTTTTTCCATGAGCTTTCCAATGCAGGACGTCAATGAAATGGGCCTGAGATTTCCGATGAGCGGCTTTTTGCCCGGCTTGGGTATTAATATGATTTTGGCGGTTTTCCATTGCTGGGGTATGGCGCCCTTCTCCCAGCATTCGTTTATGTACTTTGTGAGAGCAGTGACGGATTCGTCATCTAAGTTGCGAAGTGTTTTATTTGTTATACCGTCGGGACCCGGGGCGGACTTGGGATTGAGTCGTCCGAGTTCGTATCGAATCTCTGCCTCTGTTATGGAGGCGTCAAGGTCGACGTTATCCTTCTCTTCGTACTCTGGGAGTCGTGCCTTTGTGGCATCTCCTACGTATGTCTGGCGTAGCTCGCGTAAGAGCTCTTCTTCTGTACCTGCGTAGCTGTGTAGTATCCGTTGCAGGTTTTGTCTTTGTGTTGTTTTCGTGCCTTCTGGATCAAGGAGGCCTCGGAGAATGTTCCAAGTTTTGGACATTCCGAACTGCCTGTTCATTAAAGTGCACATGCCTGCCCACTGCTGCTGGGACAGCCTATTTGCGTAGTCTTCTATGTCTCTGTCGAGCACGACGATTCTCTTTCTTAGACGCCGGTTGTGCTTTTGACCTTTCCAGCGCTCTTGCAGGCTGTGTTTTGCCTCCCACGTGTGTAAGAGCTTGCTGTCCATTTCTTCCATTCCTGCCTCTTCGGGAACATGTTTGGTGGCTTTCTGCACGCTACGCTGGAGTGTGTCTGTCCACTTCTGTATATCTTCGATGGTCTCTGTAGCATCGTCCTCTCTTATCTTACGAAAGGTGTCCCACTCGGTTAACATTATTTTTCTACCTTTCTTTTTACGCGGACCTGCTTGTAGAATTGTGCATACAATGTAGTGATCGCTGCCTAGATTTACGTTAGTGTTGGTCCAATGAGGGTTGGATATATTCTTTATGAATGTAAGGTCCGGCGTGGTGTCTCTACTGACGCTGTTCCCCATTCTGGTAGGGTCTTGTGGGTTAGTTATTAGCGTGAGCTCCTCGTGCTGCGCGTCGTTCCACAGGTTGCGGCCTTTAACGTTTTCGATGGTGTAACCCCAGGCGGCGTGTGGTGCGTTAAAGTCGCCCACGACGATCAGTGCTTGTCTGCCCGCTACGTTTAGCACTTTGCGGAAAAGCGAGCCAAACTTTACCTTTTGTCGTGGTGGACTGTACACGTTCAGCACAAACAAGCTTCCCTCCTTTTTTCGAGACGGGAGAATTTCTAGTAGGACGTGGTCTATGTTGCGTACGCCAGTATCGTGTTCTACAGCCGTTATCTTACGATGTATCAGTGTGGTTACTGTTGCTTTTTCAGCTAAAGTGCTTTATGATTTGTATCCTGATAATTTTGTGGTCCCCGCAGTTTCCTGGAGGGCGATTACATCTGGTGCTTGCTTGGTTTTTACGAATTGCTGCAGGTTACCCCGCTTACGACGAAACCCACGACAATTCCACTGCCAAACCGTGCATTCATTAGGCGGCGCCATGTTGGCTACTCGAGTTTTCTATGCAGCTGTTCTCAGCCGCAGGTGGTCTGCTGTACGGCTTGCTCTTGACCGGCCTCGCTCCTGCGGGTCGGGCGTCTTTCGAGTCGTTTTCCAGCTGCCCTACCCTACCCTCGAGGGTGTCGAACCTCTGAGACATTTCAACTCGCATCTGCGTTATCTGCTGTTGTAGGTCCGCGCGCATCTGCATGAATTGCTGCTGTAAATCTACGAACATTTCCTGAAACATGCCTTTTACTTCTCCGAGTGTAGAGTCGCTTTGCTCATCGGCGTTTTCCTTTGCCCTTCGTTTATGCGGTGGCGTTTCTCCACTCATCGACGCGGGAACGGGCGTCGCCGGAGCTCGAAGAGGTGTCGACGCCCTAATGGGTGTTGGCGTGGTATGGGTCATCTCTGAGTGTTTTGGGTTCTTAAGCTTAGCGTTTTCTACTTTAAGCATTTTTACCTCTTCCCTTAGCGTCGCGTTTTCTCGCGTTATTTGCTCTAACAACTGTCTGATCTGTGTTATTTCCTGTTCTAAGGCGGACCCCGCGCGTGTAGGTGTAACAGCAGTGCCAGAGACCGCGTCTGCAAAGCTCACCTGTGCCTGAGTTTCTACCGCTCCTCGGCTGGATTGCAATCTTGACGTTGCCCTGGATCTCGATCGGGTTCTCGATCGTGTTCTCGAACGGGTTCTGTACCGGGTCCGCGACCTTGGTCTGCGACCGGGCTGCTCCCGACTGTCCCCCTCGTATGGTCCTGGGGGTGAGCCTTCTGTGCGATGGCCTTCTGATCCCTGGGTGTTCTCGCTCGTTGCTTTGCCAGCTCGTTTGTTGTAGTCGTTGATGCCGTATGGTGTTTCGGCCTCCGCTTCTTCTCTTCTTCGTCGCTCCCAGCGTCTTCGCCGGACCAAATACGGTATCTTGTACTTTGCCTTGCAGCGTCCTGTCTCCCGTAAAGTGAGCTTGCCCGCATAGCTGACATCTTGCTTCACACTGGTGTTCTTGCGGCGGGTTGGCCACGCCGCATCCTCTGCATATGTTTTTTGTCTGGGTTGGGGCAAACGTCCGCCCTGTGTCCCAGCCTCCCACATTCGTAGCAAATGTCAATGTGTTTTCTGTATAGCGAGCACCGGACGATGAGCGCTCCGTATTTCACGTATCTCGGCACGTGAAGTCCGTCGAAGAGCACGATTACATTGTCTGTGTTGCCCATCCTCTTCGCGTGTAATATGCTTGGGTTTCTTGCTGTCACTAGGTTGTCTATAATATCTTCGGAACTTTCCTCTTGGGATATCCCTCTTATGAGTCCCTTAGATGTGTTTTCCGGCGCTGCTCTGTAGGCGCTGGCTTCGTGTTCTTGCTCTCCCACTCGGATCTTCGTGATGGCTCCGTACCGCCTGGCTCGCTCTTCGGACGGCGTGCTGACGACCACGATATTCTGCTTGTAGTTTATGCATATACTGTCTTCTTCTGCTGCTTCGCGACCGACGCCAGCGGCGTTTCTCAGGCAGCAGTATATGCGTGCCTGCCTGTGCTCCGAAACGCTGAGTCCTCCTCGTGGTCGCACGATCACTTTGTAGTCTTCTGCCGGTAGACGAGGAAGTCTGCTTGCATTAGCAATTTGTCGTATGGTTCGTTCACCTTTCCACTTGCTGTCCCCAGGCGCGCCCGTCGGCGCAGCAGCGTCTCTTAGCATGGTTCTCTTCGGGCCTGAAATCCCTCCAGATGTTTTTGTTATGTTTCTTCTGCGGACTTCGCACCATCCGGCGTCGTTGGTAAAGTCCTCCGGTTGCATATCTTCTCCTTCCACGCTTACAACCTCCATCGTGGTGCTAGACGCGCTGTCGAGGCGTTCCGGGGTCGCCCCAGGCGTCCTCGTCGACGCGTTGGACCTAGCTCTCCCCGCCGCTGCGGCGGCAGACGCAATGTTTGATCTTCGTGGCGACTCAGAATTATCGGTGTCAGTGCCGAAAAAGCGGGCCCACCTTGCAATAGTTGGTATCCAGGTGTTCGGCTGAACTTCCTCCGTCGATTGGCGTAGAGACTTTAGCCAAGTTTTGCAATTTTTTAACAAAAATCATTTGAAAACTGCGGAGCCTACACAACGTGCGTCCGCACTCTGCGACTCCTAGCGTCCAACCTCCTGTTCGTGGAAGAAACAAATTTTTTCAAGCTTTCTGATGTACTCGCTTTCAAGCGCGCGTTCAATTTTGATTGTTTCTTTTCGTACGCCAGCACGCATTCGGCTGGCGTCGGAGTCGTTATTTTTAACCGAGGTCTTTTACGTGACCATCATGTTTCCATCGATGCCTTCGGACGCGTTCTGGCGTTCGACTGCACCTTTTTTTCGTTAAGAATAAGATTTGTTGCCGTGTATGCCCCAGCGGCACGCGAGAACTCAAACGCGTTCTTCCAACTTCTTGATGCGTTCCTTTTAAATTCCCGACATGTGGTACTTTTAGGGATTTTCAATTGTGTCTTAGACTCACACGTAGACGTTCAAGGTCCGGGTCGCGGCCAGTCAAACTGGAATGCCAGAGAACTCGAACGTCTAGTGCAGCAATTGGCATTGAATGACATTCATCAAATTGTGCATGGCAGTAATTATGCCTATACTTGGCGTCGAGCAGCGTCGAGCAGCCGAATTGATCGCGTGTATGCATCCCCCAGTCTCATTACCTACGTTCACGACACCGGGGTAATGTCATTGCCACCGACACCGGTGTACATTAGCGACCATCGGCCGGTTATGTTATCTCTCCGCCTGCCAGCGGGGACGCCAACGGTTCACAGACCATGGCGTCTCGATTGCCGCGTCCTCCAGACTCTCAGGCTACGGAGAAATTATCCCGAGCGTTACGCGCATCGCTTATTGGGGCCGATGTAGCTGATTGGGATCGCATCAAAGAAGAGTGGCGGCATCATTGCAGTGTGTCGGGCAGAGGACTTTGCACCCGTATGTCGAAAGATGCGTCATTGTTAATCCAGAAGATACACATTGCCAATCGAGATCCCAGTCCTTCCACTGTAATGCGGGCATGGCAAGAGGAGCTCGTTGAACGGTACCAGCGTATTATGCGCGCTTCTTCACTCCCGGCTGCAGCTTGGCACTGTAGACGTGCACCCTGTGCGCACCCTGAGGTGCTAAGGTATGCACGCAGAGCTCTGCTTCGTCCACCAGGCTCGCCTGCCCACTCGCTGAACTCTGTCACCCCAGCTGCTGTGGGTACGCGCGACATTCAGGAATTCACTCAACACTTTGAGTCAATAGCTAAATTTGGCGCTAATGCCTGTTACCCAGGATTCGTTTCTTCGCATCCTCTACTAACAGATTTACCTCATGATTCCAACATGTCAAATGACGTCCTCCTATCACCGCCATCCGATGACAAAATCAAAGGCGCATTAGACGCAACAAAAAAGGGATCGGCCCCAGGGCCTGACGGACTCCCTGCAGAGTTTTATGTACAGGTCTGGCCTATCATTGGTCCAACTATGTCACGCGTCATTCGCAAGTGTTTGCAAGATATTACACTTCCAACTTTTTTCCACAAAGGCCGTATAACACTAGTTCCCAAGAAAGACCCAATGTCCACGCGACCAGAAGATTTGCGTCCTATTACCCTGCTCAATGTAGATTACAACTCTTGGCTAACATTTTGGTGCGCCGAATCGGTCCATTTCTTGCAACATTAATCGCTCCCCACCAGGTCTGTTCTGTTCCAGGCCGAGAAATACACACCCATACGTGGTTAAGGCGTGACATCATTCAATACACCATTAGCCGATGTGCGCAAGGACTGTTGGTTTCATTAGATCAAGAGAAAGCTTTTGATTTCATAAAACATGGCTACATACTAAATGTTTTACATGCATATGGATTCCTGGATAAGTTCATTGACCTTATCAACGCGATGTACACTAATTTAGAAAGTACCCTTTACTTCGATTCCCGTGAGAGTCACGCATTTAGAGTCACGCGTGGGGTCCGTCAAGGGTGTCCCCTCTCCCCAGTGTTATTTATCCTTCCATTAGAGCCCTTATTAAGGGCCGTTGAACATCACCCGCAGATTCGTGGCTTACCTCTACCCGGTAACACTCAAGTAAAGGTCGCTGCATATGCAGATGATATCACTCTATATGTACATAATGAACAGTCGCTGCAGCATGCTCTTGATACATTCCATGATTTCGGTATTCCTCTCCGGTGCAAGGTTAAACTTTTCTAAAAGCCAGTATTTTTTCATTGGCAACCCCAGCGGTCGTATCAACATCACGTCACTTTTACAGTGGTCTCCTGAGATTTCAATACTCGGAGTTACTTTCACTGTATTTGGTATACAGGATAGCATCTGGTCATCCATTGTACGAACTCTTCTAAATGATATCAAAGCAGCCAGGTACTTCGAATGCCCCCTCTTGGAACGCCGATACTTAACTCAAACGTTGTACCTAGGAAAATTTTGGTACCTTTGCCATTCTGTTAAACCACCGCTCCACGTCTGCAGGAAAGTGCAAAGCTGCATCAGTTCATTTTTTTGTGGTGGCACAGAATTGTTATCGCGTCCAGCATTAGCTCAACCGCGAGTTCAAGGTGGTTTTGCATTTCCCGACGTTTCCGTCGCAGCTTCTACATTGTGCCTCCGCACTCTACTACGAATACTAAGCAATGATGACATGCTCAGACACCGGCTCGCTACCATCTGGGGCCATCACTATGTGTCTTCTTGTCGGATAGCCAAATAAACAAAGGTCCCCAATCAACTGAATTGCCATCTTTGTATCGAGCCCTTCTGGAATTTCACCGACGTTTGGAAGCTACGTGCCCAGAGATAGAGGTGGCGGATTCTAAAGTGGTGGACACAATGGCCGCCCTTCTACGGCCCTTGGTGCCCCAGCATCGTCAATCTGTATTGAACCGCGCTTGGAAACCAATAACTGCCGCAGTGTTGCAAGGGCATCTGAGAGACTTTGTCTGTAGGTTGGGCTGGGGCTTGCTCCCCACGCGGGATCGGTTGCAGCGATAGCAGGTGGTTCGCACTTCCACTTGCCCCAACTGCGTCATGGTAGAGACAAATCGACATGCGACGTTTGAATGTGTGGTTTCCCTCCTTATTTGGCGTGCGGTTAATGCTGGTTTTCGGGGACAGGGTGTGGGAACTTTCGTGTCCAACGGCCGATTTCCACGTAGCCGCTTCTCCGCTCTGTTAATAGTTGCGGGGCTGTTCAGCCTTTGGAGAAACCGATGTGAGGCCGTAGCTGCCAATTGCCGCTGGCGTGCCTTGTGGCCGATACTGGGGAGAATGAGACGAGAGATTTTCGCGTTCCTCTCCGAAGAGCTTTTCTTCCTCGGGGAGCAAGAGTTTCTGCGGCATTGGTCGTGCCGTTTCGTCAAGGTGGAACACGAAAGGATACAACTCAATTTTCGACCGCCTTGGTGCTAAGCAGCGCCCGTTGAGTTGTTATATATGATTTCATCTGTTACAAATTGTGTTTCATTTGGATCTATTGTATCGTTATACCCTTGTATCGTGATATCACATTGAATTTTTGTGTACATGTATGCCAACATAATCATGTATATTAGAGCAAATGTCTTCACTGTAACGTAGTGATGTTAGTCGTGAAATATAGATGTGCCCAAGTGTATGTGCCCTGTTACTGGAATGAGATGAAGCCTTTGTGTTCTGTACATGCTGTAAATAAACTTTTTCTAAACAAGGAGCTTCGCCCCTAAAAGATATATGAAGTTCGAACTTCATAGCATGCGGGGAGACGCTCTAGGTGCCGACCAGTGCGGGCGCGCGAAGATCGGCTCCTGCTTTCAAGAATGCTTTTCTGTGGAATCCACGAATTTGTCGCCGAAGTTTCAGTCACATCGTGTGCCTAATTTTTCAAGAAATCAGTATATACCGCCTTTGTGTCGGTGAGTGGACTTTTGAACCATTCTTGGCACATTTTACTCCGCAAAGCCAACGGAGGATTTAAGCCTAATCGGGGAGGCGATTGCCGCCGATGCACCAGCCTGGCGCCAACGTGACTCAATGCACTGTGCGTTCCAGGAGCTGCAACTGAGAATGAAATACCCGGTAGAAAGAGAGGACATCTCTCCAGAGAATTGCAAGGAAGACATGGGTCACATGGAAGCCGAAGTGAGGCGTTCAAGGAATAAGCTAGCTGCGGTGAGCGTTCCCACTGCCAAGGGCTCGACAAGGGCTGGCATTGGGGGAGACGCTCGAGTCAGTCGTAGTAGACATGACACCAAGCACACAATCGTGCGAGCTGGACGCATGCCGCCACTACCCAAGAACTTTAGCAAAATTGTGCCAAAACCATGTTGAGAATCAGATGTCTCGAGAATTGGCGCTGTATTCATGGCAGATGGGATAGTACCAAGGAGGATTAAAAAAATTGCTGGAGTGGAAATGATTGCGCAGAAGTGAAGCCGTTCCTCTGGCAAGATGGCGGCTGTGGCGGCCTTCTTACTAGGGGCATGCTAAAGTATCACAGTTCAGCAATTAAAAAGGAAGTGTTTCCCTCGCACGCCCAACGAGTTTAATGTGGGAACTTTTTCGGGTCACATAGTGCTCCAAGTGCGTCTTAAAGTTACTAGTTTTTCGTAGTGAGCCTCTAAATGGAAGAAATGTTCTTTGAAGATTCAGTCATCCATACTTGTTTTTGTGTGTTCTTTTGTCGGCAACAACTATCCTTTAATATAAAACTAACGTAGCATTTACATAACGTATCAAAGTCACTTGATCTTTAAGTGCGCACTATCAGAAAAGAACATGTTTCCGCCATTTTGGCAGTGGCAAAAGGTGGCTTCACTTCTGCTGGCAAGGCATTGCGGGAGCTTTCACTCCAGCAATTTTTCTTTAATCCTCCTTGGATAGTACTGGCGGCCGGCGTCAAAGAGGAGGAGGCCATGAAGGACATAATCTGTTCCAACTTGCAGCAGAACATTATAGTAGCAAGCCCTCCAGACCAGCACAGGGCTCCAAGATACCTCAAGCTCAAGAAAACTGACATTTGAGGCAAGGTTTTTGAGGTTACGCGTACGCCACGGCACCCCACGATACATGTAAAGAAGTGATTCACGGGATCTTCGTAAGCGATATTCAGGACATTGTGACTTGAAAGATTGTGAACGCAAATAACGCGCTCGTGCTGCAAGCCAATTGCATTCATGCCATGAATATATTTCTCAAAGTGCCAGCCACCGTGTACATTCATAACGTTCGTTTTCGAAAAGTAACAATTTTTTATGGCTGCCATCTACGTGGGTGAAGCCCACTGCGTGCTATAGTCACGTTTTTCAGAACTCTAAACAAAGTTTCTCCATTCATCCGACTACGACGAGCGAATTTCCACTCTATGAGCAGTGACCCTTCCGCGACCCCGTTAATTCAAATGCTGTGATTTGAACATAGTCATGTAGAAATTTCTGTCGAAAGAGTGCAGACACGCAGCTCTGCTATGCAGAAAGATGCAGCCGGTGGAAATTTCTTGCCCACCAGCACCTGCTCCGAGAGAGGATATGGTGGGCGGGGTGCCCGCAGATACATCACACTGTTTACAAACAGGAAGAAGTCTATTCACGGGAAAAAAAAGAAAAAAGACGCTGACATTCTCTTATTGCGTCTCTTTATTTATCTAGGGTTGTATCGATCTTTTCTAGCAACAAGTTACATAAACTACGCAGGCCGTGTTAAATAACTTTCGTCATATCACATGCCACTGTCTGCAACGTCAGAGCAGAGTCGTCTACGTAGAGGACCAACGTCACTGCATTGCCGTGTAAGTAGGGCCATTCATACGCACTCGTCATGCTCTCATTCTCTAGGCATGCGCCGGCAGAGGGGAGGGGGAGCAGCGTTCATCTTAAAATTTTACCCATTTCGGCAGCGCGCAGTGTTGCAAATTTTGTAAGACGTGATCATGAACGCCTCGTCTGCGCATTTTGCTTGCCAGCTGAAATTTGTCATATCTGGTGAGTGGCCTTTTAACAAATAAGAGTTCTCGGTACTCTAGTATAGGAGAGCCGAATGCCGTCCCTTGAGCTTCACATAAATTTTGCAGATTACGGTAGGTGTGTTTACAAAAAGTGGGTAACGATTTAGAGTACTACAGGTACTCTACTATGGGAGAGCTTAAAGCCGTCCCGTGTGCCGTATAGTGAAGACTGTACTGTTTGCTGAAAAGTGGCGAGCACATCTCCTTCTGTTCATACCCCATACTACAGACCCACAACTGTGGCGCTCGCTTATATCCGAAAACATTAGCGTCCTGGGTAATTCAGTTTTGTACAAGGGCATGGCTGCTCAGTTTACCATATTATTGCGATTCCTAACGACGATCCTTTATCCAATAACATGCGTAGTACCTATATTTGCCCAGAAACTGTACTTGTGTTTTGAGCAAAAACAAGCGAGCGCGACGTTCTTCCACACCAGAAGGGCACGCGTGAGAGAGATTGTCGGTATAAGAGGGTAGAGAGAGAGAGAGAGAGAACGAGAAGTAAACGTTTATTTTGAAACAGTGCCCCGAGCAATGAGAGGGTAGGTAGGTAATAAACTTCATTAGGATCCAACAAGGAATTACTGGCCCGCGATAGGCCTCCAGGAGCTGTCGTCCGCTGAGCATCGAGCGATGCCATCGGCGATTGCCCTGGCTCACTGGACAGCCCAGATTTGGTCCACTTCACGTGGGCTGAGAAGGGCGGCTCGCCACCGCTGAGCCTGTAGTCCTGGGAACACCCACGCTCGTCTGAGTAGTGGCGGCGAACACTGCACTCACACTCCCAAAGTATATGCGCCATGTCGGCTGTCTCGTGCCCGCACCACGGACAGCCGGGTGACGGGTGCAGCGAGGGACACAGTCTATGCGTGCATTTTTAATCTGCAGTAGGCTGAACGCATGGCAACCGTAGCTGCGCGCTATTGGTCACACTCTTGCAGACGCCGCCGTGACGTGCGCCTAGCAACGGCCGCCGCGCCCTCATGATTAAATACTCTCGTTCTCGGAGTGCGCCCTGAAGGAATCCCTAATGGCCGTTCCTTTTAGTATAAAATGGGAAGGAAAGGCTTGCGCTGTTTTGTTCAATCAACGCCTCCTCTAGGAAGATGCCTGCCGCATGAGAAAAAAAAAACAGCTGCCACACTCTTTCCCTCCTTCATTTTGAAAATGTTCTCGGTCGCTAGCGTCACCTGTGGCGGACGGTGCAACAACGCAACACTTTGCATAGCCTCTGAAACAGTGGCGCACAGTTGCAGGTCTCGACCAAAGAGGATACACAAAAAGTTGTATGTATTCTCCTCGGTCTCGACCAACTCTCGACTGACGCGCCCCTATGGGCCGCAGATGAAAAACGCTTAGCTGGTACGGCGCACTGCCATGATAATGAATGGATGGATCGGTGGATATGGCTGTACCCTTTAGATTGGGCGGTGGCTAGCGCCACCAAGCCGTAATACCTAATGAACCAAAAACTATATTTATTTTTTTCCCTTAAAAAGTGAGTTTGAGGATTCGTACTTTGCAGTGAAGACTTTAATTTTAACTCGTGCCTTGACATTAGCCACCAATCAGATAACCTCCTTCAAGTTAAGTCTACCCGCTTAAAGTTTATTTTGCCCTCCCGGTCCCTAAACCCCAGTGCTTTGAAAAACTCTGCGCCATCATCCTGAACTATAGGGTGAAGCCCTTTACAGAACATTATCAAGTGTTCGGCAGTTTCTTCTTCCTCTCCACACGCACTGCATACTGTGTCTACCCCTTCGTATTTGGCCCGATGTGTCTTGGTTCGCAGTACTCCCATCCTGGCCTCAAACAGTAGAGAACTATCCCGAGTATTATCATAGATCCTTTCCTTGGCAATTTCCTGCTTAAAAGTTTGATAGATCTCTAGTGCGGACTTCTTAATCATGCCCATTCTCCACATGTCAGTCTCCGTTTCCTTCACTTTATTCTCAACCGATACTTCTTTTTGTTTTGGCCCCCTGCTGTTTTCTAAGTATTTACCAGTAAACATCCTGGTTCGCTTCCTTCATTTTGTATCGACATTCTTCATGTACAATTAGCTGAAAACCTTTCTAGCCCAACGCTCTTCCCCCATTTCTCTCAATCGCTTCTCAAATTTTATCTTGCTGCTAGCTTCCCTGCCCTTAAATGATGTCCATCCCATATCACCTTGTACTCCCTGATTTGGTGTATTCCCTTGAGCTCCTAAAGCAAGCCTATCTATTCTACGTTGCTTAATTTCTAATCTTGCTTGAACTTTTGATCTCATGCACAAGACCACATTGCCGAACGTCAGCCCAGGAACCATGACCCCTTTCCATATTCCTCTCACAACATCATACCTATTGCAATTCCACAGTGCCCTATTTTTCATGACTGCTGCATTCCCGTTACTTTCAGTCGTCACCTATATTTCGTGTTCCCTCAGATACTCGGTCCCATTGCTTATCCATACACCCAGATATTTGTATTTATCTGTTATCTCTAGCGTGACCTCCTGTATTTTAAGCTCACTACCTTCGTTGTCATTGAAAATCATGACTGCTGATTTTTCCTTACTGAATCTAAAATCGAACCTGTCTCCCTCATTACCGCAGACGTCCATCAATCTCTGCAAATCTTCCTTGTTGTTGGCCATTAGCACTATATCATCTGCGTACATTAATGCTGGTAGTGCCTGATCAATAAGTTTCCTTGTTTGACTAAAGAGAGGTTGAAGCCCAGTCCACTACCCTCTAATTTTGCCTCTAATCCTTGTAGGTACATCATGATGGATGGATGGATGGATGGATGGATATGGCTGTACCCTTTAGATCGGGCGGTGGCTAGCGCCACCAAGCCGTAATACCTAATGAACCAAAAACTATATTTATTTTTTTCTTTAAAAAGTGAGTTTGATGATTCATACTTTGCAGCGAAGAGTTTAATTTTCACTCGTGCCTTGACTTTTGCCACCAATCAGATAACCTCCTTCTAGTTAAGTCTACCCGCTTAAAGCCTATTTTGCCCTCCCGGTCCCTAAACCCCAGTGCTTTGAAAAACGCAGCGCCATCATCCTGAACTATAGGGTGAAGCCCTTTACAGAACATTATCAAGTGTTCGGCAGTTTCTTCTTCCTCTCCACACGCACTGCATACTGTGTCTACCCCTTCGTATTTGGCCCGATATGTCTTGGTTCGCAGTACTCCCGTCCGGGCCTCAAACAGTAGAGAACTACCTCGAGTATTATCATAGATCTTTTCCTTGGCAATTTCCTGCTTGAAGGTTCGATAGGTCTCTAGTGCGGACTTTTTAATGATGCCCATTCTCCACATGTCAGTCTCAGTTTCCTTCACTTTCTTCTTAACCGATAGTTCTTTTTGGTTTGGCCACCTGCTGTTTTATAAGTATTTACCAGTCAACTTCCTGGTTCGCTTCCTCCATTTTGTATCGACATTCTTCATGTACAAGTAGCTGAAAACCTTCCTAGCCCAACGCTTTTCCCCCATTTCTCTCAATCGTTTCTCAAATTTTATCTTGCTGCTAGCTTCCCTGCCCTCAAATGATGTCCATCCCATATCACCTTGTACTCCCTGATTTGGTGTATTCCCGTGAGCTCCTAAAGCAAGCCTACCTATTCCACGTTGCTTAATTTCTAATCTTGCTTGAACTTCTGATCCCATGCACAAGACCGCGTTGCCGAACGTCAGCCCAGGAACCATGACCTCTTTCCATATTCCTCTCACAACATCATACCTATTGTAATTCCACACTGCCCTATTTTTCATGACTGCTGCATTCCTGTTACCTTTAGTCGTCACGTATATTTCGTGTTCCCTCAGATACTCGGTCCCATTGCTTATCCATACGCCCAGATATTTGTATTTATCTGTTATCTCTAGCGTGACCTCCTGTATTTTAAGCTCACTACCTTCGTTGTCATTGAAAATCATGACTGCTGATTTTTCCTTACTGAATCTAAAATCTAACCTGTCTCCCTCATTACCGCAGACGTCCATCAATCTCTGCAAATCTTCCTTGTTGTTGGCCATTAGCACTATATCATCTGCGTACATTAATGCTGGTAATGCCTGATCAATAAGTTTTCCTTGTTTGACTAAAGAGAGGTTGAAGCCCAGTCCACTTCCCTCTAATTTTGCCTCTAATCCTTTTAGGTACATCATGAATAATAAGGGTGACAGGGGGCACCCCTGCATAAGCCCCCGTTTTACCTCTGCAGGCTTGGATACCTGTTTTTCCCACTTTATAACTGCCTTGTTACCTTTACAGATACCCTTTAAAAGATTAGTGACTACATGTTTCACGCCTAGTGTGTCCAGTATTCCCTACAATTCCTCTTGAACCACGCTATCATACGCTCCCTTGATATCCAAAAATGCTAGCCACAGAGGCCTGTGTTCCTTTTCTGCTATTTCGATGCACTGCGTCAGTGAGAACAGATTGTCTTCCAACCTCCTGTGTTTCCGAAACCCATTCTGCAGTTCCCCCAGCACCCCTTTATCATCTATCCACGCCTGCAGTCTTTCCTTTACAATCTGCATCGCCAGCCTGTAGACCACTGATGTCACTGTTATAGGACGGTAGTTGTTTATGTCAGCTTTGTCCCCCTTTCCTTTATAGATCATGCTCATCCTGCTAAGTTTCCATCCATCGGGAACTTCACCATCGATTATTATTGTGCTCACTGCTTCTCTCAAAGCCTGCTTAGACTTCGGACCTAATGTCTTTATCAGCCTAATTGGTATGCCATCTGGGCCTGTTGATGTACTACTAGGAACCCTTTTCTCAGCCCTTTCCCACTCTTGTTGTGAAATTGGAGCCATTGCACCACTTGATTCGTCCTTGTCTATTGTGGTGCATAAAGTACTTTGTTGAAATTTTTCTGTCACCCTTGTTCTTATATATTCAATAGCTTCGTCCCCTTCTAGCCTAGCACCTTGGGCTGTAGTTATAAAACTCTGCTCTAGGCTCGTCTCATTTCTTAGGGAGTTTAGATGGTTCCAAAATTTCGCAGCTGCATTTCTATCTTTTTTATGTACTTCTGCCAGCCACTGAGCTCCCTTCCTTCTAATCTTTTCATTGATCAGACGGGATGCATCCCTTCTAGAGCTTAGAAAGGTTGCTCATTTTCTTCCAATAGTATCGGTCGCGCTTGCTCAAAACTGAAGGCAGGCCAACTCCGCTGGGAGCGCGAGCCATTCCCCAGGCATTGTTTGGAGGAGGCGTTGGTTCAATGCACTCGCGCCCCCGAGGAATTTTCGTCTCCGCCTGTGCACCGTGGACTGCTCTCGCGTTGACTGTGGAAGAGGCGCTTGGCGTGGCGTTGGACACATTTGTGGTCTAGTGCGAATTTCTCGTGCGCGTGAAATTCTTTTTTAATTCGGTGAACATTTGTGTTGACGCCTGCGCTTCGCCGTTTTGCGCCCTTGACCCTTCAGCAAGAAGTGATCTGCCGTTGTGTTCTACTGTGCGTTTTTTTTTTACAGTGAACACGGCTTGGCTTTCAAGTATATCTGTTGCCGCCAGTGTCCTGAGCCCTCGCCTTGTCGCTAGACGCGATCGCTTTTGTGTTGAACTGCTCGCATCCCCCTCCCCCTTTTTTTTAATTTAGCGGCGCGAAATGCTCTGGTGACCGCGCGTTTCAAGACGCGATCGCCGCGATCGCAGTGTGTTGTACGGCTATGGCCAGTGAGAGCAGCGCATGTGAGACATCGGCGCACAGCGCGATCGAATGCGTCAAAGACAATGAGAGCTCATCGCCTGACGTCGACGTGCTTCGAGCAAACATCACGGATCAACGTCACGCCTGCAGCTGGGTAGAAGACTACGGCTTGAAGACGAATACGTCATGGGTTGTACACTTCGTCAAGCCAACAGCAAAGTGTGAAAGGTAATGCAAAAAATGATGTTATAACTTCAAAAATAACTTACGTCGTCTCTGGTGATTAAACTTCATGTTTTGCGGATAATGTCCAATGATGCGCCGTCTCAATGGTTGTAGACAACGTTGAGATGATCGGCACGAGAGGGCTAGACTCCGCTCATTCAGTGACATTTCTCAAATATATAGAAATAAAGAAACGTGCATTCCCACCTCCTAGCCGCAAACTGGACACGCTACAGGTGATTCACCGGAGATGCCCTCAAACCAGAACTTAATGCGCTTACAAGTGTCCTCGCATGGGGGACAGAAGAAAGTGCTTTTTTTTTCTCAGAAACACTGCAAGAAAGAACGAAAACTTAAACAAACGTGGTACTAACATGGCCGTATGTTTTCGCAATTATATCCCCGAGGCAAAACGTACCTTGTATAATATCCTAATGATGACAATGCAGTAACTGAACAAGTAAAATAAAAACACACGAGAGACACCCTGAGATCTGTAAGAGCCCCCTGATTACTACTAGGAACCTGTAGTAGTCCCAAAACGTCTCTCTTTTGTTTTCGCCTAAACTTGTTGAGTGACTGGAACTTTATTATCATGTTTCCTCACCACCTGAACTGTCGTCAAACTCTAACCTACAAGCTGAAAATGCCTTAAATGTGAGTCGGACGCTTGAGCGCTTACTTCGGCGATTTGATTGTACTTTTGTTCGCTTGATATTGTCTTTATTGCCCAAGTACTTTAATAAATACCATGAAAAAAAGTACCGGTGTGGCTCAGTGGTAGAATACTGGGCTGGCACCCAGCGGACCCGGGTTCGAGCCCCACTGTGTCATTGGTGCTAGGTTTAATTTAGAGCGATGTTGTTAAGGATACTGGCGGCGGTGGCGTACAAACTGCACGTGACCCGAGTTGTGTATGACATAATAGCTTTCGCTGTAAAAAATATTGAACTTTCCTGATAGCTCGCCAACTATCAAAAGGAGCGGGCTGCACCTACTGATTGCACATAGTTGCCGGTTTTAACCAAAGCTGTCAATAGCCCTGTTTCAGTCTGACCTTTGGTTTGCATGCTACAGCCGCTAAAGTGAGCCCATGGGCGAGCTTTTCTTTGAACTAGTGCCCAAATGGCAAAGAGCTGGCAGAACAGCGTGTGTGTGTGAAATACAGCTAATTTTGGAAAACTTTCTTATAAAGATTTGGTTGCTTCGTCAAGCATACGGGGATCATTATAGGAGTTGTACTCAGTGCTATGAGTGGTTGAAGCATTCTGATAATGACAGAATGTGGGGATAAATAAAATGGCAGCTATCTTGGGTCAGAAAAACGAGTTGAAATTTCCCAATTTTCTGAAGCACTTGGTTCAGAAAAATGTGACTGTGGCAAGGAGTTACAAGAGTTACAAGAAGTTAGAAGCAAAATATGTGGTACTTGAAATAATACATATGTTAATCTTGATAATCATTCTCCTTAGATGATTGGAACCAAGCCACTCAGGGGAATTGGCCACCACTCGGGCAGACGATTTGACCTTGAGTACCCGGATTCATACCAGGAATTATGGCATCTGGTAGAATGAACAGTTATTCCTAATTACTAAATTCTCCACTTTAATTAGACATCAAGAAACAGAAAACCGTATGCAACAAATCTGTGTTTTTGCAACGTAAGAAATACGCTCTTTTTAATGATATTGAGGAGAAGTGAGGTACAATACACACTGAAGAGGCGTTATATGCACTTTCTTGATGCTCTAGCTGATGACAAACTTATGGCTGAGCCATTTGTAATGGTTGGGCAGCTTTAACCACCCACTTTTAAGTAACTTGCCATGTATGGCACCTTGTTGTCTTATTCTTCTAGCACACTATATAACCTGTGTTGATGTGGTTTCTTAACTTATACGACACCTGATTTGGATATTTTTGAAAAGTGGCTTCAAGCACCAGCGTGGCCCTGTGGTAAAACACTCGACTGCCACATGGAGTGCTAACGTTAAAATCCCACACAATGTTAAACATTTCTTTCCTTATTGTGCATGCCAGTTGTAGACAGCTATGCAAAAAATATCAGCTGTTGTCATGCTCTCATAATTTTTCCTTTTAAATCACGAGCAATTTATGAAGCATGAAATTCAAGTGATCGACGTACGGATGTTTCCACAGAAATGTGTATATTCCTGTCAAAGAGTGCCAGTATGGAATTCCCAAATGATAGCAACACGATGGCATGCCAAGTTGCCGCATTATTTCATGGTTCATTTTTAAAGGAGGTAATATGAATTTTGTAAACACTTTTGATGACTTCGTGCTTTGTTTTCTTCATTTGTTGTCATTAGCACCATTATTAATGCGATATTAGAAGTGCTAGTTGCATTCCCTCCTCATAAATTTTTAACTCGTGAGGTAGAAGCTTTTGAGGGTTTTGATTGTTTGTTAGGAGTACTATTAACTATCAAAAATATGCACAGTTGTGATTGTTGCTGCACTGTTCTATAAATCCATGACTTGAAACAATGCACAAAGCAAGGTAGTGCTAAGAAGTTGGAGCTCATTAGCATAAAGTGTCCTCCTTCGTGGAGCATGTTAGGCCGACCCAAACGAGAGGCATGATACTGCAGGTGACAAGAAAAGACATTGGTGATAGTACAACATCTGATGCACTCTACATCTAAATGAAGTGTATACACATGCAGCGAGTGCTTTGATAAATCTTGTGCTACATTATTTCAAGTGCTCTGAAATGGGAATTGTGGTTCACTATGCATATACTTTGATCTGTGAGGGTGGTGATTTGGGCTAGTCGGTATGGTAGCATGACAATTGATGGTAGCGCAAACAAAGGACATCTACAAAAGAATCCACACTCAATACAACACAGTGCTATGCGTTGTCTTAATTGTGCCTTCTTTTACCGAGGTCATTTGTCTGCAATGATGATAAAACACTGACAATGAACAGACTAGTGTAGTGAAAGATATAGCAATGTATATCACAAGACTGCTGTTTCCTTCGACTAACTGTTAAAGCCAACACTGTATCAATTGTAAGAGTACAATAATGTTTTTCGTTCACTGGAGCTCTTTTGAAAGTTAAAAAAATAATCAAGACCTGCACATGAGAAACAGAAGTGGTTAAACATGAAGAAAAAATACAGAAAAGAACTCAGGAAGGAAAATTAAGGAGATTTAACACATTGTGGAAATCTATTCCATGCAAAGTAGTCCATAATCATGATGCCTATGATGCAATATTTGGCATTGAGCCAAGTGTCATTGCATGAATGAATTTGTTTTGATAAATGTAGCAGTTTTGTGCTCATCAAGGACTTGCCAAGCAGGTTAACTACACAGGAGTTCAAAGGGTAACTTATGGTCTGACACATCGGCACTAATCTTACAGCACAACAACCAGTTTCATTACAACAAAGTGCATGCTATGGTAGGAAAATGTGAGGATTTTCATTAGCATATTCCTACGTGGTCGAGCAACACTTGAATGTAGCTTGACGAGTCATATGAAATGTCTATTAGACTTACAATAGTGGAGGCCACCCTGGAACCACTATTGGCATTAACCCAACATGACAGCTGTATTTTAAGTAAACATATGTCAAGTTTACTACCTTTTAATCAGACTGCAGTGCCGGCCCTACAGCAATAGTTAACATTACACTGATATGATGCCTGCATAGAATCTTTTTTCAAAAAGCCATTTTAAAACATGCCGTGGTTCTGTGGTAATATACTTTACTGCTGCACAGAATACCCAATTTTGATGCCTGCTAGTAGCCCAATTGTTATTCTTTGTATTATTTTGGTCAATGCTGCCATTGCCAGATTTTATTAACGCTCTCACATTTAAATTCCCAATATTTATAAACTCTCATCACGTGCGACGCATACCACAGTGTACCGGCATATGCTGACTGTGACTGGAAAAAAGGGCTTTATGACGTACGTAACAGGACACTCATTGTATACATGTCATAACCAGACAGTCATGTTCTTAATATTGTCATTCCCTCCTATGCCTTTTTCAGTTCATACCATGTTGAGGAGGTGTGCTCGATAGCACCCATATGCAGGCCTCTAGACAGATATACGTGCTCAAAGTGCCTTTTGTTCTCTAAAGAAATGCTTTGCTTTTAAAAGTCTTCCTAACATTAAAAAAAAGCTGCTCAAGCATGCCACTGACTTACCCAAGGTGGGCAAAACGCAATCAAACGTCTGAGAGACTGGAAGATGCATTGAGTGTGTACTAAAAGCAGTGGTTTTGTATATGAAGAAATATCTGTTTGTGGCACACTGTTTTACTTATTGTCAATGATATTTCCTGTTTGAAGTGAATAAATTCGCACCATATGCAAAAAAGAGCCAGTTACAAGTAAAAGCATTTATTTTAATTATAATTACATGTGCTGTTTTCATTAGTGTTAGCTACTAGCACCTTTCTGCTCTATTTCTCCCAACCCGCGCATAAAATCTTCACCATTGTTACGTGTGTAGTTACCGGCTGTCTGCCTATTATCTGGCGTCGCTATTAAACCCCCTTGCACGTGTATCACTGGTACAAGATCATTTGTTCCACTGGGCACCCTGTGCTGAACCACCATTATCTAGGTCTTCCTACTCGGAAAGTGTGCGTGTGTGTGTACCTTCTTTGTGTCTTCATTTTTAGTGTGATATTACCATTCCACCTGGGTGTACTCCTAGTCACCAAAGTTAATGCATAAGTTATGAAGCATCAGAGGCAATAGAAAACAGCCACAATACAGTGTGGAGCTTAAGGCAAACAAGCTGGGAGAATGTTTCCTTTAAGCTGCCAAAACTGTTTTCTATTAGGACGCTTATTGCTGAGAACCGCTTCCCAAAACCAACGGGTGTATTTCGCAACACCACGCGATCTTGAAAAGTCTGAGTAAGAAGGAACATAGAAGGAAGCGCTGCATTTCTTGAAGCAAATGGCTAAGCTTTGTTTACATAGTTTCAAAAGTTTTAATAAAAGTGATGGTATTTTGAATATTATAGGATAAAGATTTTTGTATAATCTTCTAATACAGATGTTGAAGAATATCCTTCATGGCTACAGATCGCTTAAAATTTAAAGCTTACGATGGAAGGAGTTTCAGTTCATGCAGTTGCACTTTATGCATACATGCAGTAATTCACTTTTAGTACAAAGCTGTCTGGGGCGCAAATTGTTTTGAAAAAAGAATACTTGCGCACCTACCAACCTTAATTCACTGGACAGTCGTTCTGTCAGATAGACTCATGGCGAGGAGAATGTCGGCCATCCTGAGAATGATCCTTTGAACGGAGCTGTTCGAGCAGCTTGCCGCCTCTTTCGCGCTTGTTTTATTGGCTTCACACCAGCGCATACATAGGAAAAGTTAATTCCTAGAGAAGAAAAGAACGCTGGCCTGGATTATGACGCCAGGCGTTTACTTCAAAAAAAAAGTTCACAGCAAGAGAGCACAAGCGCGTTACGCAAACGTAGCTTGATCTCACCAGATAAATGCGAGTTTCTGCAGATCGCGCGGGTACTCGCATGCGGTTGCTTGTTGTTGACGAGCACGTGCGCTAAACACAAGTGCTCACAACAGACGGAAGTTTGCCTGCGGAAGGCGCCCACAACACAGTATTTCTTTTTAATTTTCCTACAGTACTTCCACTTCGTGATGTGCGGTACCTCGTCGTTCCTCAATGGAGTCCAAACGCGTTTAGACATCTCGACGGGCGGGCGGCTCATAAGCCCTAACGTTTGGTGGTACAGTACCTTAACAGCATCACAGTCAAACTACAAACTAAAGTTGCAACACTTTCCGATCTGCTCCTACCAGAAACAAAGGTGCACGGAGCGTCGTGTTTCTTATATTGGCTTACTTGAAGTGGCGACAACGCGCAGGCGCCGAACATGCCGCACGTAAAAATGCGCAGCCGGCGCGCACTGAGTTGTTTTTTCCTCCATGTTTGGCCGGCGTGTTTCGCGGGCGCAACACCGCGGCGGCGAAACCTGGAAACGAGAGTACGGCGCGGAGGCTGTTGCTAGGCGCAACACGTGGCGCGTCCATGCGAGAGTGTGGCCGATAGCGTGCCGCTGCGGTTGCCATGCGTTGAGCCTACTGCAGATTACAAATGCGCATCCGGGGGTATCTAGCAGCGTCGACAAAAAGGACACCCTCTCGGCTGCCGTGCTCTTTGAGGATCGCCTCCGCTCTGCATCTGCGCCTTTCGGCATCGTGCACTGGGTGCATGATTCTGGGCATATTCTTTGTGAGTATGGAATTCTTGACCGCTGGCAATACCGCGTCCTTCATTCCCCGCATCCCGGGGTAACGAATATCGAAGGAGTCGAGGATGGTTCTTCCGGTCTTGGTGCTCGTTATAAGAGGGAAAAGAAGGAAAAGTGAGCCCCTTAACTGTCTGCATCAGCGTGCGACACCTCAACAGTAGCTCACAAGGGATGGGGGTCAGGAGGGATTCAAAGGATAGGATTAAAGGTAGAAAGAGAGAAAGATGAGCTAGGACAGCGAGTGACGACTAATGAGAGATAGGAGAGATAGGAAAGGTGGAAACACGGTCACAGGAGTCCGAGGACGGGGCACCACTTGCGAGAGCTCTTGTCGGTGACAGGAGATGGAATACGGCTAGTCCAGTCGGCCAGAGCTGCGCTGACATCGTCATAGGGGACCGGCGGCAGGAGGTGGCGTAGGACGAATTCAGTCGGCCAGAGCTACACTGTCGTCGGAGATCACGAGGGATAGATAGATAGATAGATAGATAGATAGATAGATAGATAGATAGATAGATAGATAGATAGATAGATAGATAGATAGATAGATAGATAGATACGCTCAAAGTCACCGAAGTTCGCCAAGAAATGCTTCTCATTTAAAATTAGCACAACGCGTGAGTCGCGCATCTCCACGGGCAACTGCGAAGGAGGCCAATCATCGTTCAGGAACAGTGGCGGAGAACGGGATGAGCCGAAAGGGAGAAGGGATAGAGAGGAGGTCGCGCGCGCGGCGATAAGTACATCAATTGGCTGTACTTTTCATAGGCACGCGTGCCTAATATTAACAACGTGGCGTTCTTGCTCATCTTGGGGTAACATCTCCCAGATGTTTTCGCCTACGTGTTACAGAAGACGGCAAGGTCTGTCGTCGCTGCCATAAAGCTTTTCTGTCTTTTTCCTTGCGCGGGGGGGGGGTGTCCACACGTTCAACAAGTCGCCCTCGCGACGGACCTCACTGCGTCGTTTGGCTTCATAGGCCTTCTTATTTTTTACTCGCTGTTTTCTTTTACGTTTATCTTTTCGCGCTTTGTTGAGCCGGTGCGGCACTGTCTCGTCCCCGCCTTGAGAGTGGCGACTCGCGCCAATGGACAAAAGCTGTTTGCTGCCGTTCAAAGAGGAAAAAGGAGGGGCACCGGGTTCCGGTTTGGTCGTCTGGCACTCCGGACAGGACGCTACGTAACTGCGTACATGCGCTAACATATCCGGCCAAAAGTAGCGCCTCCTCACTTTCTCCCAAGTTCGCCGGAGTCCGAGGTGACCTGCCGTTATGTCTTCATGACAATGTCTTATAACCTCGGTTCTCAAGCTGTGAGGAATAACGATTACCGTGCGATCCCGAAAACCCTGCGCTTTTCGATGCAATACACCGTCGACCAGCCGAAAGCTCCGTGCCGTTGTTTTAATTTTTCTGACAAGAGCGCCTGGCTGTTCGTGGTGTTGCATGATGCCTCTCAGACACGAGTCCTCTCTCTGCTTTTTTGCAACACTCCCATGATCGAGAACCAGCAACGGTAAGGGGGCTTCTTCGCTTACAGGCGCGGGATCATGGGGAAGGCGGGAAAGCGTGCAGGCATTAGCACGCTCAAACTGACGCACAACTGGGGCTGTGATCAGCCGACTTTCACACAATGTGGCGATTGGTTGGTTTCTCTTTTCCCGAAGACTTATGTTGTCCATTCTGGTTCTCAAAAGGCTCTTCATGGTTGTTTCTGCCGCCTTCAAACCGGTGCGAGCATTGAGGTGCTATGTCGCCAATGCGCGGGCAAATCTGGGATCTGGGATGCCCATTGTTGGCGCGGGAAGTTCTAGGGAGCCAAGGCAATTGGGGGTGGCGCATCTCATCTTCGATCTCTTTTAGCCGGTCGGAAAGCGACGCGATGGAGTCAGCAATCGCCTTCAGGTCTTTTTCGCGGTCAGGAGCCTCCCGTGAACAACGCAACTCGGCCGCGGTGCAGCTGGCGACACATGGAGGGGGCTGTATTGTTGCTGCGGCGGGTGCTATTCCAACTGGTGGCGCGATGTTTTGCGTCCATCACCGCATCCCGGTAAAATAGTACGTGCCAGTTGGCTGGGGCCCTGACACACGACTCATTAAAGATGCCTGATTCATGCGCTGCAAAAATTGAGGAAAGCAGCGCAGGTTTTCGGGTTTGCAATTCTCTTTTTCTCTTGAATGTCCGGGCGCAAACCACGCAAAAGGCGCTGCAACCAATCTTCCTCTGACATTGATGGGTTTACCCTAGCTCTAAGTTGAACAACATCATAATAATAGTGCTCAGAGCTTTCAGACGGCAGTTGGGTCCGGTTTTGTAGCTGAAAATGAGCGATATCCATCGAGTGCCGACTGTTGAACGAAGTCCTCAAGAGCGGCGCCCACTCTTCCCATGAACTAGGGGCACCCGTTAGAATTTGAGCAGTGTGCCACTTTTTCGCATCACCGTCTAAGGCCAAATATAAAAATTAACTTTCGTGACTTCGTCCCAATTGTTCAGTGACGCAACATGATCGTAGCAAAGTAGCCACTCAGAAATAGATTCCTCTGGCGCGCCTTTAAAAACAGAGTTTCCGACAAAAGGTCTTGCTTGGGGGGTATACATAGCGGAGAGAAAGCTAGGGGGTTCTGTCCTTGTAGAGTAGTCCGAGGTTGTTTCCTGATGCTTGCTATTGACTTGTGGCATGATTTTAGAGCGGTGATATTGCTACCGAGCAACCTCCACCACTTTGTAACGAAACTTCGGGGTTGTGTAAGCTAGAAACGTCTGAAGACCGTCGAGACGAAGAAGCGTAATCTCTAGCCTCATTAATGCGTCGTGACACTGACGAAAATGGCTTGTCCAAAATAAAGCTGTTTGTTTTGCCGAATCTGTGCCCGTTGAAGCCAAAGTCAGGTTACAGCGATATACACTGGTTCTGATGGCGGTGAACAGAACGGCGGCCATCGATCAACCGACAAACGGTGGCGCACGTCGGCTTTTGTACATGTGCCACTGAATGTTCCAGCGTTATTGCTAGCGGCCACGTGAGTTCCACAAGAATCTGTAATGTTCGCGTTGAGCGCGTAATCTTCACAAAACAATCTACTACAATGAAGGAGCTTCTGGAACGCCAAGTCACGGTTCGCGCTGACAGTCTTTGTGGGTGTGAAGCGAATACAGCAAGATACAACGCCAACAGAAAGCGCTCGCGGCAATATAAAAGTATAGTCATAATTTAAAGTGCGAAATACTATGTCATCTTTATAATATTGCACCAAGGTAAAAAAAATCCGTTCTAGTCAATCCACAAGCATTTGCCGCAGTGTACTGATCAGTTCCCTAAAACATTGATAACAAACAGTTAAAACATTGTAACTAGTGCAATGAATAGAATTGGGTACATGTGGTACTCCGCTGAAGGAATGCTTGCGGCTGCCCTCATAACTGCTTGCCATTGTACATGCCTCGCTTTTATATCTTTACCATCTAACGGTTAGCAAGCTCACTTGGATGCGACACTGGAGTTCGCATGTCTCAGGGGAAGCGATACGGGTTTCTCGCCTTCTTGGATAATATAATGGCACGTCACGCGAATGGCCACCGTCGCGTAGATCGCGACGGTGGCCACTGATCGGTGGCCATTGATTGATTCAAGTGTGATTGCATTTCTTGTGCGTTGCTCTAACCCTCCGCACGTGATTGTGCATCATTCATGAAGGCTGCGAATAAGGACTGCGAATGCGACCGTCCACGATGGCGAGCGCTCTAGAACGCCGAGCGCGAATATGCAGTAACGAAGTTTTGCCGTCTTCTTGTACCTCATTCTAGAGAAAATTCTTTTCAATGCAGGAGACAATACAATCGAACCTCTTGAAGTGCGGAAGAGCTTACGTAGTTTTCCTGGCTTCATGTTTTCCGGTAAGCTATGTATGTTTATGCAACCGCGCTTGCTATAGTGTGGCATGGGTGGAAGGGCATGCACTAGTGCTTTTTGGCGGGAGTTATGGGGGGGGGGAGAATGTTTTTCTGTCGTCCTCCCCTATTGGTATCAATTATTAACGCTGACTGCAAGATTCTTTGTTGTGCATGATTTGAGGCAAAAGTCACAAAGAAGATGGTGGACGAAATGGGAGAGACGCACATACAGAGCTTCTTTTTTATTCATTGTTTATTTTATTTAACCCTCAGGGCCAGAGGGGTATAAACATTGCGCCTTTTACCTCCAAAAGCTTTGATCACTCGACAACAAGGCGCCCAGTTATTCATCCTCACATTTATTGCACTTTCGTACGCAGGAGGCCTTGGGGATGCCCATGGAAGAAGTGGACAGAATGTTCACGCTAATAGAGGTGACCCTCATGGTTCGCTCTTGAACCTGTCTTATGCTGTAACTTGTCTCAAAGCGTGCGCACGTGTATGCCGCGCCAGCGTACATGAATGCATTGTAGAAATATTTCGTTTGTTCTGCATGGTCTGCTGCTAAACGACAAGAAATAGGCGCGCTCAGAGAGACTCCAGTGGTCGTTCTCCATTGAGTGTTGATTCCGTAGCAGTGACGATTTCTGTTGGGTGCTTTCTTGTAAGGACCCCAATTCATGTCAATGATGCAAACCAGTTTAAAATGGTGGATGATTGCACTGCAGCTATAAACTTTCAATGAGACACCACGTGAAAAAAATGAGGAAAGGAAAATATTTTCTCAACAAAATGAAACTATACCAAAAGATCTGTACGTGGGAGTTTTTTTGTTGGTTAACATGTACTAATATTTATATATCATTTTCCTTAGAAGATACTTCATTACGTTTGAAGCAAAAGGAAATGCGTGCTTGTCTTGGTGGAGGTGTGCTCTCACCACCAAAGAAGCTACATTGTGACATTGCTTTTACCTGTTTCGCTTTCGTTACTCATATATTTGTGTACCACAGGTAGAGACTACTGCTTCAACGCTCTAGAGGCATTTTACGACCTAATGCCCAGCATAACGCTGGGCCCATAATTAGAAAACTACTGGACACTGGTACGCACTGGCATTTGGCTTTAATATAGTGAAACTTTTACAGCGAAATTGCCTTGGTCTATTCTATGGCGTCGTTATCGTCATCGTAATAGTAATAGTAGTATAATGAAGAAAGGAAAACTTCGCTATGATGGGCTCAACTGTCATCCCCACGAGACGAAGTTGCCGGATAGTCGAGTGAATCCGAACTTCCGTAACAGATGGGGGTCAGTCCTTGTAATTGCTCTGTGATTGGGCGTCTGTGTAGCCTGGCCCACGTTCATGCTACAATCGAGTGATATGGCCAGGGCTGCCGCATGCAAAACAGGTCGGAAGGTAATTGCGCGTTCGCCGGGAATTCGCAGAGAGGGGCACCGCCCACGCGGTCTATGGCTGAGTCGGGACTGTGGTACTGATAAAGGCGCGTTTAAGCAAGAGCGACACGACACTGACATTACCCCGACGAAAACACGAGGCAGACGCAAACCATCGGATGACGAGTCGCCCGCCGACGAAGTCGCCAGACCCCATGGTCACACTAGGCCAACGACGCCTCAAAATACCGCATTTCATCGTAGTGTAACATGATGAGAGACCGAAAACTCCAGCAAAACGCATCCGCAGACCTGTCGTCGGCGTGTCTTCGGGATATCTGCGGCTGAGCGAAAATTTGCCCCATGACCTTGCTTCAAACGACCACGAAGCGGGCAATTTTGGGGGGAGTTCAAAATGGCCTCTCCGAGGCTTCCGCGGCGTCTGAATAGGCAGCTCGAGCACCCAACTGAAGTTTTTTCTTCACTACTCTATTGCGTATCCCCAACCCCGTCCCTCGTTACCATGGATTATGGCGGGGCCTCTGCTGCGTAGTCAGAGAGGGACAGTGGTAGAGCAGTGAGCATGGCTGAAAATGAGGTGCTGGTGAGCAAGTTCAGTCGGTGTCGCTGCGTGGGCCCCCAATGTGACTACAGAATTTGCCAAATAAAGACTGTGAGCACGACAAGGCGTGGGCGCGGCCCTCGGGAGACCACCGATGCACTTCTTATGTCTTTGCAATGTACAGAGGCAGAGGACAAGAGAAAAGACACTCCTAAAAACAGCCCGCAGACGGAAATTGGTGTCTTGTCTCTCTAGTGTAAACGCGCCTTAAAGGGGTACTGACACAAAGACCTCGGCCTCGCGTTGTTCGGCTGCAATGCGTTGCTGGGGGCCTGTTAGTCATGAAACACACATTGTTTGCTACAGCACGCGACAGGTAATATAGTTTCAGGCCCCTCATTATCAATAAGTTTCAGTTTCGGTTTGAGAGAGTTCCAAAAACTAAGTGCCACTGTCGCCACCTAGCGTGTGCAGCTCTTGTTCACGTCAGCACACAAAACTGTGACGCACTTCCGCACGGTCCGCATAAAGAATCACTTTTGAATAGGAAACGGGACTGAAATGTCACCTAACAAATAACTTTCTAAGCGTGCGCCACGGCCACGCACTCGCAACCAGCCGCTGAGAAATACAGACTGCGGGAACAAACGCACCGAAAGAAAAATGGCGGCTATGTCGTCATCATAACGTGTTTTGTGGACCTTAGCGTGGTGGCGTGAGGGAAATAGGGGGTCACTTCGGGGTATCCTCCGATGGTGTCTATAGCGCTATTGAGTCGATCGCTTACGAAAACTTCAAAATAAATTTAAAATGCCTTCCAAGCTATTTTCGCTGTTGATATATTGCAGATGATATACAAATATGTTCACGAAAATCGACTCCGCAGGCTCTCTCGGCCCCGAAATTTACTGTCAGTAGCCCTTTAAGAGAAGCCCATGCAAGTGACGACTAAGTAGGAACTGGAGCATTGTGCAGTCCATCGAACGGTGAGGGCTGCGGGAGAAGAGGTGCGGGGACAACGTGCTTCTGAAAGGGCACCGGCATAGCCTCGACAGTGTGGTCCTGAGTCACATGTCAGAGCATGGGAGCCAACGGGATCGGTGGCTGCAGTTGCTGCTGCTGCGGGAGCTTTTGGCGCTGTGCAAACGCCAGGATACAAAGCTGACGTGCGACCTCTTCATACACAAAGTCTTTAACTTGTGTGAGAAGGCGTGACTGGTCAGGCATGACGTCCAGTGTAGCGAGCGGTTGGTTAGACTGAGATGAACGACGGGTGAGCGCTCGTTTCCTTCACAATTCGTTGTTACTCTGGCACAGAGTTAGCACTTCTGACACTGCCAGAAACCTTCGCAAGGAGCATTTGAAGCACGCCGTCATCGACACTTTTAATAATGTGCTGGATCTTGGCCCTTTCACTAATTACGGCAGCGACGCGTCTGCAGAGATGTTCTCGGTATAGGCGGTTAACGTTTCGCCTGCTTTCTGTGCCCATTTACGCCGGCATTGTTCGGCGCGCAACTTACGCACAGCAGGGCGACCGAAAACAGAAGTTATTGCCTGGTTGAAAGCGGCCCAGTTTTGAAACTCCGATTTGTGGTTTGTATACCACAGCTTCGCCACATTCGCCAAGTAAAAGATGACGGTGCATAATTTAGCAGCGTCATCCCACCTGTTAGGTACGCTAACGTTTTTGTAGGACGACAGCCAGTCTTCAACTTCCTAATTTTTCGCTCTCGCAAATATAAGGGGGTGTCGCTGATGAACAGGGCTGGGGTAGGTTGCGGCCGCGAGAGGTGGTGCCCATTGGGAAATGTTCGCTTGCATGGCCGGTGGCAGCAAGTGGTATCGCAGTTCCAGGGTGCAGATGGTGTGGTACCCAGCACGATCCCCCAAATAAATGTATAGCAGGTTTATTGGGCGAGCTGAGCAAGCGGATGGTAGCTCGAAAAATACGCGGGCGGACCAGATGATGGTACTCGATCGCCAATCTTGTGCCTTCGTCTCGCGAGGATGTTAGTTAAGCCCATCATATCAACTTCTTCCTTTCTTATTAAAGTAGTAGTAGTAGTAGTAGTAGTAGTAATAGTAGTGGTCGTAGTAGTAGCAGTAGTAGTAGTAGTAATAGTAGTAGTGATTGGTATTGAAAGTTTCGTGACCAGATGAAAGAGGGCTTAGAAAAAAAGAAAAAAAAAGAACCGAGTATTCTGCTGGTGATGATGCTAAATGATTATGTTCATGCAAGAGGTCTCGAGTGCTTGCAGCTTCACTGTTCCTGCCATTTTCGCGGCATTTGTTTTAATGAGTGTTACTAACATTCCACTTGGTATTAGGCCTCTTTCGTTAGTACAATACAAACGCTTCATTAACCAACACATGACGTTTCGATTTCTGCTGGTCAAGTAATTTTCCTTATTTGATCATTTAGAAAGGGTGGAAACTTGGGCAAGTTGGTGGGACATAACTGTGAATATACGAACAGCGCAGCCTATAGAAGTAGTTACAGCTTAAATGCGGAAGAAATAAAGGACAGAAAAGCCGTGGCTGCGGCTGCGTGCCCCTCTTTGAGAGTTGCGAGCTAATAAACAAGCCCGCTCGCAGGCCACGCGTGAGATAATTGAGGCCTATCACATGAGTAAGTTTGACGGTACATGTGTAAGCTCCCCATCAGTTGCGCCATTGCAAAAAGAGATTGCACATCGCGATCATTTTAAAACTATGTACTTGTTTCCCGCTCAATCAACAAGTGACAAGAGTTTTGTTGACTGAGTCGCAGTAGTTGTTAACTGCCTCCATCTACGCATGCTCACTCTTCTTTTTTTCCCTGATATATGTACACCACTCCACTCTTAAATCATTGTTAAAACTCAGCGCTCTTTTCTATCCTTGTTTATAGATTCTATAGTTACGGTATAACTACTTTAAGGAGGCTCTGTTCGTATATTTCGTTATCAACAGTTATGTTGCTGGGGTTTTACGTGCCAAAACATCAGATGATGAAGCAGTAAACCATGGTGGATTGCTAGTGTCTCTAGCATTCACCTCTTTCGAAATGCTAGCGCCGTGACCTTGATACAGCACGCGCAAATAAAATAATGTGCATTTATTGTAATAAACCTCCAACTATACTGTGCAGATTCAGTTACATGCTAGCGATTCGGTTTAGTGTACAATAATTTAGTATTCACTACGGTCGCATAATATTGCCGCGCCCGAAACAAAGAACGAAGACGATGTGCGCGCCAACAGCCTCGTGAAAAGAAGGACTGAAGAAGACGACGTACTTTCGTTTTTGGCTCGCCTGCTCTTGGCTCCTGCATAAAATCACACGCCGTCTGTTCTCGGACTCAACGTCTCAGTGCACTGCTTACGTTGAACTGCGACACTGGTGGAGGCGCTGGGTTGCAAGCCTGCTGATGCTCAACACCCCATCTGGGAGCCGTTCGTCAAGTCCCGACACGCAGCCATCTGTTACGACACCAGTGCACCGCTTCAGCCGCCGGTTGCTAGGCCTATCTCCAGAGCTGACCTCCTTCGACGAACATTCTACCAGGCATTACGTACCTCTACCAATGGCCTCCGCTAGCCAGCCACAGTTGGTCCAAGGGATACAAGGCAGCCCCGTTTCCAATCCAGCCCAGGTAACACTTCTTCAGCCACTTGTGCCTAATCGCTTCAGTGGTGCCCCACACGAAGATGTTGAAGATTGGCTTGAGCATTACGAACGCGTTGCCGACATCAACCAGTGGAATGCTCAACAGAAGCTCGCCCGCACGTATTTCACTCTCGATGACGGCGCTCACACGTGGCTTGAGAATCGAGAAGACCGTATATCCACATGGGATGACTTTCGTCAGCAGCTGATTGACACCTTTGCTAGCGTCGACCGTCGAGAGCGGGCTCAGCAGCTGCTCGAGTTAAGGCTTCAAAAACCTAACGAAACTGTGGCAATGTTTGCTGAAGACGTGACGCGCCTCTGTCGTCGGGCTGATCCCAACATGTCCGAAGAGAAGAAGTTGCGCTACCTTATGCGCGGCGTGAAAGAACAACTGTTCGCTGGACTTGTGCGCAATGCCCCAACTACCGTGGCCGATTTTATAAGAGAAGCCACTGCCATTGAGCGTGCTCTGCACCAAAGATCGAGGCAATATGATCGCTCGTCCACTACCACCCCAATCAACGCCGCTTCAGTGACTCTGGACAATCAGGGCTCCCTACGTGACCTTATCAGACACATTGTCCGCGAAGAAATACAGAAGCTTTGGACTCCTCCAGTGGATACACCAGTGACCGCCGTTGCCGCGGTCGTTCGTGACGAACTTAGGCACGCTTTTTCAGCAGGTGATCTCGATCGCGATCAGCGTCAACTGAGTTACGCCGACGCTGTCCGCCGACCACCACCCGTCCCGCCCATTACATCATACTACCAGCCACCTACAGCCGCACCTTCGTCGCAACCATTGCAGGAGGCTTTCAGACGTCAGCCCATGTCTCCGATGTCTCCATGCCACCAGCCACCACTTGCCGCGCCTTACTCACCACCACGAGAGGACATAAGACGCCCACAATTTCGCAGAACGGACGCTTGGCGCACCGTCGATCGGCGCCCTCTCTGCTTCAACTGTGGTGGTGCCGGCCATATAGCTCGCTATTGTTGGTACCGCGACACATCGCTTCGCCCGTCTCGGCCAGGGTACGACGGTCGCCGTGTCAATGACGACTACATTGTTCGCCATGACGACCCTGGTTTTCGAGGACCTTCAACAACGTGGTCTCCCTATCACGAGTCGCCTCCTCATCGCCAGCCCAATTCCGCCCACAGGTCACGCTCTCCATCCCCTGCTCAGACAACATCACCGAATCGACGTACTTTTGCTGACCTTCGGGGAACAAGGTCGCCCAGCCCTTACCGGGGAAACTAAAGGCGGCGACCTCTCGGGGTAAGGTCGCAGCCCGACCACAAGACGATAAAAAGTCCCCAGTACTGCCGCGACAGAGCGACTTGACGCCGACGAATATTAACAACGACGAAATAGTGAGCGCCGACCTCCATGTAATTATTGACGGAGAGCAAGTGACGGCCTTAGTCGATACGGGTGCTGATTTTTCCATAATAAGTCGCAAGCTGGCTGATCATCTCAGAAAAGTAAGAACGCCATGGACAGGACCACATATAAGAACAGCGGGTGGTCAATTGCTGCTCCCTACTGAAAGATGCACAGCAAGAATTAGCATAGGGGACTCTTCTTTCGTCGCGACTTTCATTGTTCTCCCTGAGTGCTGCAAAGATTTAATTATAGGAATGGACTTTCTCAGGGAGCATGGCGCAATAATCAACATCCCGGACCGCGTGGTTTCATTTTACGAGAGTGCTCATGTGACTGATCCTACATTACCAGAGCACAAATCCTTTCGCCTCAAAGACCACAATATAGTCGTGCCGCCTCGATCATGTATCCTCGTTTCAGTAGCATGTGACGTACCGTTCGACGGTGAAGGAGTCGCCGACCAAATAACCTCGCTGCTTTTCACTCACGGGATTTCCGTAGCACGAGGAATAGTCAATGTCACCGATGGCCGAACGAACTTGCTGTTGACCAATTTCACCTCCGAGCGACGGCACCTTCCAAAAGGCACAACGTTGGCACATTTCGACGAGATCGCAGATGTTCATGACTGCTTTTCAGCACTCGAAGCAACACCTGCACAAGACCCACGTGACCTAGCACCTAACCTTGACGTCAGCCCTACTTTAACTCAGCAACAGCGGGAACGCCTGCTTGTGCTGCTAGACGAGTTCCACGACTGTTTTGCGTCGACCTCGAAAGTTGGCCGGACGTCCTTGACCAAGCACCGAATCATCACAGAGGACACGGCTAGACCAATTCATCAAAATCCGTACCGTGTGGCTTCAAAAGAGCGAGAAGCGATAGAACAGCAGGTAACAAAAATGCTTGAAGACGACGTCATTCAACCGTCGAAAAGCCCCTGGGCATCACCTGTTGTTCTAGTGAAAAAGAAGGACGGCAGCCTGCGTTTCTGTGTGGATTATCGAAAGCTAAATCAGGTTACAAAAAAGGACGTGTACCCGCTTCCCCGCATAGATGATTCGATTGACAGGCTTCGAAACGCACGTTACTTCTCTTCCATGGACTTAAAGAGCGGATATTGGCAAATTGAAGTAGACGCCAGGGATCGTGAAAAAACCGCTTTCGTGACGCCAGACGGACTCTACGAATTTAAGGTTTTACCATTTGGCTTGTGCTCCGCTCCTGCTACTTTCCAGCGTCTCATGGATAGCGTTCTCTCTGGCCTTAAATGGAGAACCTGCCTAGTATACCTTGACGACGTCATTGTGTTTTCTACAACGTTTGACGAACACCTTGAACGATTGCAAATGGTCTTGCAGGCCATACGGGCCGCAGGCCTGACGCTCAAGCCGGAAAAATGTCACTTCTGCTTTGAGGAACTGCAGTTTCTCGGCCATGTCGTCAGTTATGCAGGAGTTCGTCCAGACCCCGAAAAAGTTGCCGCCGTCGCACAGTTTCCAACACCATCAGATAAAAAGGCAGTGAGGCGTTTTCTGGGTCTCTGTGCATATTATCGGCGATTTATTCCAGATTTTGCACGCATTGCGTCACCTTTAACTCGTCTCACGAGGGATGACGTTGCATTTGTTTGGGGCGACGAACAGGAAGATGCTTTCAATGACTTGCGGCAACGTCTACAGACGACCCCCGTACTTGCCCATTTTGATGACACAGCCCCTACAGTGCTCCATACTGACGCCAGCAATGTTGGCCTCGGAGCTGTGCTTCTACAGCACCAGGATGACGAGGAAAGAGTGATTGCTTACGCAAGCAGAACTCTCTCACGCACAGAAGCAAATTACTCGACCACTGAAAAGGAATGCCTGGCCGTGGTGTGGGCAGTTATGAAATTTCGCCCATACCTGTACGGCCGCCCATTCAAGGTTATCAGTGACCACCATTCGTTGTGTTGGTTAACAAGTCTGAAAGATCCTTCCGGGCGATTGGCACGCTGGAGCCTTAGACTACAGGAGTTTGATATAACGATGGTGTATAAGTCGGGAAAACGACACACGGACGCCGACTGCCTATCTCGATCACCAATAGAGTCGGCTGCTGCTTTTGATGAAGAAACAGCATTCCTCGGAATCCTCGACACGTCAACCATCGCAGATCACCAGCATGACGATCCTGAGCTACTTGGCTTAATTAATTATTTAGAAGGACGAAGCCAGAATGCACCCAAAGCCTTTACAAGAGGACTATCGTCGTTCTGTCTGCGAAACAATGTCGTTTACAAAATGAACTTCTCGTCAGACGGGTCCACCTACCTGCTTGTCGTCCCTACCACTCTTCGATCTGAGGTGTTGCAAGCGTGCCACAACGAGGTAACATCTGGACATTTAGGCTACACGCGCACACTGAGCAGAGTTCGAGGGAGATATTACTGGCCTAGGCTCACCGCTACCGTGAAGCATCATGTTCGGACCTGCCTCGATTGCCAGCGGCGCAAGTCACCTCCAACGAAACGAGCCGGTTTGCTACACCCTGTCCAGATCCCGACAACGCCGTTTGACCAGATCGGAATGGACCTTTTGGGCCCACTTCCCACCTCTAGTGTTGGTAACCGTTGGGTTATAGTGGCGACCGACTACCTTACTCGCTACGCCGAGACAAAAGCCATCCAGAGAGGCACAGCAGAGGAGGTAGCCCGGTTCTTCATAGAGAACATTGTGCTGAGACACGGTGCGCCATCGATCGTTATAACAGATCGCGGAACCGCATTCACGGCCGCGCTTTTAGATCATGTGTTGGTGCTCAGCGGTACTATTCATCGCAAGTCGACAGCTTACCATCCACAAACCAACGGGTTGACCGAGCGACTTAACAAAACTCTAGAAGACATGCTTTCAATGTATGTGGACTTCGAACACAAAAACTGGGACGAGATTCTCCCTTACATAACGTTCGCATACAATACTGCGAAACAAGAAACCACACGGATGACCCCATTCAGCCTTGTTTACGGACGAGAAGTAAGAACGATGTTAGACGCGATGCTGCCACACGAATGCGATGACAACGAAACGAGTGCTGACGCGTTTACTCAACGCGCAGAGGAAGCCAGGCAGCTCGCACGTCTGCGAATATACAAACAGCAAGAGTACGACGCGGGACGCTATAACCAACGTCATACACCTGTAACGTACGAAACCGGGGACAGGGTATGGGTGTGGACACCTGTACGAAGACGGGGACTATCCGAAAAATTGCTCAGAAGGTACTTCGGACCTTACCGAGTCCTGCGACGACTAAGTGACGTTACCTATGAAGTCGTCCCGGATAGCCCAAACTGTTCAAGGCGTCGCCAGCACCGACCTGAGCTTGTGCACGTAGTGCGCATTAAGCCATACGTCAGCGAGTGACTCTGCGAGGCACCGTCGCTTCTACAAAGTGACTTCTTGCGCAAATTACTGTCTCAGCTATAGCATCGGGGCGATGCTCTTTTAAGGAGAGGCAAATGCCGCGCCCGAAACAAAGAACGAAGACGATGTGCGCGCCAACAGCCTCGTGAAAAGAAGGACTGAAGAAGACGACGTACTTTCGTTTTTGGCTCGCCTGCTCTTGGCTCCTGCATAAAATCACACGCCGTCTGTTCTCGGACTCAACGTCTCAGTGCACTGCTTACGTTGAACTGCGACAATATATTGCACGCTGGTGGTCTTTTACGAAAATGTCAATATTTTCTTAATTGTTTTTTGAGAACTCATGGAATAGAATAATCGTATTGCTCTCCAATTTCGTTTGATTAGCAGGGGAGCTGTTTGAACAAGGCATATATGTTTGCTACGCATGAGCAGAGATGACCATAATCACGAACTGGCATGCACTCACTTCATCGTTTTTGTATATACTTCGGCTTCGCTCCCAGAACGCTGTAGCCTGCAACAACCCTGGTGGGTGCTCATGAGAGAACGGGTACGTAATTAAAGCCAAAAAAATAAATAGATAAAATGAAACCAAGAGGCATTCTATGTAAATAGAAAAAAAAAAGACTTGGTCATGCGGGATTTGAACCTGCGCATCCACGGTCTCAGGGGGGAGCATCGTAGCCATCCAGGTAAGCTGACAGAACACGTCAAGACTTTGTTCAGTACAGCAAGTATACCACGTGCGTAGGGGGATAGTACACGCTTCCACTTCATACTGCGTGTATTTCAAAACACACATCTTACATTTCCAGGATAAACTCCTACAAAAAGGCGTGCTAATGGGCGCGTGCATGTGAAAACTAATATGCCACACTTGCGCTCTCGACTGTCAGCCACGAACTTCCTTGTGACTTTCCGCCACAATGGCTTTCAAAGCTAGGGCGTAGGTTAAAAGGAACGTATAACCCAAAACATCGCTTTGCTGATCCGTTGAGCAGTTTACACCAAACTGACGGCTATAACATGCCAATGCTGGACGATTAATTCTAGTTTTTTTATTCTTCCCGCCCCTTACCCCCTCTTAATTTTGACACAGAGTTGCATCGAAGCAGAAGTTCCAGTGGACAAGCACATCACGTTGGGCATGCTGCGCTACGTCAGAGGCCTCTACTTCACGGGCTGAAGTCAACCCTGTTCTCAAGGCTGGTCTTCAGAGCAAACGTAATGAATGATTGGTGATGGGCATCGGCTTGCTTAGGGTTCTTCTTTATAATGAAGGGGTCAAGGTGATGTTTTATTGCAAAGGGCCTCATCTTCCCGAGACTCTTCGACTGAAGCCTTTAAGATATAAAGATTGAAAAAACCAGTCAATACCTCATACCCAATGCCTTTGTGTACCTATGGTGATGGGTAACTGAACTACACTCACGGTTGAAATAAAATTGGTGGTGATTGACAAAGAAGTTACCTCCCTTCTGGGTGTATAGAATATAAGAAGATGTGGACAAAGTTCCTGAAACTCGCGGCGGTATGCGAAGGCTTACCGGTAAGCTATGCGCTCACTAAAATACCACGTGCTAGATGACCCCAAATGGCTCACAAAAGTGTTCTACCTTCGCGCAGTGTGTAAAATTTATGTACGTGCATAAAACTTATATAAAATCTAAAACAACACACGCATTTGCATAATAAAACTGTAAATATGATGAAGCCTAGGAAAGCAAAGGAAGCGTTAACTATACTGTTAGAAGTGTAAAGTGGTAATTCTGACAGAGGAGAGGCGGGAACTAGGTAATGTGAGCGGAGAGAGATCTTGCCGCCGGCAGGGACCGATTTTGCCAACTTCGATTGGGTCCTCATCTGCGGCAAGCTTACTTTGTTCCCATCTGCATCATAACTGCTACTAAGCATACACGTCCAGGTTCCTTGTCTTCTATTGGTTTCATGGAGGTCGTATCAAAAAAGAAAAATGACAGCATATCCACAGAGTGAGTGATGATGAGTGGGGCGAAGCGTCCCTCAGCCCGTCCCTGCTTCCGTCCATCCGTTCGTTCTTGCTTCCGTCCGTCAGTGCGACCATCCGTGCGTCCATTCACGCATCCGTCCGTGAGTCTGTTCATCTGTCCGTCCGTCCATCTGTCTGTCTGTCTGTCTGTCTGTCTGTCTGTCTGTCTGTCTGTCTGTCTGTCTGTCTGTCTGTCTGTCTGTCTGTCTGTCTGTCTGTCTGTCTGTCTGTCTGTCTGTCTGCACGTGCGTCCATCTAGTGAACACTTCAATTACCGCCATCTCGCATCCCATGTCGCACATATCCCCTGTAGAGCGGGTATGTGCCAATGCTGGCTACGTGCGAGAACTACGGAGGAGTCCTCAATGTTTTCTTTCTTGATTTGTTCGTAGCGATGGTATCATTCTGGCAGATGTGATGCCTTCAGATTGTATGCCAGGACTTAAGGGTGAGCTGTCAACTCGTAAGAGGGTCAATGCAAGGTGACGCCACTTGGCTAACAGCACAATGAACAAAAAGCTCAATTAACATCACCTATACCTTCCTTGCCTTCATTATTAGTTGGTTTCAATAAGGATGTATCAAACAAAGAAATGAGTCCTTCTAACTTCGTTCTTTCATTATTATCTTTGCATTGCTATTCGCTCAGCGTAGAGTGCACAAGACTAAAGATGATCCGTACACAAGTTCAAGCTTCGACAGTTGACCCTAATTGAGATATCTTGGTTTTCTGCTGTAGGAACATGCAACATCTTTTAAATGTAATGTAACAGTATGGAAATTTGGGCGAATTGGTTCGAAGAATTCTTGGTAATGTTTTTGTGCGTGCACAGTGGACGGAAAAACGGAAGGTGAGCCGACGGACAAGCGCGTGTGCCTTCTCACCTTTCGTTTTCCCATCCACTGTGTGCGCACCGCAATGTTAGCAAGAATGCATTTTGAGAATTGTACCTATCTATCTATCTATCTATCTATCTATCTATCTGTCTATCTATCCATCTATCTATCTATGTATCTATCTATCTAGCCGCCTACGACTTCTAGTTCTCCAGGTTGTCTCGATAAGGGTATCGATACCAAACTTGGTACATCAAAACATAGTTGTATGCCGAACATATTTGACTAGTTAAAGCATAAAAATGGTGATATGAATAGTCACTACTGACTAGTCATATTGGACTGATATACCTCGTATCAGTGCCTCGATACGTACCAGGTAATCAATTTGGATCTGCCTTCACGTAACCAACACTGGTACGGATCAAGTAGGCTGTTAGTTTCAAGGAAGTGCACGAGTCGGCAATTTATGATCTTTTCGAAAGTTTGCATTGTCAGCCTGTAACTCGCAACAGGGGATGGATCCTTGCCTTTTTTCAAATTATGAATAACAATGAGCTCTTTTCAGCACGAGGGGATGTCGCCGGCAAACCAGATGACATTGTAGAGGTAAAGTAAGATTTTTTTTTTCGTTTCGAGTGGTAGGCTTTTCAAAATTTTATAAATCATCCGGTCAGACCCCGGAGCAGAAGTGCTGCAGCAGTTTAGAGATGCCTGTATTTCAGCTAGGGAGAAAGGTTTGTTGTATGCCTCGTATTTTGTACATTTGGTATCTAGTTTCTGATTCTCCACTCTTGTCTTATACCGTTAGAACTCTTGAGAGTAGTGTGATGAGCTGGAAACTTGCTCAAAGTGTGCTCCTAGGTGATTTACCTGGTCTTCCAAGCTATCACCTTGTGCGTCCACAAGAGGGAGCGCATATGCGTATTTTCCTTCCACCCTTTTCAACCTGTTTCACACGTGTTCCCTCACGTGTATATGGTGTGATACCAGATAAAAAATTTTCCGGCTTTCCCTTCTTGCCTGTCTGTGCTTTCTCCTACCCTGGAATTTGATGTTCTTCAAATTTCTGATATTCTCCGCCATCGGTGAATTCCGGAGCAATCTCCACACTTTGTTTTGTTTTTACGCGCTTTTCCACACTTATTGTTCCACCAAGGGACACGTCGTTGGCCAGATATTCTATTTGTTTGAGGAATACATGTGGTGAAAACGACAAATGAAAGAAGCTGTGAAGTTGTCCACAGCAGCATCTATGCGTAATTTTTGAAACTGTTCCCAATCAACTTTTTCGGTGAGCCATTTGGGAACCTGTTGAAGGACATTCATATGATATTGGTGTACTTAAGACTACTGGGAAATGGCCACATCCGTAAGAATTAATAATGGTTTTCATGTGAGTAAAGGAATCGATGGAGATGCAGTGCTTATGTCTATGAAGGAGTAGGCATTCTTGGTGAGATTGTAATATGTAAGCTCTTTCAGATTCAGGAGACTGGCGCCGGAAAAGAAAAGGCACTACTCAATTAGGCGAACTCGCCCGTCGCAACGAGAGTCACCCCATAGACTACTATGTGCATTAAAGTCCCTTAGAACAAGATAGGGCCCGGGAAGTTCATCTATCAAGGACTGGAATTCATATTTGTGCAGTTGAAAATGTAAAGGTATCTAAACGGAGCGAATGGTGAGGAGTTCACTTGAAAGCACCACTCGAACAGTCACTGCCTCAAGAGAAAATCGGAGTTTTAAGTGTTTACATGCTACTCCTTGCTTAACTATAACAGCTAAACCTCCGGATAATGCCACGACATCACCGCGGTTCTTTCGGAAAATAATGTAACTGCGTAGAAAGTTTGTGTGTTTATTTTTAAGTGTATACATACTTTCTGCACACACAGCACTTTTGGTGAGTGTTTGTGTAGAAGTTTTTGGACATCGTCGAGGTTTGTAAGAAGTCCTCTGACGATCTGATGTATAATCTGTGTTTCCATATTGGAAGGAAACTAGTGATGTGTGTACGGAAATGAAGTGGATGATCAAGTGGGAAGTTTTACCTTAAGTACCAGGGCCATCGTCAGGCCCTGTTATTAGTTTCTTGGTTTTCTCAGCTTGCTCCAGAAATCCACGCCATACTTCCAGCACCTGAGGTACTGTGTTTGTGTCCATTGCCTCATGTGAGGCACCGGACGCCCGCCTACGCGAGCTGCTGTTGCGTATTTGCAACATCACCTGGTAAGACGTGGTCGGTAGACCCAACGACCCTGGAGTCGCCTGAGTTTCTGGCTTGGTAGGTGGAGCAGGCTTGGCTGCTTCCACCATGGGGGTGGCCGCCACACCCGATGGCGCACTATGTGTGGGCCGAGGTAGTAGCGGAGGGTGATGCGACGCTGCCCCCTGACGTGCCGCATCAGCGTAAGTTGTGCCATGAAAAGCCGAACTCCTTCAGCGTGCTTTCTTGAAGGAGATGTTTTTGTGGGTCTTCAGTGTAATAATGTCTTTTTATTTTTTTTCCACTGTGAACAAGAACGTCAATATACCGAGTCTTCTCCGTCACAGTTTACACAATGTGGGCCTTCATTACATTTGTCAGAGACATGGCCTTGGGCACCGCAATTTGCACAAGCAGGTCGACCACGACAGCTCTGCGAGCCAAGACCGAACCTTCCACACTGGTAACATCGGCGAGAGTTTGGTGTGTAGGGTCTGATTGATCAGTATATTAGTAGAGCAAGTTGCTATTGTTTGTGCTAGTTCACTGGTGGCAATGGTCAATACCAAGTGTTTCGCGGGGTTTCTTGATTTTTCCTTCGTATAACGATTCACTTCACATTGGTCACATTTCTTTATTTCCAGCCCTCGAGGAATACAGCCTCCTTAAAGTCAAGAAGGTCTGCGTCGAAAACAACTCCATGTGAAGAGTTCATGGATCGATAGGGTGTTACGCCTATGGGAATGTCGCCGTATGTTGCAAGGTTTTTTAGCTTGCAATATTGATTTTTGTCATGGCCTCCTAAAGGAAAGTCTCCACTAGCCATTTTTGTAACTTTAAAGCCATCACCTAAAGTGACTGTCAGTAACCGCGATACTATGAACGGGGACACTGTTTTGGCTGTTTTGTTGGACTTCTGGCTGTGTACGACAAGATAGCGGGGGGAAACTTCTTCGGGTCGGCTGAAAAAAGGAAAACTATTCGGTCCGTCCGTGCTTTGAAGCGGCACATTCACTGAGGAGTGGAAAAGTTCTATGCATGATAGTGGAATATATTTCAGAAACGATGGCGGCCACCCACCATGGAGCCCAACAAGGGGACGCTACAAGAATCGTGACATTAGAAACATGCAGACGCTAGTCGTACATGCAAGGCTATGATAACCTAATGCACGTAGGCCAAGGTTGGCTAGTTGCACAAGGTTAACCCAAGCCGCCTATTAAAATGGGAAAGTAACCAAAAAGATTAGAAGACAGGACAGATGAGATAGAGTTCAAGAAAGAAAGAAATTAGCAGCATATTCATGGAGTGAATGATGGAGAGCGAGGCGAAGCATTCGTCCGTGCATTGTTTCTTGCTTCCGTCCATCCGTGCGTCCGTCTGTGTGACCGTCCAATGCATCCATCCGCCCGTCCGTGCGTGTGTCTGTTCGTGCGTTCGTCCATGCATCCGCCCCTGCGTCCGTTCATGCGTCCATCCATGCATCTGTCTGTATGTCCGTTCGTCCATCTATTCAACACTCCAAGTACCACCATCTCACATCTTTTCATCAAATATTCTTCATATAGAAGCACGCCATCCAGTGGACATTCCAAGGACTGAACGAGAGGAGGCACACGCACGCTTTCTTACGGCTTGCGCTTTGTGTCTACTTCCCACCTTTAACCACCTCGAGTTCATGCTATACTAGTTCACTGTATTCATGGCACTGCGGCCCATCGCTCGCTAAACCTTTCTAAAACGAAGGATGTCATGCCCAGCGTGTAAAACGTAGCAACGTTTTCCTGTCAGATAGTGCTCAATGTACATGCCAATGGCTGCTGATGGGTAATGAGAGACAGGAGAATTCGGCTTTTACTTTCTCACGGCTTGCGCTTCGTATCTACTTTCCACCTTTAACCACCTCGAGTTTATTCATGGTGTATACTAAATTGTATTGTGTTCATGGCACTGCGGCTCAACGCTCACTAAACCTTTCTAAAACTAAGGAGGTTACACCCAGCGAGTATAACATAGCAAGCCTTTCTTGTCAGATAGTGCTCAATGCACATGCCAATGGCAGCTCATGGGGATCGCAGCGTGCGCGTTAACTAAAAGCCGTATGCTCCTGTCTTTCATTCCCCGTTAGCATTCATTGGCATGTACATTGAGCACTATTTTTTTATCGTTAAACAACGCACAGAAGGAATCTCTCACCAGCACCACCTTGGAGGTCAAAATGTTATGCTTGTTACATACTACAATTGCTACGATGGACTAAAGGGTGCCGCCATAGAGAGCTTCGCCCATAAAGGGTCTGAGAGAAAGATATGAAAAAGGCGACGGCCGATTTCCTCTGGGCGTACATGGGTCAGCCTAGGGGTGCCATATGCGCCAAGCCAGGGCCAAAGGGGTGTGTTGCCTCAGCTGGGGAGCCTTAAAGGTCCAATTACCCGGCGTCGGCTCAACCACCAGGATCCCCTTTTCCTCGGACACGGCAAAGCAACGCACGGCTAGGTGTAGTACGGAGTCGAACCCCCCCCCCCACCCCGTTAGCTCCCGTCAGCTCCGGTCAGTGGTGTCCTTACACAACAAAGGCCTGCTTACGCACACGCCCCTGGGGGGGGGGGGGGGCTGGTTAAGATTATCCTCTCGTTTGCATGGAGAATGGAAGTGAGGTACGAATTGGGCAGATCACATGTACCATGAGAATCGGTGTTACGCGAAACATACGGAGGGAAGTAGGAAATATAGTATGGTTGTGGTGGTTCTGTATTTTTTCTTTAACGTTGCAAGATCACGCAAATGGTATACCGATGCTTTACGCAGAGACATGCGATGAACAGTCGAATATGTTAACGCTCAAAGTGCCTGCAATTCGCAAAAAAATTGCTCACACTTAAAATGCGTTAAGATTACATTAGCCTCCGTATTTTGAAACGTTCATTGACCCAACGCCTCCTTGACATAAGAAAATCCACGGAAATGCCGTCTATGGGCCGAGCTAGCTGCTGCATATCAGCGATAATCCACAGTGATTCTTACTTTGAGCAGCGCCGCGTCATTTTCAGTCGAGCCGGGGCGCAGCGCTCAAGTCTGTCAATCGAAGGACGGAATTCAAGTCGAGGAGCATTAGTGAATACGGGGGTTAGTTGCGTAAAGCTTGGCAGAACAAAGCTGTTCGACCGTAAAATTTTCCGTGTAACAACGGTTACTTACTATTGATTTCTGTCTTCCTCTTATTATTTTCTTTCTCTAGTTCTCAGTCTTTTTATTATAGGAGTGAAGCTTCTTAGGCCCGCTCTCCACCATCGCCGTCGAAGCTCCCTCCACCAGACAAGCGCATCAAGTGAAGCAACAGGTGCGAACTCCTGGCAGATGGCTCGCGCTGCACCTCGCGTTCCGTCTACTTACTCACCCAGTTGTTCCCGTCACGGATCAGAGCAGATGCTCTCAAAACCCACTCTCCATCCTACCACCTTCAAGAAAGCCAGCAGCGAGATCAGGCTCACTGTTATTTGCGGCCCGCTGCTAAGGAGCTTCGCTCATTGGTTGTATGCGTACACGTAACAACTACTTTTTGAAGACGATAGTCTTTCTTGGGGACCTTCGACGCTAAACTTTTTGTCTGTCTGTCTGTCTGTCTGTCTGTCTGTACATTTGTATGTTTGTATGTTTGTATGCCCTTAAAGGTACCCTAAACGGCACCAAAGAGGTGAAAGGATACTCCAAACGACCAACCCCATCCGCAGCGCCAACCAATATTGCTCAAAGCTCAGCGTTCACACTAGTGCAATTGTCAATGAAGAAGCAATTATTGCGCATATCCGAGGCATCATACCAACACATAAATATTATGTATGTGTATATTTTTACTAGAAAAGGCAAACATAAGGAATTATAAGGACCGCATCGTTTATCACGCTGCGCTGATCATGAAACGCTTGTACAAAAAGGTAAGTGTTTCCGACACTTTGCTCAGACAACATGGTGGCAGCATCTACCCGTCACCTTGCGTTCTACACTTTATCACTTCAGAGACGGGCGCGCACGCCGCGCACTTCGTTTTCCAGGATAACTGCCAGATTCTCGAGTGTGTTCGGCGAATTCTCGAGTGTGTTCGGCGAATGCCTGTGCCGATTGAGACAGTGTCCATCAGACTGGATTGCGACTCACGCGTTTTGCTTCCTATATGAGTGAGCGGATTGTGGCCGAACTACAGGGTAGATGCGTAGCGCTATAGACCCATGCGACCTACTCGACCACTACAATGAGACGTTTCATCAGGAGCATTGTCGCTCGTGCAGCTCTGCCACTACGTGATTCCTGAGAGACTGTAAGGTAAAAAGAGGCCACGGCTGTGGCAGCGCAACTATGCCATCCAATGACTGCTGAGAAAGTGTGAGCGGAAGAGGCCACATTGGTGCCACCATTCCAGAGCACATACGGACGGTGTGCACACCCCGTGAGTATGAGCCATTAGGGAGTTGTCGAATGGCGTATGTTAAATTAGTGGACGTTGCGGGCGTCGCGTTTGCGTACGTGCGCTGTGTTGTTAAATAGCGTTTTTCTCCGCAGACGCTGAGGCATGCTCGCAGGACGCTCACTTGCCGCAAAGGGACTTTGCAGGCCTTGCGGGCTGCACCCTATTCCAGATTTTTTGCTGGGGGACCACTGGTGCGAACAGCGGTTCGCGTTACGACACATGCGCACTGGCAGAGGCCGCTTGCGGTACGCTATTCGAAAATTCCCTATCAAAGTGTTTCCCCTTGATACCCACACCATTCGATTATTTCATACAGATAGTTCACCAGCGAAGCTCACACATGTGGTCCCGGTTTATCACGGGCTGTAATCTGTCATTCGCTTGAAGCTTTTGATTTTAGATGCGAAGCAGCTCTTTGATTAGCCTGTGTAATGCTGTCCCTCCGTACAAACGCACCATGCTTCGCAGGTGTTGGCACGGTACCAAGTAGGTCACGCCGCTGCTCCGTGGTAATATCACGCTTCTCTCACAGTGCGCGCTGCCGTAACTCTCCATCCTCTCCATCGCCTGCCACGCTCTCGCCGCGGCACCCGCAGCTGGCGCCTTGTTTGTACACCCGCAACAGCTGCCGTGACCAGCGCTCGCAACATTGCCGGCTCGTTGGTTCACCCGCAATACACCTGACGCGTGCCTAGCTACGCGTTGAAACATGTCTGTACGTGTCACCTACAACTCACCTACAATGTCACCTACAATGCCAGCCATCACTTCAAACGAATCTTCCAGCGCTCACCACAGCACCCCGTTAGCGCCGTTAACCCGTGACGCCACCAGTGCGCAACGCTGCTGCTTCGCATCCCATCAGGGTTCCCTTCGGGAGATGGTCGAAATTTTTTTTTTCGCCATCTTTAAGAAATTCTCGCGTCGTAGTTTGTATCTGGCGATGTTAGCTTAAAGGATATTAGGCCTACTTTTAAACCTTTTTAAGGGCTCTGTTTTATGCTGCGCCCCGCCGCGGTGATCTAGTGGCTAAGGTACTCGGCTACTGACCCGCAGGTCGCGGGTTCGAATCCTGGCTGCGGCGGCTGGATTTCCAGTGGAGGCGGAAATGTTGTAGGCCAGTGTGCTCAGATTTGGGTGCACGTTAAAGAACCCCAGGTGGTCGAAATTTCCGGAGCCCTCCACTACGGCGTCTCTCATAATCATATGGTGCTTTCGGGACGTTAAACCCCACAAATCAATCATCAATGTTTTATGCTGCAGTTGGTTCATGTCAAGTTTATCTGATGGCAGAACCTAAGAGAAGCTATGGCAGAAATGAAGACTCTTCGAGGTAGCGCATACGCAAGCACTCAGAGTGTGAACGGACGGACACCATCAATATGAAAGGTTGAAGAATTTTAAATTTGCGAACTTCGGTGACTTTGAGCGTATCTATCTATCTATCTATCTATCTATCTATCTATCTATCTATCTATCTATTATCTATCTATCTATCTATCTTTATATCTATCTATCTATCTATTTTTCTATCTAGCCGCCTACGACTAGCCTCCTACGACTGGTCGACTCGGAAATGGTATTGATACCAAACTTGGTGTGGCATAATATGACTGTATGAGGAACATATTTGACTAGTCATAACATGAAAATCATGACATGTATATCATGAATGTCATGATAAACATTTGATGGTCCTGCAGCTCTTGCGGGGGTTTCGTTCACATGGCATGTTGCAAAATTGTTAAGGTATGGCATGATTGCATGGTGAACACAAGCGACAGACCCTAACACGAAAACCAAGACATGGGTGTCATGTAACAACATGACTGCATGCCACGTTCATGATGTGCTGGCGGCCGTTTCGCTAGCTTCACTTATCCGAATTTGGCATTACAGGGCATGTATGGATGGCGAAAGTAGGATACTGGTGCAAACATGATAAGCATGATATGCGTGCCATGTAATAACACGACTACATGCTGCACTCATGATGCACTCGCGGCCATTTTGCCAGCTTCACATGCACTAAACTCGGTATTACGTGACGCGAACAGACGACATAGGTAAGTGGGAGATCCAAACATGATAATCACGACATGAGTGTCACGTAACAACATGACAACATGTTAATGTTATGATGCGCTTATGGCCGTTTCGCCAGCTTCACATGTACTAAACTCGGTATTACGTGACGCGAACAGACGACATAGGTAAATGGGAGATCCAAACATGATGATCATGACATGCGTGTCATGTAACAACATGACAACATGTCATGATGCACTCGCGGCCGTTTCGACAGCTTCACATGTACTAAACTCGGTATTACGTGACGCGAACAGACGAAATAGGTAAATGGGAGATCAAACATGATAATCACGACATGCGTGTCACGTAACAGCATGACAACATGTTATGATGCGCTCGTGGCCGTTTCGCCGGCTTCACATGTACTAAACTCAGTATTACGTTACGCGAACAGACGACATGTACAGGTAAATGGGAGATCCATACCTGATAATCATGACATGCCTGTCATGTAACAACATGACAACATGTCATGATGCACTCGCGGCCGTTTCGCCAGCTTCACATGTACTATACTCGGTATTACGTGACGCGAACAGACGACATAGGTAAATGGGAGATCCAAACATGATAATCACGACATGCGTGTCATGTAACAACATGACAACATGTCACATTGACTATGCGCTCACGGCTGTTTTGCTAGCTTCACATATGCCAAATTTGGTACTACGTGACGCCGATGAAGGACGAAGGTATGTGACTGGTGCAAACATAATGATGAGATGCGTGTCATGTGAGAACATGACTACATGCCACAGTCAAGGCGCTAATACATTTTGACATGACGTGGTGCGCGTGCTCGCTGGCGTTCACTTCGTCGCGTCATGCTGGCTATTCCACATCAGGCGCCGGTCCGGTCAAATACTCGCAGGCGCACGCCACGCTGCGTTGCTTTGACGCATTCGCGTTTTAGCGCGTCCAGCGTCCCTCCGTCACGAAAACAGAGAACGCATTGGCGCGAAATGCAGCATATCGCATTTCACAACGGTTGCTGTCAGGCCGCGGCGACGGATGCTGGTCGCGCCTGGCGTCAGACTATAGAGTGCTAGCGTCTTGCGAACGTAACGTCGCCCAGCGTGCGCGCGCGTTAACGCTACCTAGGAGTATATTGGGCCCTTCATGATGCGCTGGCGGCCGTTATGCTAGCTCCACATATACCAAGTTTGCTGTTACTTGACGTAAATGAAAGGCCATATATATGACTGGTACAAACATGATAACCCTGACACGTGTGTCATGTAAGAACATGAGAACATATCACGCTCATAGCGTGCTGACGGTCGTTTCGCTTGCTCCACCTATACTAAATTCGGTACCGCGTAACATGAATAGATTACGTACGTAGACGACACATCCAAACATGATAATCAAGACACGGAGGCCATGCACGGCATCATTTACCTCAATCTCGTAAAGTTGTGCTTATAGTAAAGTGACATATCAACATTTCTCAATAGTGCTTCGCATATCATCGATTCCCACTATACGTGGAATCTACCAATTTTTGGCTTTCAATTGTGAAAAACTGAGAATATTGCGAGTACTTCTGTCTAGAAGAGCAGTGTGATGAGAAAGTCTTGATTGTATTAGGGTACTTGGTACTCTACTATATCTTATAGAAGAAGTATATTTTAGGCGCTATAACTCTACTATGGGAAAGATAAAGGTGTCCCAGTACGCATAGAGCAATACCTGATGGTGTGTTTAGAAAAAAAAATTGCCCGCAGCTTCCCTCGGGGGAACACTGAGGAGGATGCGGAGCATATAATTGGTTAACGGGGTGTTAAAGTGCGACTTACTTGGGTCGATGGCTAAATTGGTTTACGTGGTTGTGAAATGGGGTGTTAAATTGCGACTTACTTGGGTCGATGGCTAAATTGGTTAACGTGGTTGTAGGAGGGGGTGTTAAATGAGTGAACACGTACACACGTATGCGAAAGGACGGCGCTGGTCGAAGGGACGTTGATCATTGTGTTTGTGGATTCGTTGGAATTCATTTCACCGCGACCTTGGACGTCGACGCGCCGTACAAACCAACCGACGAGCGGCAACTGAGCGAGCGAGCGCCGACCTTGAGTATATATACAGCGCGACGGCGCATGCACTGCCAGCTGTTGAATGTTCTCGAAGGAGAAGCGCGCGCGCGGCACAGATGGCGACGGCGCATGCGCTGTCAGCTGTCGAATGTTCTCGAAGGAGAAGCGCGCGCGGCACAGATGGTGAGCGACGGCGCATGCGCGCGCGTCAGCTGTCGAATGTTCGAGAAGCGGTGCGGACGGCGCGGACGGCGCGGACGGCGCACTACAAGGCGCGGGTATAAGATGCTTCCGCATCTAAAATGGTTAATGATCACGAGGACTTCACACTCAACTATGAGAGGGGGCTGAGCCGACCCGCTAAAACCTACCTGATTGTACATCACGGGACGCTAGTGCCGATGTTGGAACCAGTAGCTACAAATCAAAACAAGAATTCTATCGCAGTCAACCACCTCAAATGCTCTGGAGTCTTCTGAAATGTTCTTCAATTTTTCTCTAAGTTCTAGAGAGCCAAAAATCTTGATCAGACGTAAACACAAAATATTCTTCGCACCTTATGTCTTTAAACCTAATACGCAAAAATATCCTCAAAGTTTCATATCATATGATATGCTATCTCGCCGTTGGCCAAGAATTGTGAGAAAATTTCTAAAGAAAAAAAATGGCAGCATATCCACGGAGTGAATGATGGAGAGTGGGGCGAAGCATTCGTCCATCCATGCGTCCGTCTGTGTGACCGTTCATGCGTCTGTTCGTGTGCCCGTCCCTGAGTTCGTTCATGCATCCGTCCCTGCGTCTGTTCATGCTTCATGCGTCAATCCATGCATCTGTCTGTGTGTCCGTTCGTCCATATATTCAACACACCAAGTCCCACCATCTCGCATCTATAGAAGCACCGCAGCGGACATTCCAAGGACTAAACAAGAGGTGGCACAAGCACACTTCCTTACGGCTTGCGCTTCGTGTCCACTTCCCACCTTTAACCACCTCGAGTTCATGGTATGTACTAGTTCACTGTATTCATGGCACTGTGGCCCAATGCTCGCTAAACCTTTCTAAAACCAAGGAAGTTACGCCCAACGAGTATAACGTAGCAACCTTTTCCTGTCAGATAGTGCTCAATGTAGATGCCAGTGGCTGCTAATATGAAATGACAGACAGGACAACAAACAAACAAAGGCCCCAATCAACTGAATTACCACCTTTGTACCGAGCCCTTCTGGCATTTCACCGACGTTTGGAAGCTACGTGCCCAGAGATAGAGGTGGCCGATTCTAAAGTGGTGGACACAATGGCCGCCCTTCTACGGCCCTTGGTGCCCCAGCATCGTCAATCTATATTGAACCGCGCTTGGAAACCAATAACTGCCGCAGTGTTGCCAGGGCATCTCAGAGACTTTGTCTGGAGGCTGGGCTGGGGCTTGCTCCCCACGCGAGATCGGTTGCAGCGATGGCAGGTAGTTCGCACTTCTACTTGCCCCAACTGCGTCATGGTAGAGACCAATCGACATGCGACGTTTGAATGTGTGGTTTCCCGCCTTTTTTGGCGTGCGGTTAATGCTGGTTTTCGGGGACAGGGTGTGTGAACTTTCGTGTCCAACGGCCGATTTCCACGTAGCCGCTTCTCCGCTCTCTTGATAGTTGCGGGGCTGTTCAGCCTTTGGAGAAACCGATGTGAGGCCGTAGCTGCCAATTGCCGCCGGCGTGCTTTGTGGCCGATACTGGGGAGAATGAGACGAGAGATCCTCGCGTTCCTCTCCGAAGAGCTTTTCTTCCTCGGGGAGCAAGAGTTTCTGCGGCATTGGTCGTGCCCTTTCGTCAAGGTGGAACACGAAAGGATACAACTCATTTTTCGACCGACTTGGTGCTAAGCAGCGCCCGTTGAGTTGGTATATATGATTTCATTTGTTACAAATTGTGTTTCATTTGGATCTATTGTATCGTTATACCCCTGTATCGTGATATCAAATTGAATTTTTGTGTACATGTTTGCCAACATAATCATGTATATTAGAGCAAATGTCTTCACTGTAACGTAGTGATGTTAGTCGTGAAATATAGGTATGCCGAAGTGTATGTGCCCTGTTACTGGAATGGTATGAAGCCTTTGTGTTCTGTACATGCTGTAAATAAACTTTTTCTAAACAAGGAGCGTCTTAGCGTCTCACGTCGTCGTTAGCGTCTCACGGCGTCCCTGGGCTGGCGGACGCCCGTCATGGCAAGCCAGCCCCCGAAGAAGGCGCTAGCCTTCGACGTAGTCGTCCCCGAGGGGACTAGTCCCGAAGACGTAGTTATCGCGACGTCTTCAATAGTAGTAATCGAAGAAGTATACTGCGTTCAGCACTTTGGAGGCCGGAACTACCAAGTTACCGTCAACAGTGAGGCCGCACTGGCCCAAATCGTAGACGCGTCGCACCTTATCATCCGAGGAGAGTGCGTCGCCATCGTACCCCTGGGACCCCAAGTGACCCAAGTGACCGTCCTGTTCCTGCCGTGCCGCGTACACAGCGAAGTCCTCGCACAAGCACTCTCTCCCTACGGGAAGGTGCTGCACATCACCAGAGGACTCATGGGATCGCGCCCAACCGTGACCACTGGGACGCGATACGTCCGCATGGAAATGAAGGCTTCGTCACCGGTGCCCGACTACCTCAACGTCGCGGGCCATCGAGTGACCTGTGACTATAAAGGCGTCCAGCGAGTGTGTCGTCGATGTGGAGACAGTGGGCACTTCCGCATGAACTGCACAGCTCCGTTTTGTAGAAGGTGCGGCGTTTATGGCCACGACGGGAAAGGCTGCTCGCTGCCGTGTCGCCGTTGTAGGGACCCGCATGCCACCGTGGCCTGCACCATCAGGCCATCGTATTCCGAGGCAGCATCCAAGGATTTTCCTCCACTTCAACCAGGAACGCCATCTAAGAACAAGTGCAACGATTCGTCGGCGCGAGCCGTGGTGGCCGACCACGACCAGGGTGTGCTAATCGCGGCGCTGCACCAGACGCCCACTGCGTTCCCAACAATTCCGGGCCTGGTAATCCCTCCAGGTACTGAAAACTTAAGTTCCCCGCGTCCCGTGGCCATTTCTGAAGAATCGCAGGCGGAGCGCCTCGTGAGGACGGCGTCTCGGATGGGAATATTGCATCCGAGGCTCCTCGCGTTGCTGCTCTGTTGACAACAAGTTCAGCTGTCATCGAGGAGTCTACATCTCAAGACGACGACGCCTGCATCTACGAGGACTCCAGCAGCACCGCGAGTGAGGCGCCCCTACAAATTGACGAAGACACCAGCCCCAGTGACATAAGCCAGGACAGTGGAGACGTCTTTGTACCATCCTCGCTCAAACACCCGGACACCAAACGCCCCCGGATAACTACTCGTGACTTAGAAGCCCCCACCAGAGACAGAAGTCCCCTGCGGACTATGACGCGATCCCGGAAGCCCCGAGCCTCCGGTGTATCGCCTGGCCGGAAAAAATGACTCAGCCACTTGCGGGGTATTGGCTTCCGCACCTGATAAAGGTACCCCTGCATTTGCGTGATCCTATACTATATTTTCATTTTTCCCAGGGCTCTTACTCTATTACTCTTAACGCTCAAGGTTTCCGAAATCTACAAAAACAGGCTGAGGTAGGGGCTTTTGCACGTTCAGTGCACTGTGATTTGCTGTTCGTGGAAGAAACAAATTTTTTCAAGCTTTCTGATGTACTCGCTTTCAAGCGCGCGTTCAATTTTGATTGTTTTTTTTTCGTACGCCAGCACGCATTCGGCTGGCGTCGGAGTCGTTATTTTTAACCGAGGTCTTTTACGTGACCATCATGTTTCCTTCGATGCCTTCGGACGCGTGCTGGCGTTCGACTGCACCTTTTTTTCGTTAAGAATAAGATTTGTTGCCGTGTATGCCCCAGCGGCACGCGAGAACTCAAACGCGTTCTTCCAACCTCTTGATGCATTCCTTTTAAATTCCCGACATGTGGTACTTTTAGGGGATTTGAATTGTGTCTTAGACTCACACGTAGACATTCAAGGTCCGGGTCGCGGCCGGTCAAACTGGAATGCCAGAGAACTCGAACGTCTAGTGCAGCAATTGGCATTGAGTGACATTCATCAAATTGTGCATGGCAGTAGTTATGCCTATACTTGGCGTCGAGCAGCGTCGGGCAGTCGAATTGACCGCGTGTATGCATCCCCCAGTCTCATTACCTACGTTCACGACACCGGGGTAATGTCATTGCCACCGACACCGGTGTACATTAGCGACCATTGGCCGGTTATGTTATCTCTCCGCCTGCCAGCGGGGACGCCAACGGTTCACAGACCATGGCGTTTCGATTGCCGCGTCCTCCAGGACTCTCAGGCTACGGAGAAATTATCCCGAGCGTTACGCGCATCGCTTATTGGGGCCGATGTAGCTGATTGGGATCGCCTCAAAGAACAGTGGCGGCATCATTGCAGTGTGTCGGGCAGAGGACTTTGCACCCGTATGTCGAAAGATGCGTCATTGTTAATCCAGAAGATACACATTGCCAATCGAGATCCCAGTCCTTCCACTGTAATGCGGGCATGGCAAGAGGAGCTCGTTGAACGGTACCAGCGTATTATGCGCGCTTCTTCACTCTCGGCTGCAGCTTGGCACTGTAGACGTGCACCCTGTGCGCACCCTGAGGTGCTAAGGTATGCACGCAGAGCTCTGCTTCGTCCACCAGGCTCGCCTGCCCACTCGCTGAACTCTGTCACCCCAGCTGCTGCGGGTACGCGCGACTTTCAGGAATTCACTCAACACTTTGAGTCAATAGCTAAATCTGGCGCTAATGTCTGTTACCCAGGATCCGTTTCTTCGCATCCTCTACTAACAGATTTACCTCATGATTCCAACATGTCAAATGACGTCCTCCTATTACCGCCATCCGATGACAAAATCAAAGGCGCATTAGACGCAACAAAAAAGGGATCGGCCCCAGGGCCTGACGGACTCCCTGCAGAGTTTTATGTACAGGTCTGGCCTATCATTGGTCCAACTATGTCACGCGTCATTCGCAAGTGTTTCCAAGATATTACACTTCCAACTTTTTTCCACAAAGGCCGTATAACACTAGTTCCCAAGAAAGACCCAATGTCCACGCGACCAGAAGATTTGCGCCCTATTACCCTGCTCAATGTAGATTACAACTCTTGGCTAACATTTTGGTGCGCCGAATCAGTCCATTTCTTGCAACATTAATCTCTCCCCACCAGGTCTGTTCTGTTACAGGCCGAGAAATACACACCCATACGTGGTTGACGCGTGACATCATTCAATACACCATTAGCCGATGTGCGCAAGGACTGTTGGTTTCATTAGATCAAGAGAAAGCTTTTGATTTCATAGAACATGGCTACATACTAAATGTTTTACATGCATATGGATTCCTGGATAAGTTCATTGACCTTATCAACGCTGATGTACACTAATTTAGAAAGTACCCTTCGATTCCCGTGAGAGTCACGCATTTAGAGTCACGCGTGGGGTCCGTCAAGGGTGTCCCCTCTCCCCAGTGTTATTTATCCTTGCATTAGAGCCCTTATTAAGGGCCGTTGAACATCACCCGCAGATTCGTGGCTTACCTCTACCCGGTAACACTCAAGTAAAGGTCGCTGCATATGCAGATGATATCACTCTATATGTACATAATGAACAGTCGCTGCAGCATGCTCTTGATACATTCCATGATTTCGGTATTATCTCCGGTGCAAGGTTAAACTTTTCTAAAAGCCAGTATTTTTTCATTGGCAACCCCAGCGGTCGTATCAACATCACGTCGTCTTTACAGTGGTCTCCTGAGATTTCAATACTCGGAGTTACTTTCACTGTATTTGGTATACAGGATAGCATCTGGCCATCCATTGTACGAACTCTTCTAAATGATATCAAAGCAGCCAGGTACTTCGAATTCCCCCTCTTGGAACGCCGATACTTAACTCAAACGGTGTACCTAGGAAAATTTTGGTACCTTTGCCATTCTGTTAAATCACCGCTCCACGTCTGCAGGAAAGTGCAAAGCTGCATCAGTTCATTTTTTTTTGTGGTGGCACAGAATTGTTATCGCGTCCAGCATTAGCTCAACCGCGAGATCAAGGCGGTTTTGCATTCCCCGACGTTTCCGTCGCAACTTCTACATTGTGCCTCCGCACTCTATTGCGAATACTAAGCAATGATGACATGCTCAGACACTGGCTCGCTACCATCTGGGGCCATCACTACGTGTCTTCTTGCCGGATAGCCAAATAAACAAAGGTCCCCAATCAACTGAATTACCATCTTTGTATCGAGCCCTTCTGGAATTTCACCGACATTTGGAAGCTACGTGCCCAGAGATAGAGGTGGCGGATTCTAAAGTGGTGGACACAATGGCCGCCCTTCTACGGCCCTTGGTGCCCCAGCATCGTCAATCTGTATTGAACCGCGCTTGGAAACCAATAACTGCCGCAGTGTTGCCAGGACATCTGAGAGACTTGTCTGTAGGTTGGGCTGGGGCTTGCTCCCCACGCGGGATCGGTTGCAGCGATAGCAGGTGGTTCGCACTTCCACTTGCCCCAACTGCGTCATGGTAGAGACCAATCGACATGCGACGTTTGAATGTGTGGTTTCCCTCCTTATTTGGCGTGCGGTTAATGCTGGTTTTCGGGGACAGGGTGTGGGAACTTTCGTGTCCAACGGCCGATTTCCACGTAGCCGCTTCTCCACTCTGTTAATAGTTGCGGGGCTGTTCAGCCTTTGGAGAAACCGATGTGAGGCCGTAGCTGCCAATTGCCGCCGGCGTGCCTTGTGGCCGATACTGGGGAGAATGAGACAATAGATTTTCGCGTTCCTCTCCGAAGAGCTTTTCTTCCTCGGGGAGCAAGAGTTTCTGCGGCATTGGTCGTGCTCTTTCGTCAAGGTGGAACACGAAAGGATACAACTCAATTTTCGACCGCCTTGGTGCTAAGCAGCGCTCATTGAGTTGTTATATATGATTTCATCTGTTACAAGTTGTGTTTCATTTGGATCTATTGTATCGTTATACCCTTGTATCGTGATATCACATTGAATTTTTGTGTACATGTATGCCAACATAATCATGTATATTAGAGCAAAATGTCTTCACTGTAACGTAGTGATGTTAGTCGTGAAATATAGATGTGCCCAAGTGTATGTGCCCTGTTACTGGAATGATATGAAGCCTTTGTGTTCTGTACATGCTGTAAATAAACTTTTTCTAAACAAGGAGCTTCGCCCCTAAAAGATATATGAAGTTCGAACTTCATAGCATGCGGGGAGACGCTCTAGGTGCCGACCAGTGCGGGCGCGCGAAGATTGGCTCCTGCTTTCAAGAATGCTTTTCTGTGGAATCCACGAGTTTGTCGCCGAAGTTTCAGTCACATCGTGTGCCTAATTTCTCAAGAAATCAGTATATACCGCCTTTGTGTCGGTGAGTGGAGTTTTGAACCATTCTTGGCACATTTTTACTCCGCAAAGCCAACGGAGGATTTAAGCCTAATCGGGGAGGCGATTGCCGCCGATGCACCAGCCTGGTGCCAACGTGACTCAATGCACTGTGCGTTCCAGGAGCTGCAACTGAGAATGAAATACCCGGTAGAAAGAGAGGACATCTCTCCAGAGAATTGCAAGGAAGACATGGGTCACATGGAAGCCGAAGTGAGGCGTTCAAGGAATAAGCTAGCTGCGGTGAGCGTTCCCACTGCCAAGGGCTCGACAAGGGCTGGCATTGGGGGAGACGCTCGAGTCAGTCGTAGTAGACATGACACCAAGCACACAATCGTGCGAGCTGCACGCATGCCGCCACTACCCAAGAACTTTAGCAAAATTGTGCCAAAACCATGTGGAGAATCAGATGTCTCGAGAATTGGCGCTGTATTCATGGCAGATGGGATAGTACCAAGGAGGATTAAAAAAAATTGCTGGAGTGGAAATGATTGCGCAGAAGTGAAGCCGTTCCTCTGGCAAGATGGCGGCTGTGGCGGCCATCTTACTAGGGGCATGCTAAAGTATCACTGTTCAGCGATTAAAAAGGAAGCGTTTCCCTCGCACGCCCAACGAGTTTAATGTGGGAACTTTTTCGGGTCACATAGTGCTCCAAGTGCGTCTTAAAGTTACTAGTTTTTCGTAGTGAGCCTCTAAATGGAAGCAATGTTCTTTGAAGATTCAGTCATCCATACTTGTTTTTGTATGTTCTTTTGTCGGCAACAGCTATCCTTTAATATAAAACTAACGTAGCATTTACATAACGTATCAAAGTCACTTGATCTTTAAGTGCGCACTATCAGAAAAGAACATGTTTCCGCCATTTTGGCAGTGGCAAAAGGTGGCTTCACTTCTGCTGGCAAGGCATTGCGGGAGCTTTCACTCCAGCAATTTTTCTTTAATCCTCCTTGGATAGTACTGGCGGCCGGCGTCAAAGAGGAGGAGGCCATGCAGGACTTCATCTGTTCCAACTTGCAGCAGAACATTATGGTAGCAAGCCCTCCAGACCAGCACAGGGCTCCAAGATACCTCAAGCTCAAGAAAACTGACATTTGAGGCAAGGTTTTCGAGGTTACGCGTACGCCACGGCACCCCACGATACATGTAAAGAAGTGATTAACGGGATCCTCGTAAGCGATACTCAGGACATTGTGACTTGAAAGATTGTGAACGCAAACAACGCGCTCGTGCTGCAAGCCAATTGCATTCATGCCATGAATATATTTCTCAAAGTGCCAGCCACCGTGTACATTCATAACGTTCGTTTTCGAAAAGTAACAATTTTTTATGGCTGCGATCTACGTGGGTGAAGCCCACTGCGTGCTATAGTCACGTTTTTCAGAACTCTAAACAAAGTTTCTCCATTCATCCGACTACGACGAGCGAATTTCCACTCTATGAGCAGTGATCCTTCCGCGACGCCGTTAATTCAAATGCTGTGATTTGAACATAGTCATGTAGAAATTTCTGTCGAAAGAGTGCAGACACGCAGCTCTGCTATGCAGAAAGATGCAGCCGGTGGAAATTTCTTGCCCACCAGCACCTGCTCCGAGAGAGGATATGGTGGGCGGGGTGCCCGCAGATACATCACACTGTTTACAAACAGGAAGAAGTCTATTCACGGGAAAAAATAGAAAAAAGACGCTGACATTCTCTTATTGCGTCTCTTTATTTATCTAGGGTTGTATCGATCTTTTCTAGCAACAAGTTACATAAACTACGCATGCCGTGTTAAATAAATTTCGTCATATCACATGCCACTGTCTGCAACGTCAGAGCAGAGTCGTCTACGTAGAGGACCAACGTCACTGCATTGCCGTGTAAGTAGGGCCATTCATACGCGCTCGTCATGCTCTCATTCTCTAGGCATGCGCCGGCAGAGGGGAAGGGGAGCAGCGTTCATCTTAAAATTTGACCCATTTCGGCAGCGCCCAGTGTTGCAAATTTTGTAAGACGTTATCATCAACGCCTCGTCTGCGCATTTTGCTTGCCAGCTGAAATTTGTCATACCTGGTGAGTGGCCTTTTAACAAAAAAGAGTTCTCGGTACTCTTCTACAGGAGAGCTGAATGCCGTCCCTTGAGCTTCATATAAATTTTGCAGGTTATGGTAGGTGTGTTTACAGAAAGTGGGTAACGATTTATAGAGTACACAGGTACTCAACTATGGGAGAGCTTTAAGCCGAGAACCCTGTGCTCTAAATCGTCCCGCTGCCGAATAGCGACGACTGTACCGTTTGCTGAAAAGTAGCGAGCACACCTTTTTTTGTTCATACCACACACTGCAGACCCACAACTGCAGCGCTCGCTTCAATTCGGAAACATTAGCGTCCTGGGTAATTCAGTTTTGTACTCGGGCATAGCTGCTCAGTTTACCATATCATCATAATTCATAACGACGATCCTTTATCCAATAACATGCGTAGTACCTATATATGCCCAGAAACTGTACTTGTGTTTTGAGCAAAAACAAGCGAGCGCAACGTTCTTCCACACCACAAGGGCACGCGTGAGAGAGATTGTGGGTATAAGAGGGTAGAGAGAGAGAGAGAGAGAGAGAAGTAAACGTTTATTTTGAAACAGTGCCCCGAGCAATGAGAGGGTAGGTAGGTAATAAACTTTATTACGATCCAACGAGGAATTACTGGCCCGTGATAGGCCTCCACGAACTGTCGTCCGCTGAGCATCGAGAGATGTCTTCGGCGATAGCCCTGACTCGCTGGACAGCCCAGATTCGGTCCACTTCACGTGGGCTGAGTAAGGGCGGCTCGCCACCGCTCAGCCAATCGTCCTGAGATACACCCACGCTCGTCTGAGTAGTGGCGGCAAACACTGCACTCACACTCCCAAAGTATATGCGCCATGTCGGCTGTCTCGTGCCTGCACCACGGACAGCCGAGTGACGGGTGCAGCGAGGGACACAGTCTATGCAGGTGTCGGGGATCCTCAAACGTATCAGTCTGCAGACACCTCAGATCAGACGCCTGAGACCTTTCTAGCTGCATGTGGGGTGGTGGGTAAAGTCGTCGCATTTTTCTGTAATGGTTTAGGATCTCGTGGAAGGTAACCATGATGTCCTTGCAATCCTGTAAGGCCTCGGGGTCCGTTATCGTCGTCATAGAGGTATTATGTCCTCCGACGTCAGGTGCCTCGCAATCGTCAATGTGACCACATCGGCGGCCTTTTCGTCTGCGTCGCGGCAGGTTAGCAGTCTCGCGACGAAGTGGGCGCGCTCGTTGTGGTTCGATGGGAGGTCAAATCTTCGGTCGCTGCCGCGCTCTCCCACGTCCGCGGAGAACCACTTGAGAGACTAGGCAGTGATTGCACCAGACTTGAAATCTTCTGCTCTGGCGTTTATCATGTGCGCCACGTCGACAGATACCCATCCCTTCGTAAAGTTTTGCACCGCCGTCTTGGCGTCACTCACGATAAGAGTGTCCTCGTTTCCACTATGAATTATTGCGAGGGACTATGGCCATTTCTTTAGCTGCCTCAGACGATGGGAGCCTCGCAGATCCCGTCACCAGAGTTTGTTCCCTCATGTCGACCACCGCCATAGAGAAGGCAGGTGTGGATTGGCGTTGTTGTTGCTCTCGTTCATTCTGCTGTTGTCCTCGGTCGATCCTGGGGTATCTAGCAGCGTCGACAAAAAGGACACCCTCTCGGCTGCCGTGCTCTTTGAGGATCGCCTCTGCTCTGCATCTGCGACTTTCGGCAACGTGCACTAGGTGCATGATTCTGGGCATATTCTTTGCGGGTATATAATTCTTGACCGCTGGCAATGCCGCGCCCTTAATTCCCTGCATCCCGGGGTAACGAATCTCGAGGGAGTCGAGTATGGTTCTTCTGGTCTTGTTGCCCGTTATAACCTTAACAGTAGCTCACAAGGATAGGGGGTCAGGAGGTATAAAAGGATAGGATAAAAGGTAGAAAAAAGAGAGAGAGAGAGAGATGCACTAGGACAGCGAGTGACGACTAATGAGAGATAGGAGAGATAGGAAAGGTGGAAACACGGCCCCAGGAGTCCGAGGACGGGGCACCACTTGCGAGAGCTCTTGTCGGCGACAGGAAATGGCGTAGGGCTAAACCAATCGGCCAGAGCTGCGCTGACATTGTCGTAGGGGACCGGCGGCAGGAGGTTGCGTAGGACGAATCCAGTCGGCCAGAGCTGCGCTGTCGTCGGAGATCGCGAGGGATAGATAGATAGATAGATAGATAGATAGATAGATAGATAGATAGATAGATAGATAGATAGATAGATAGATAGATAGATAGATAGATAGATACGCTCAAAGTCACCGAAGTTCGCCAAGAAATACTTCGCATTTAATATTAGCACAACGCGTGAGTCGCGCATCTCCACGGGCAACTGCGAAGGAGGCCAATCATCGTTCAGGAACAGCTGCGGAGAACGGGATGAGCCGAAAGAAACCAGGGGTAGAGAAAAGGTTGCGCGCGCGGCGATAAGTACATCGATTGGCTGTACTTTTCCTAGACACGCCTGCCTAATATTAACAACGTGGCGTTCTTGCTCATCTTGGGGTAACATCTCCCAGATGTTTTCGCCTACGCGGCGCAGAAGACGGCAAGGTCTGTTGTCGCTGCCATAAAGCTTTTTCGCCTTTCTTCTTGCGCGGGGGGGGGGGTCTACACGTACAACAAGTCCCCCTCGCGATAGACCTCGCTGCGTCGTTTGGCTTCGTAGGCCTTCTTATTTTTTGCTCGCTGTTTTTTTACGTTTATCATTTCGCGCTTTGTTGATTGATATGTGGGGTTTAACGTCCCAAAATCACTCTATGATTATGAGAGACGCCGTAGTGGAGGGCTTCGGAAATTCAGACCACCTGGGGTTCTTTAACGTGCACCCAAATCTGAGCACACGGGCCTACAACATTTCCGCCTCCATCGGAAATGCAGCCGCCGCAGCCGGGATTCGAACCCGCGCCCTGCGGTTCAGCAGCCGAGTGCCTTAGCCACTAGACCACCGCGGCGGGGCTTTCGCGCTTTGTTGAGCCGGTGCGGCACTGTCTCATCCCCGCATTGAGAGGGGCGACTCGCGTCAATGGACAAAAGCTGTTTGCTGCCGTTCAAAAAGAAAACGGGGGGGGGGGCACCGGGTTCCGGTTTGGTCGTTTGGCACTCCGGGCAGGACGCTACGTAACTGCGTACATGCGCTAACATATCCGGCCAGAAGTAGCACCTTCACACTTTCTCCCAAGTTCGCCGAAGTCCGAGGTGACCTGCCGTTATGTCTTCATGACAATGTCTTATAACCTCGGTTCTCAAGCTGTGAGGAATTTGTCTAAACAATAACGAGTGCCGTGCTATCCCGAAACCCATGCGCTTTTCGATGCAATACACCGTCGATCAGCCGAAAGCTCCGTGTCGTTCTCCGTGTTGCATGAAGCCTCTCAGACACGAGTCCTCTCTCTGGTTTTTTTGCAACACTCCCATGATCGAGAACCAGAACGGTAAGGGGGTTTTTTCGCTTACAGGCGCGGGATCATGGGGAAGGCGGGAAAGCGTGGCGGCATTAGCCCGCTCAAACTGACGCACAACTGGGGCTGTGATCAGCGGACTTTCACACAATGTGGCGATTGGGCGGCCGGGATGTCCCCCTAAACCCGGCTGTTCTCGTTTCCCGAAGAGTTACGTTGTCCATTCTGGTTCTCAAAGGGCTCTCATGGTTGTTTCCGCAGCCTTCAAACCGGTGCCAGCATTGCAGCACTATGTCGCCAATGCGCGAGCGAATCTGGGATCTGGGGTGCCCATCGTTGGCGCGGGAAGTTCCAGAGGCCAAGGCATTTGGGGGCGGCACATCTCGTTTTCGGTCTCTTTTAGCCGGTCGGAAAGCGACGCGATGGAGTCAGCAATCGCCTTCAGGTCTTTTTCGCGGTCAGGAGCCTCCCGTGGACAACGCAACTTGGCCGCGGTGCAGCTGGCGACACACGGAGGGGGCTGTATTGTTGCTGTGGCGGGTGCTATTCCAACTGGTGGCGCAATGTTTTGCGTCCAGGACCGCATACCGGTAAAATAGTACGTGCCGAATGGCTGGGGCCCTGACACACGGCTCATTAAAGATGCCTTATTAATGCGCTGCAAAAATTGGAGGAAAGCAGCGCAGGTCCATCCTGTGGCGCCGTTATCGTCATCGTAATAGTAGTTGTAGTATAATGAAGAAACGAAAACTTCGCGATGATGGGCTCAACTGTCATTCTCACAAGACAAAGTTGCCGGATAGTCGAGTGAAGATGTGCTATACTCAGCATCTGAACTTCCGTAACAGAGAGGGTCAGTCCTTGTAATTGATCTGTGATTGAGCGTCTGTGTAGCCTGGCCCGCGTTCACGCCACAATCGAGTGATATGGCCAGGGCCACCGCATGCAAAACAGGTCGGAAAGTAATCGCGCGTTCGCCGGGAGTTCGCAGAGAGGGGCACCGCCCACGCGGTCTATGGCTGAGTCGGGACTGGGGTACTGATAAAGGCGCGTTTAAGCTAGAGCGACACGACACTGACATTACCCCGACGAAAACACGAGGCAGACGACGCAAACCATCGGATGACGAGTCGCCCGCCGACGAAGTCACCAGACCCCATGGTCACACTAGGCCAACGACGCCTCAAAATACCGCATTTCATCGTAGTGTAACATGATGAGAGACCGAAAACCCCAGCAAAACGCATCCGCAGACCTGTCGTCGGCGTGTCTTAGGGATATCTGCGGCTGAGCGAAAATTTGCCCCATGACCTTGCTTCAAATGACCACGAAGCGGGCAATTTTTTGGGGAGTTAACAATGGCCTCTCCAAGGCTTCCTGGGCGTCTGAATAGGCAGCTCGAGCACCCAACTGAAGTCTTTTCTTTGCTACCGTGCCTCGTTACCATGAATTATGGTGGGAACTCTGCTGCGTAGCCAGAGAGGAACAATGGTAGAGCACAACGAGTATGGCTAAAAATTAGGTGCAGGTGTGCAAGTTTAGTTGGTGTCGCAGCATGTGCCCCCAATATGATTACAGAATTGGGTACATAAAGACTGTGAGCACAACAAGGCGCAGGCAGCGCCCTCGAAAGACCATCGGCGGACTGCTTCTGTCTTTGCAATGTACATAGGTCAACGACAAGAGAAAAGACACCCCTAAAAAGAGCCCGCCGACCGAAATTGGTGTCTTGTCTTTAGTGCTAACGCGCCTTAAAGGGGTACTGACACAAAGGCCTTGGCCTCGCTTTTTTCTGCTGCAATGCGTTGCTGGGGGCCTGTTAGTCATGACACAACACATCATTTGCTACAGCACGCGACAGATAGTTAATTACAGGCCCCTCATTATCAATCGGTTTCAGTATCGGCTTGAGAGAGTTCCAAAAACTGAGTGCAACTGTCGCCACCTAGCGTGTGCAGCTCTTGTTCACGTCAGCACACAAAACTGTGACACACTTCCGCACGGTCCGCATAAATAATTACTTTGGAATAGGAAACGGGACTGGAATGTCACCAAACACATAACTTTCTAAGCGTGCGCCATGGCCACGCACTCGCAACCAGCCGCCGAGAAATATAGACTGCGGGAACTAACGCGGCAATAGAAAAAAGGCAGCTATGACGTCATCAAAACTTGTTTTGTTGACCGTAGCGTGGTGGCATGAGGGAAGTAGGAGGTCACCTCGGGGTCCCCTACGATGGTGTCTATAGCGCTATGGAGTCGACCACTTACGCAAACTTCAAAATGATTTAACTACCTTCCAAGCTATATTCGCTGTTGACATCTTGCAGATGATATACGAATGTTCATGAAAATCGACCCTGCAGGCTATCTCGACCCCGAAATTTTGTGTCAGTAGCCCTTTAAGAGGAGCCCATGAAGAGGACGACTAAGTAGCAGCTGGAGCATGCGGCAGTCCATCAAAGGGGGAGGGCTTGCATGTGCAGCGGTTGCCTCTTCAATGCCTTAGCGTGAGTAAGAGGCGCGAGGACAACGTGCTTCTGGAAGGGCACCGTCATTACTTCGACAGTGTGGTTCTGAGTCGCATGTCGGAGTATGGGAGCCAACGTGATCGGTGGCCGCAGTTGCTGCTGCTGCGGGAGCTCTTGGCGCTTAGAAAATGGCAGGATACAAAGCTGACGTGCGACCTCCTCATGCACAAAGTATTTAGCTTGTGCGAGAAGGCGTGACTGGTCAGGCACGACGTCCAGTGTAGCGAGCGGTTGGTTAGAATGAGATGAACGACGGGTGAGCGCTCGTTGCCTTCGCAATTCGTCGTTGCTCTGGCTCAGAGTTAACACTTCTGACACACTGCCAGGAAATTTCGCAAGGAGCATTTGAAGCACGCCGTTATCAACACCCTTCATATAGTACTGGATCTTAGCACTTTCGCTCATTGCGGCGCGTCTTCCGAGATGTTCTCGGTATAGGTGGTTAACGTTTCACCTGGTTTCTGTGCCCATTTACGCCGGCATTGTTCGGCGCGCAACTTACGCACAGCAGCGCGACCGAAAACAGAGGATATTGCCTGCTTGAAAGCAGCCCAGGTTTGGTACTCGGTTTCGTGGTTTGTATACCACAGCTTCGCCACATTAGCCAAGTAAAAGTTGACGGTGCCTTACTTAGCAGCGTCATCCCATCTGTTAGGTCCACTAACGTTTTTGTAGGACGACAGCCAGTCTTCAACTTCCCGATCTTTCGTACTCGCAAAATATCAGGGGGTGTCGCTGATGAACAAGGCTGGGGCAGGTGGCGGCCGCGAGAGGTGGTGCCCATTGGGGAACGTTGGCTTGTATGACCGTTGGCAGCAGGAGGTATCGCACTTCCAGGGTGCAGAAGGTGTGGTACCCAGTACGATCCACCAAATAAATGTATGTAAAGCAGATTTATTGGGCGAGCCGAGGAAGCGGATGGTAGCTAAAAAATACGCGGGCAGACCAGATGATGGCACTCGATCGGCGGTCTTGTGCCTTCGTCTCGTTGGGATGTTATTTAAGCCAATCATATCAACTTTTTCCTTTCTTAATTAGAGTAGTAGTAGTAGTAGTAGTAGCAGCAGTATTATTATTATTATAAGTAGTAGTAGTAGTAGTAGTAGTGGTTGTGGTAGCAGTGATTGGTAACGCAAGTTTCGTGATCAGATAAAAGAGGGCTTAGAAAAAAATCAAAAAAACCAAAAGAGTATTCAGCTGGTGATTATGCTAAACGATTATGATGATGCAAGAGGTCTCGCATGCTTACAGCTTCGCTGTTCCTGCGGTTTTCGCAGCATCTGTTTTACTGACTGTTAAAAGCATTTCAGTTTGTTTTCACTTGTTTTCACTTGTTTTCACTTGGTTTTCACATTTCACTTGTTTCGTTAGCACAATACAAGCTCTTCCGTAACCAACCTATGAAGTTTCGATTTTTGCTGGTTAAGTTATTTTTCTTATTTGATCATTTATGAAGTGTGTAAACTTGGGCACGTTGGTGGGACATAACTGTGAATAAACGAACAGCGCAGCCTATAGAAGTAGTTACAGCTTAACCACGGAAGCACTAAACAAGAACAGAAAAGCCATGATTGCGGCTTCATGTCCCTCTTTGAGCGTTGCGAGGTCACAAACAAGCCCGCTCGCAGGCCACGCATGAGATAATTGAGGCCTATCAAATGAGTAAGTTGGACGGTCATGTATAAGCTTCCCATCAGTTGCGCCATTGCAAAAAGAGATTACACATCGTGGTCATTTTTAAACTGTGTACTTGTTTCCAGCTAAATCAACATGTGAGAAGAGTTTTGTTGACTTTGTGTCGCAGTGGTTTTTAACTGTCTCCATCTACGCATGCTCATTCTTTTTTTTTCACCAATATATGTACACCACTTCGCTATTAAATAATCATTGAAACTCGGCGCTCTTTTCTGTTCTTGTTTATAGATTCCGTAGTTACGCTGTAACTACTTTCAGGAGGCTCTCTTCGTATATTTCGTTATCAACAGTTATGTTCCTTGGGTTTTGCGTGCCAAAACCCCGCACGATGAAGCAGTAAACTATGGTTGATCGCTAGTGTCTCTAGCATTCTGCCTCTTTCGAAATGCTAACGCCGTGATCATGATACAGCACGCGCATTTCGAATAATGTACATTTATCGTAATAAACCTCTAACTATCTTGTGTAGAATCAGTTACATGCTAGCGGTTTGGTTTAGTGTACAATGGTTTAGTATTAACTACTGTCGCATATTATATTGCACGCTGTTGGGCTTCTACGAAACTGCCAATATTTTAATAATTGTATTTTGAGAACTGATAAAATAGAATAATCATATTGCTCTCCGATTTCGTTTTATTAACAGCGGAGCTATTTGAACCTAGCATATATGTTTGCTGCGCTTGAGCAGAGATGACCATAATCACGAACTGGCATGCACTCGCTTCATGGTTTTCGTATATACTTCGGCTTCGCTCCCAGAACGCTGTAGCCCGCAACAACCCTGGTGGGTGCTCATGAGGGAACGGGTACGTAATGAAAGCCAAAGAAAGAAATAGATAAAATGAAAACAAGAGGCATTCTAGGTAAATAGAAAAAAAAAGACTTGGTCATGCGGGATTTGAACCTGCGCATCCACGGTCTCAGGGGGAGCATCGTAGCCATCCAGGTAAGCTGTGATGCACATCATCAACGCACATCAACGCACATCAACGCACATCAAGACTTTGTTCAGTAGAGCAGAGTATACCACGTGCGTAGGAGGATAGTACACGCTTCCGCTTCATACTGCGTGTATTTCAAAACACACATCTTACATTTCCAGAATAAACTCCTACAAGAAGGCGTGCTAATGGGCGCGTGCATGTGAAAACTAATATGCCACACTCGCGCTCTCAACTGTGAGCCACGAACTTCCTTGAGACTTTCCGCCACAATGGCTTTCAAAGCTCGGGCGTAGGTTAAAAGGAACGTATAACCCAAAACATCGCTCTGCTGATCCGTTGAGCAGTTTACAGCAAACTGACGGCTATAGCATGCCGATGCTTGACGATTAATTTTAGTTTTTTTTTTATTCTTCCCACCCCTTACCCGCTCTTGATTTTGACACAGAGTTGCATCGGAGCAGAAGTTCCAGTGGACAAGCACATCACGTTGGGAATGCTGCGCTACGTCAGAGGCCTCTACTTCACGGGCTGAAGTCAACCCTGTTCCCAAGACTGGTCTTCAGAGCAAACGTAATGATTGATTGGTGATGGGCTTCGGCTTCCTTAGGGTTCTTCTTTATAACAAAGGGGTCAAGGCGATGTTTTATTGGAAAGGTCCTCATCTTCCCGAGACTCTTCGACTGAAGCCTTTAAGATATAAAGATTGAAAGAACCAGTCAATACCTCATGCCCAACGCCTTTGTGTACCTATGGTGATGGGTAACTGAACTACACTCACGGTTGAAATAAAATTGGTGGTGATTGACAAAGAAGTTACCTCCCTTCTGGGTGTATAGAATATAAGAAGATGCGGACAAAGTTCCTGAAACTCGCGGCGGTATGCGAAGGCTTACTGGTAAGCTATGCGCTCGCTAAAATACCACGTGCTAGATGACGCCAAATGGCTCACAAAAGTGTTCTACCTTCGCGCATTGTGTAAAATTTCTGTACGTGCATAAAATTTAAGTAAAATCTGAAACAACACACACATTTGCATAATAAAACTCAAAATATGATGAAGCCCAGGAAAGCAAAGGGAGCGTAAACTATACTGTTAGAAGTGTAAAGTGGTAATTCTGACAAAGGAGAGGCGGGAACTAGGTAATGTGAGCGGAGAGAGATCTTGCCGCCGGCAGGGACCGATTTTGCCAACTTCGATTGGGTCCTCATCTGCGGCAAGCTTACTTTGTTCCCACCTGCATCATAACTGCTACTAAGCATACACGTGCACGTTCCTTGTCTTCTATTGGTTTCATGGAGGTCGTATCAAAAAAGAAAAATCACAGCATATCCACAGAGTGAATGATGATGAGTGGGGCGAAGCGTCCGCCAGCCCGTCCCTGCTTCCGTCCGTCCGTTCGTTCTTGCTTCCGTCCGTCCGCGCGACCATCCGTGCGTCCATTCATGCGTCCGTCCATGAGTCCGTCCATCCGTCTGTCCGCCCGTTTGTGCGTCCATCTGTCCGTCCGTCCGTCCATCTGTCTGTCTGTCTGTCTGTCTGTCTGTCTGTCTGTCTGTCTGTCTGTCTGCACGTGCGTCCATCTAGTGAACACTTCAATTACCGCCATCTCGCATCCCATGTCGCACATACCCCCTGTAGAGCGGGTATGTGCCAATGCTGGTTACGTACGAGAACTACGGAGGAGTATGCAATGTTTTTTTTCTTGATTTGTTCGTAGCGATGGTATCATTCTGGCAGATGTGATGCCTTCAGGTTGTATGCCAGGACTTAAAGGTGAGCTGTCAACTCGTTAGAGGGTCACATGCTAGGTGACGCCACTTGGCTAACAGCACAATGAACAAAAAAGCTCAATTAACATCACCTATACCTTCCTTGCCTTCATTATTAGTTGGTTTCATTAAGGATGTATCAAACAAATAAAATGAGTCCTTCTAACTTCGTTATTTCATTATTAGCTTTGCATTGCTATTCGCTCAGCGTAGAGTGCACAGGACTAAAGATGATCCGTACACAAGTTCAAGCTTCGACAGTTCACCCTAATTGAGATATCTTGATTTTATGCTGTAGGAACATGCAACATCTTTTAGAGTGTAATGTAACAGTATGGAAATTTGGGCAAATTGGCTCGAAGAATTCTTGGTAATATTTTGGTGCGTGTACAGTGGACGGAAAAACGGAAGGTGAGCCGACAGAGAAGCGTTTGTGCCTTCTCTCCTTTCGTTTTCCCATCCACTGTGTGCGCACCGCAATGTTAGCAAGAATGTATTTTGAGAATTTCGCCCTTACTTCATGGATGAGCGATTTCAATTACTTGTCGCCGCTTGCATCATTTTCACTCGCAGTATGTCACGCTTGCTGTATTCATTTTGAAATGCGAAGCAATTCTTAGCGAACTTCGCCGACTTTGAGCGTATCTATCTATCTATCTATCTATCTATCTATCTATCTATCTATCTATCTATCTATCTATCTATCTATCTATCTATCTATCTATCTATCTATCTATCTAGCCGCCTACGACTTCTAGCTCTCCAGGTTGTTTCGATAAGGGTATCGATACCCATCAAAACATAGTTGTATGCCGAGCATATTTGACTAGTTAAAGCATAAAAATGGTTATATGACTAGTCACTACTGACTAGTCATATCGGACTGATATACCTCGTATCAGTGCCTCGATACGTATCAGGTAATAAATTGTAGATCTGCCTTCACCTAACCAACACTGGTACGGATCAAGTAGGCTGTTAGCTTCAAGGAAGTGCAAGAGTCGGCAATTTACGATCTTTTCAAAAAATTTGCATTGTCAGCCTGTAACTCGCAACAGGGGATGGATCCTTGCCTTTTTCAACTTATAAATAACAATGAGCTCTTTTCAGCACGAGGGGATGTCGCCGGCAAACCAGATGACATTGTAGAGGTAAAGTAAGATTTTGTTTTGTTTCGAGAGGTAGGCTTTTCAAACTTTCATAAATCACCCGGTCAGACCCCGGAGCAGAAGTGCTGCAGCAGTTTAGAGATGCCTATATTTCAGCTAGGGAGAAAGGTTTGTTGTATGCCTCGTATTTTGTACATTTGTTATCTAGTTTCTGATTCTCCACTCTTGTCTTATACCGTTAGAACTCTTGAGAGTAGTGTGATGAGCTGGAAACTTGCTCAAAGTGTGCTCCTAGGTGATTTACCTGGTCTTCCAAGCTATCACCTTGTGCGTCCACAAGAGGGAGCGCATATGCGTATTTTCCTTCCACCCTTTTCAACCTGTTTCACACGTGTTCCCTCACGTGTATATGGTGTGATACCAGATAAAAAATTTTCCGGCTTTCCCTTCTTGCCTGTCTGTGCTTTCTCCTACCCTGGAATTTTATGTTCTTAATATTTCTGAGATTCTCCGCCATCGGTGAATTCCGGAGCAATCTCCACACTTTGTTTTGTTTTTACGCGCTTTTCCACACTTATTGTTCCACCAAGGGACACGTCGTTGGCCAGATATTCTATTTGTTTGAGGAATACATGTGGTGAAAACGGCAAAGGAAAGAAGCTGTGAAGTTGGCCACAGCAGCATCTATGCGTAATTTTTGAAACTGTTCCCAATCAACTTTTTCGGTTAGCCATTTGGGAACCTGTTGAAGGACATTCATATGATATTGGTGTACTTAAGACTACTGTGAAATGGCCACTTCCGTAAGAATTAATAATGGTTTTCATGTGAGTAAAGGAGCGATGGAGATGCAGTGCTTATGTCTATGAAGGAGTAGGCATTCTTGGTGAGATTGTAATATGTAAGCTCTTTCAGATTCAAGAGACTGGCGCCGGAAAAGAAAAGGCACTACTCAATCAGGCGAACTCGCGCGTCGCAACGAGAGTCACCCCATAGACTACTATGTGCATTAAAGTCCCTTAGAATAAGATAGGGCCCGGGAAAATCATCTATCAAGGACTGGAATTCATATTTGTGCAGTTGAAAATGTAAAGGTATCCAAACGGAGCGAATGGTGAGGAGTTCACTTGTAAGCACCACTCGAACAGTCACTGCTTCAAGAGAAAATTGGAGTTTTAAGTGTTTACATGCTACTCCTTGCTTAACTATAACAGCTAAACCTCCGGATAATGCCACGACAGCACCGCGGTTCTTTCGGAAAATAATGTAACTGCGTAGAAAGTTTGTGTGTTTATTTTTAAGTGTATACATACTTTCTGCACACACAGCACTTTTGGTGAGTGTTTGTGTAGAAGTTTTTGGACATCGTCGAGGTTTGTAAGAAGTCCTCTGACGATCTGATGTATAATCTGTGTTTCCATATTGGAAGGAAACTAGTGATGTGTGTACGGAAATGAAGTGGCTGTTCAAGTGGGAAGTTTTACCTTAAGTACCAGGGCCATCGTCAGGCCCTGTTATTAGTTTCTTGGTTTTCTCAGCTTGCTCCAGAAATCCACGCCATACTTCCAGCACCTGAGGTACTGTGTTTGTGTCCATTGCCTCATGTGAGGCACTGAACGCCCGCCTACGCGAGCTGCTGTTGCGTATTTGCAACATCACCTGGTAAGACGTGGTCGGTAGACCCAACGACCCTGGAGTCGCCTGAGTTTCTGGCTTGGTAGGTTGAGCAGGCTTGGCTGCTTCCACCATGGGGGTGGCCGCCACACCCGATGGCGCACTATGTGTGGGCCGAGGTAGTAGCGGAGGGTGATGCGACGCTGCCCCCTGACGTGCCGCATCAGCGTAAGTTGTGCCATGAAAAGCCGAACTCCTTCAGCGTGCTTTTTTGAAGATGTTTTTGTGGGTCTTCAGTGTAATAATGTCTTTTTATTTTTTCCACTGTGAACAAGAACGTCAATATACCGAGTCGTCTCCGTCACAGTTTACACAATGTGGGACTTCATTACATTTGTCAGAGACATGGCCTTGGGCACCGCAATTTGCACAAGCAGGTCGACCACGACAGCTCTGCGAGCAAGACCGAACCTTCAACACTGGTAACATCGGCGAGAGTTTGGTGTGTAGGGTCTGATTGATCAGTATATTAGTATAGCAAGTTGCTATTGTTTGTGCTAGTTCACTGGTGGCAATGGTCAATACCAAGTGTTTCGTGGGGTTTCTTGATTTTTCCTTCGTATAACGATTCACTTCACATTGGTCACATTCCTTTATTTCCAGGTCTCGAGGAATACAGCCTCCTTAAAGTCAAGAAGGTCTGCGTCGAAAACAACTCCATGTGAAGAGTTCATGGATCGATAGGGTGTTACGCTGATGGGAATGTCGCCGTATGTTGCAAGGTTTTTTAGCTTGCAAAATTGATTTTTGTCATGGCCTCCTAAAGGAAAGTCTCCACCAGCCATTTTTGTAACTTTAAAGCCATCACCTAACGTGACTGTCAGTAACCGCGATACTATGAACGGGGACAGTTTTGGCTGTTTTGTTGGACTTCTGGCTGTGTACGACATGATAGCGGGGAGAAACTTCTTCGGGTCGGCTGAAAAAAGGAAAACTATTCGGTCCGTCCGTGCTTTGAAGCGGCACATTCGCTGAGGAGTGGAAAAGTTCTATGCATGATAGTGGAATATATTTCAGAAACGATGGCGGCCACCCACCATGGAGCCCAACAAGGGGACGCTACAAGAATCGTGACATTAGAAACATGCAGACGCTAGTCGTACATGCACGGCTATGATGACCTAATGCACGTAGGCCAAGGTTGGCTAGTTGCACAAGGTTAACCCAGCCGCCTATTAAAATGGGAAAGTAACCAAAAAGATTAGAAGACAGGACAGATGAGATAGAGTACAAGAAAGAAAGAGATTAGCAGCATATTCATGGAGTGAATGATGAGAGCGAGGCGAAGCATTCGTCCGTGCATTGTTTCTTGCTTCCGTCCGTCCGTGCGTCCGTCTGTGTGACCGTCCATGCATCCATCCGCCCGTCCGTGCGTGTGTCTGTTCGTGCGTTCGTCCATGCATCCGCCCCTGCGTCCGTTCATGCGTCCATCCATGCATCTGTCTGTATGCCCGTTCGTCCATCTATTCAACACTCCAAGTACCACCATCTCACATCTTTTCATCAAATATTCTTCATATAGAAGCACGCCATCCAGTGGACATTCCAAGGACTGAACGAGAGGAGGCACACGCACGCTTTCTTACGGCTTGCGCTTTGTGTCTACTTCCCACCTTTAACCACCTCGAGTTCATGCTATACTAGTTCACTGTATTCATGGCACTGCGGCCCATCGCTCGCTAAACCTTTCTAAAACGAAGGATGTCATGCCCAGCGTGTAAAACGTAGCAACGTTTTCCTGTCAGATAGTGCTCAATGTACATGTCAATGGCTGCTGATGGGTAATGAGAGACAGGAGAATTTGGCTTTTACTTTCTCACGGCTTGCGCTTCGTATCTACTTTCCACCTTTAACCACCTCGAGTTTATTCATGGTATATACTAAATTGTATTGTGTTCATGGCACTGCGGCTCAACGCTCACTAAACCTTTCTAAAACTAAGGAGGTTACACCCAGCGAGTGTAACGTAGCAAGCCTTTCTTGTCAGATAGTGCTCAATGTACATGCCAATGGCAGCTTATGGGGATCGCAGCGTGCGCGTTAACTAAAAGCCGTATGCTCCTGTCTTTCATTCCCCGTTAGCATTCATTGGCATGTACATTGACCACTATTTTTTTATCGTTAAACAACGCTCAGAAGGAATCTCTCACCAGCACCACCTTGGAGGTCAAAATGTTATGCTTGTTACATACTACAATGGCTACGATGGACTAAAGGGTGCCGCCATAGAGAGCTTCGCCCATAAAGGGTTGAGAGAAAGATATGAAAAAGGCGACGGCCGATTTCCTCTGGGCGTACATGGGTCAGCCTAGGGGTGCCATATGCGCCAAGCCAGGGCCAAAGGGGTGTGTTGCCTCTGCTGGGGAGCCTTAAAGGTCCAATTACCCGGCGTCGGCTCAACCACCAGGATCCCCTTTTCCCCGAACACTGCAAAGCAACGCACGGCTAGGTGTAGTAAGGATTCGAACCCCCCCACCCCGTTAGCTCCCGTCAGCTCCGGTCAGTGGTGTCCTTACACAACAAAGACCTGCTTACGCACACGCCCCTGAGGGGGCTGGTTAAGATTATCCTCTCGTTTGCATGGAGAATGGAAGTGAGGTACGAATTGGGCAGATCACATGTACCATGAGAATCGGTGTTACGCGAAACATACGGAGGGAAGTAGGAAATATAGTATGGTTGTGGTGGTTCTGTATTTTTCTTTAACGTTGCAAGATCACGCAAATGGTATACCGATGATTTACGCAGAGACATGCGATGAACCGTCGAATATGTTAACGCTCAAAGTGCCTGCAATTCGCAAAAAAATTGCTCACACTTAAAATGCGTTAAGATTACATTAGCCTCCGTATTTTGAAACGTCCATTGACCCAACGCCTCCTTGACATACGAAAATCCACGGAAATGCCGTCTCTGGGCCGAGCTAGCTGCTGCATATCAGCGATAATCCGCAGTGATTCTTACTTTGAGCAGCGCCGCGTCATTTTCAGTCGAGCCGGGGCGCAGCGCTCAAGTATGTCAATCGAAGGACGGAATTCAAGTCGAGGAGCATTGGTGAATACGGGGGTTAGTTGCGTAAAGCTTGGCAGAACAAAGCTGTTCGACCGTAAAATTTTCCGTGTAACAACGGTTACTTAATATTGATTTCTGTCTTCTTATTATTATTTTCTTTCTCTAGTTCTCAGCCTTTTTATTATAGGAGTGAAGCTCCTTAGGCCCGCTCTCCACCATCGCCGTCGAAGCTCCCTCCACCGGACAAGCACATCGAGTGAAGCAACAGGTGCGAACTCCTGGCAGATGGCTCGCGCTGCACCTCGCGTGCCATCCACTTACTCACCCAGTTTTTCCCGTCAAGGAGCAGAGTAGATGCTCTCTCAACCCACTCTCCATCCTACCACCTTCAAGAAAGCCAGCAGCGAGATCAGGCTCACTGTCATTTGCGTCCCGCTGCTAAGGAGCTTCGCTCATTGGTTGTATGCGTACACGTAACTACTTTTTGAAGACGATAGTCTTTCTTGGGGACCTTCGACGCTAAACTTTTTGTCTGTCTGTCTGTCTGTCTGTACATTTGTATGTTTGTATGTTTGTATGCCCTTAAAGGTACCCTAAACGGCACCAAAGAGGTGAAAGGATACTCCAAACGACCAACCCCATCCGCAGCGCCAACCAATATTGCTCAAAGCTCAGCGTTCACACTTGTGCAATTGTCAATGAAGAAGCAATTATTGCGCATATCCGAGGCATCATACCAACACATAAATATTATGTATGTGTATTTTTTTACTAGAAAAGGCAAACATAAGGAATTATAAGGACCGCATCGTTTATCACGCTGCGCTGATCATGAAACGCTTGTACAAAAAGGTAAGTGTTTCCGACACTTTGCTCAGACAACATGGTGGCAGCATCTACCCGTCACCTTGCGTTCTACACTTTATCACTTCAGAGACGGGCGCGCACGCCGCGCACTTCGTTTTCCAGGATAACTGCCAGATTCTCGAGTGTGTTCGGCGAATTCTCGAGTGTGTTCGGCGAATGCCTGTGCCGATTGAGACAGTGTCCATCAGACTGGATTGCGACTCACGCGTTTTGCTTCCTATATGAGTGAGCGGATTGTGGCCGAACTACAGGGTAGATGCGTAGCGCTATAGACCCATGCGACCTACTCGACCACTACAATGAGACGTTTCATCAGGAGCATTGTCGCTCGTGCAGCTCTGCCACTACGTGATTCCTGAGAGACTGTAAGGTAAAAAGAGGCCACGGCTGTGGCAGCGCAACTATGCCATCCAATGACTGCTGAGAAAGTGTGAGCGGAAGAGGCCACATTGGTGCCACCATTCCAGAGCACATACGGACGGTGTGCACACCCCGTGAGTATGAGCCATTAGGGAGTTGTCGAATGGCGTATGTTAAATTAGTGGACGTTGCGGGCGTCGCCTTTGCGTACGTGCGCTGTGTTGTTAAATAGCGTTTTTCTCCGCAGACGCTGAGGCCTGCTCGCAGGACGCTCACTTGCCGCAAAGGGACTTTGCAGGCCTTGCGGGCTGCACCCTATTCCACATTTTTTGCTGGGGGACCACTGGTGCGAACAGCGGTTCGCGTTACGACACATGCGCACTGGCAGAGGCCGCTTGCGGTACGCTATTCTAAAATTCCCTATCAACGTGTTTCCCCTTGATACCCACACCATTCAATTATTTCATACAGATAGTTCACCAGCGAAGCTCACACATGCGGTCCCGGTTTATCACGGGCTGTAATCTGTCATTCGCTTGAAGCTTTTGATTTTAGATGCGAAGCAGCTCTTTCACTAGCCTGTGTAATGCTGTCCCTCCGTACAAACGCACCATGCTTCACAGGTGTTGGCATGGTACCAAGTAGGTCACGCCGCTGCTCCGTGTTAATATCACGCTTCTCTCACAGTGCGCGCTGCCGTAACTCTCCATCCTCTCCATCGCCTACCACGCTCTCGCCGCGGCACCCGCAGCTGGCGCCTTGTTTGTACACCCGCAACAGCTGCCGTGACCGGCGCTCGCAACATTGCCGGCTCGTCGGTTCACCCGCAATACACCTGACGCGTGCCTAGCGTACGCGTTGAAACATGTCTGTACGTGTCACCTACAACTCACCTACAATGTCACCTACAATGCCAGCCATCACTTCAAACGAATCTTCCAGCGCTCACCACAGCACCCCGTTAGCGCCGTTAACCCGTGACGCCACCAGTGCGCAACGCTGCTGCTTCGCATCCCATCAGGGTTCCCTTCGGGAGATGCTCGAAATTTTTTTTTTCGCCATCGTTAAGAAATTGTCGCGTCGTAGTTTGTATCTGGCGATGTTAGCTTAAAGGTTATTAGGCCCACTTTTAAACCTTTTTAAGGGCTCTGTTTTATGCTGCGCCCCGCCGCGGTGATCCAGTGACTAAAATACTCGGCTACTGACCCGCAGGTCGCGGGTTCGAATCCCGGCTGCGGCGGCTGGATTTCCGGTGGAGGCGGAAATGTTGTAGGCCAGTGTGCTCAGATTTGGGTGCACGTTAAAGAACCCCAGGTGGTCGAAATTTCCGGAGCCCTCCACTACGGCGTCTCTCATAATCATATGGTGCTTTCGGGACGTTAAACCCCACAAATCAATCATCAATGTTTTATGCTGCAGTTGGTTCATGTCAAGTTTATCTGATGGCCGAACCTAAAAGAAGCTATGGCAGAAGTGAAGACTCTTCGAGGTAGCGCATACGCAAGCACTCAGAGTGTGGACGGAGGGACACCATCAATATGAAAGGTTGAAGAATTTTAAATGCGAAGCATTTCTTTGCGAACTTCGGTGACTTTGAGCGTATCTATCTAACTATCTATCTATCTATCTATCTATCTATCTATCTATTTTTCTATCTAGCCGCCTACGACTAGCCTCCTACGACTGGTCGACTCGGAAATGGTATTGATACCAAACTTGGTGTGGCATAATATGACTGTATGAGGAACATATTTGACTAGTCATAACATGAAAATCATGACATGTATATTATGAATGTCATGATAAATATTTGATGGTCCTGCAGCTCTTGCGGGGGTTTCGTTCACATGGCATGTTGCAAAATTGTTAAGGTATGGCATGATTGCATGGCGAACACAAGCGACAGACCCTAACACGAAAATCAAGACATGGGTGTCATGTAACAACATGACTGCATGCCACGTTCATGATATGCTGGCGGCCGTTTCGCTAGCTTCACTTATCCGAATTTGGTATTACAGGACATGAATGGATGGCGAAAGTAGGATACTGGTGCAAACATGATAAGCATGATATGCGTGCCATGTAATAACACGACTACATGCTGCACTCATGATGCACTCGCGGCCATTTTGCCAGCTTCACATGTACTAAACTCGGTATTACGTGACGCGAACAGATGACATAGGTAAGTGGGAGATCCAAACATGATAATCACGACATGCGTGTCACGTAACAACAAGACATGTTAATGTTATGATGCGCTTATGGCCGTTTCGCCAGCTTCACATGTACTAAACTCGGTATTACGTGACGCGAACAGACGACATAGGTAAATGGGAGATCCAAACATGATGACCACGACATGCGTGTCATGCAACAACATGACAACATGTCATGATGCACTAGCGGCCGTTTCGCCAGCTTCACATGTACTAAACTCGGTATTACGTGACGCGAACAGACGACATAGGTAAATGGGAGATCAAACATGATAATCACGAGATGCGTGTCACGTAACAACATGACAACATGTTATGATGCGCTCGTGGCCGTTTCGCCAGCTTCACATGTACTAAACTCGGTATTACGTGACGCGAACAGACGACATGTATAGGTAAATGGGAGATCCATACCTGATAATCATGACATGCCTGTCATGTAACAACATGACAACATGTCATGATGCACTCGCGGCCGTTTCGCCAGCTTCACATGTACTATACTCGGTATTACGTGACGCGAACAGACGACATAGGTAAATGGGAGATCCAAACATGATAATCACGACATGCGTGTCATGTAACAACATGACAACATGTCACATTGACTATGCGCTCACGGCTGTTTTGCTAGCTTCACATATGCCAAATTTGGTACTACGTGACGCCGATGAAGGACGAAGGTATGTGACTGGTGCAAACATAATGGTGAGATGCGTGTCATGTGAGAACATGACTACATGCCACAGTCAAGGCGCTAATACATTTCGACATGACGTGGTGCGCGTGCTCACTGGCGTTCACTTCGTCGCGTCACGCTGGCGTTTCCACATCAGGCGCCGGTCCGGTCAAATACTCGCAGGCGCACGCCACGCTGCGTTGCTTTGACGCATTCGCGTTTTAGCGCGTCCGGCGTCCCTCCGTCACGAAAACAGAGAACGCATTGGCGCGAAATGCAGCATATCGCATTTCACAACGGTTGCTGTCAGGCCGCGGCGACAGATGCTGGTCGCGCCTGGCGTCAGACTATAGAGTGCTAGCGTTTTGCGAACGTAACGTCGCCCAGCGTGCGCGCGCGTTAACGCTACCTAGGATTATATTGGGCCCTTCATGATCCGCTGGCGGCCGTTATGCTAGCTCCACATATACCAAATTTGCTGTTACTTGACGTAAATGAAAGGCCATATATATGACTGGTACAAACATGATAACCCTGACACGTGTGTCATGTAAGAACATGACAACATATCACGCTCATAGCGTGCTGACGGTCGTTTCGCTTGCTCCACCTATACTAAATTCGGTACCGCGTAACATGAATAGATTACGTACGTAGACGACACATCCAAACATGATAATCATGACACGGAGGCCATGCACGGCATCATTTACCTCAATCTCGTAAAGTTGTGCTTATAGTAAAGTGACATATCAACATTTCTCAATAGTGCTTCGCATATCATCGATTCCCACTATACGTGGGATCTACCAATTTTTGGCTTTCAATTGTGAAAAACTCAGAATATTGCGAGTACTTCTGTCTAGAAGAGCAGTGTGTTGAGAAAGTCTTGATTGTATTAGGGTACTTGGTACTCTACTATATTTTATAGAAGAAGTATATTTTAGGCGCTATAACTCTACTATGGGAAAGATAAAGGTGTCCCAGTACGCATAGAGCAATACCTGATTGTTTGTTTAGAAAAAATGGTTAATGATCACGAGTACTTCACACTCAACTATGAGAGGGCACTGAGCCGTCTCGCTAAAACCAACCTGATTGTATATCACGGGACGCTAGTGCCGATGTTGGAACCAGTAGCTACAAATCAAAACAAGAATTCTATCGCAGTCAACCACCTCAAATGCTCTGGAGTCTTCTGAAATGTTCTTCAATTTTTCTCTAAGTTCTAGAGAGCCAAAAATCTTGATCAGACGTAAACACAAAATATTTTTCGCACCTTATGTCTTTAAACCTAATACGCAAAAATATCCTCAAAGTTTCATATCATATGATACGCTATCTCGCCGTTGGCCAAGAATTGTGAGAAAATTTCTAATGAAAAAAAATGGCAGCATATCCACGGAGTGAATGATGGCGAGTGGGGCGAAGCATTCGTCCATCCATGCGTCCGTCTGTGTGACCGTCCATGCGTCTGTTCGCGTGCCCGTCCCTGAGTTCGTTCATGCATCCGTCCCTGCGTCTGTTCATGCGTCAATCCATGCATCTGTCTGTGTGTCCGTTCGTCCATCTATTCAACACTCCAAGTCCCACCATCTCGCATCTATAGAAGCACCGCAGCGGACATTCCAAGGACTAAACAAGAGGTGGCACAAGCACACTTCCTTACGGCTTGCGCTTCGTGTCTACTTCCCACCTTTAACCACCTCGAGTTCATGGTATGTACTAGTTCACTGTATTCATGGCACTGTGGCCCAATGCTCGCTAAACCTTTCTAAAACCAAGGAGGTTACGCCCAGCGAGTATAACGTAGCAACCTTTTCCTGTCAGATAGTGCTCAATGTAGATGCCAGTGGCTGCTAATATGAAATGACAGACAGGAGGATTCAGCTTTTAATTTCTCACGGCTTGCGCTTCGTATCTGCTTCCCCCTTTTAACCACCTCGAATTCATTCATGGTATATACTAGTTCATTGTAATCATGGCCCTGCGGCTCTACGCTCGCCAAACCTTTCTAAAACTAAGGAGGTTACACCCAGCGAGTATAATGTAGCAACCTTTCTTGGCCGATAGTGCTCAATGTACATGCCTATGGCTGCTAATGGGGATCGCAGCGTGCGCGTTGACTAAAAGCCGAATGCTCCTGTCTCTCATTCCCCATTGGCAGCCATTGGCAGGTACATTAAGAACTATTTTTTATTGTTAGACAACGCACAGAAGAAATCTCTCGCCGCCACCACCTTGGAGGTCAAATGTTATACCTATTTCGGGTATGTGCCACTGGTGGTTTCGTACTATGAGGGATGCACAAGCCACGCCATAAGGAGAGTCTTAGCGTCTCACGTCGTCGTTAGCGTCTCACGGCGTCCCTGGGCTGGCGGACGCCCGTCATGGCAAGCCAGCCCCCGAAGAAGGCGCTAGCCTTCGACGTAGTCGTCCCCGAGGGGACTAGTCCCGAAGACGTAGTTATCGCGACGTCTTCAATAGTAGTAATCGAAGAAGTATACTGCGTTCAGCACTTTGGAGGCCGGAACTACCAAGTTACCGTCAACAGTGAGGCCGCACTGGCCCAAATCGTAGACGCGTCGCACCTTATCATCCGAGGAGAGCGCGTCGCCATCGTACCCCTGGGACCGTCCTGTTCCTGCCATGCCGCGTACACAGCGAAGTCCTCGCACAAGCACTCTCTCCCTACGGGAAGGTGCTGCACATCACCAGAGGACTCATGGGATCGCGCCCAACCGTGACCACTGGGACGCGATACGTCCGCATGGAAATGAAGGCTTCGTCACCGGTGCCTGACTACCTCAAGGTTGCGGGCCATCGAGTGACCTGTGACTATAAAGGCGTCCAGCGAGTGTGTCGTCGATGTGGAGACAGTGGGCACTTCCGCATGAACTGCACAGCTCCGTTTTGTGGAAGGTGCGGCGTTTATGGCCACGACGGGAAAGGCTGCTCGCTGCCGTGTCGCCGTTGTAGGGACCCGCATGCCACCGTGGCCTGCACCATCAGGCCATCGTATTCCGAGGCAGCATCCAAGGATTTCCCTCCACTTCAACCAGGAACGCCATCTAAGAACAAGTGCGACGATTCGTCGGCGCGAGCCATAGGTGGCCGACCACGACCAGGGTGTGCCAATCGCGGCGCTGCACCAGACGCCCACTGCGTTCCCAACAATTCCGGGCCTGGTAATCCCTCCAGGTACTGAAAACTTAAGTTCCCCGCGTCTCGTGGCCATTTCTGAGGAATCGCAGGCCAAGCCCTCGTCAGACGAAGCGCCTCGTGAGGACGGCGTCTCGGATGGGAATATTGCATCCGAGGCTCCTCGCGTTGCTGCTCCTTTGACAACAAGTTCAGCTGTCATCGAGGAATCTACATCTCAAGACGACGACGCCTGCATCTACGAGGACTCCAACAGCACCGCGAGCGAGGCGCCCCTACAAATTGACGAAGACACCCGCCCCAGTGACATAAGCCAGGACAGTGGAGACGTCTTTGTACCATCCTCGCTAAAACACCCGGACACCAAACGCCCCCGGATAACTACTCGTGACTTAGAAGCCCCCACCAGAGACAGAAGTCCCCTGCGGACTTTGACGCGATCCCGGAAGCCCCGAGCCTCCGGTGTATCGCCTGGCCGGAAAAAAAGACTCAGCCACTTGCGGGGCATTGGCTCCCGCACCTGATAAAGGTACCCCTGCATTTGCGTGATCCTATACTATATTTTCAATTTCACCAGGGCTCTTACTCTAAAAGTTATTACTTTTAACGCTCAAGGTTTCCGAAATCTACAAAAACAGGCTGAGGTAGTGGCTTTTGCACGTTCAGTGCACTGTGATTTGCTGTTCGTGCAAGAAACAAATTTTTTCAAGCTTTCTGATGTACTCGCTTTCAAGCGCGCGTTCAATTTTGATTGTTTCTTTTCGTACGCCAGCACGCATTCGACTGGCGTCGGAGTCGTTATTTTTAACCGAGGTCTTTTACGTGACCATCATGTTTCCTTCGATGCCTTCGGACGCGTGCTGGCGTTCGACTGCACCTTTTTTTGTTAGGAATAAAATTTGTTGCCGTATATGCCCCAGCGGCACGCGAGAACTCAAACGCGTTCTTCCAACCTCTTGATGCGTTCCTTTTAAATTCCCGACATGTGGTACTTTTAGAGGATTTCAATTGTGTCTTAGACTCACACGTAGACGTTCAAGGTCCGGGTCGCGGCCGGTCAAACTGGAATGCCAGAGAACTCGAACGTCTAGTGCAGCAATTGGCATTGAGTGACATTCATCAAATTGTGCATGGCAGTAATTATGCCTATACTTGGCGTCGAGCAGCGTCGAGCAGCCGAATTGATCGCGTGTATGCATCCCCCAGTCTCATTACCTACGTTCACGACACCGGGGTAATGTCATTGCCACCGACACCGGTGTACATTAGCGACCATCGGCCGGTTATGTTATCTCTCCGCCTGCCAGCGGGGACGCCAACGGTTCACAGACCATGGCGTCTCGATTGCCGCGTCCTCCAGGACTCTCAGGCTACGGAGAAATTATCCCGAGCGTTACGCGCATCGCTTATTGGGGCCAATGTAGCTGATTGGGATCGCCTCAAAGAACAGTGGCGGCATGATTGCAGTGTGTCGGGCAGAGGACTTGGCACCCGTATGTCGAAAGATGCGTCATTGTTAATCCAGAAGATACACATTGCCAATCGAGATCCCAGTCCTTCCACTGTAATGCGGGCATGGCAAGAGGAGCTCGTTGAACGGTACCAGCGTATTATGCGCGCTTCTTCACTCTCGGCTGCAGCTTGGCACTGTAGACGTGCACCCTGTGCGCACCCTGAGGTGCTAAGGTATGCACGCAGAGCTCTGCTTCGTCCACCAGGCTCGCCTGCCCACTCGCTGAACTCTGTCACCCCAGCTGCGGCGGGTACGTGCGACTTTCAGGAATTCACTCAACACTTTGAGTCAATAGCTAAATCTGGCGCTAATGTCTGTTACCCAGGATCCGTTTCTTCGCATCCTCTACTAACAGATTTACCTCATGATTCCAACATGTCAAATGACGTCCTCCTATCACCGCCATCCGATGACAAAATCAAAGGCGCATTAGACGCAACAAAAAAGGGATCGGCCCCAGGGCCTTACGGACTCCCTGCAGAGTTTTATGTACAGGTCTGGCCTATCATTGGTCCAACTATGTCACGCGTCATTCGCAAGTGTTTCCAAGATATTACACTTCCAACTTTTTTCCACAAAGGCCGTATAACACTAGTTCCCAAGAAAGACCTGTCCACGCGACCAGAAGATTTGCGCCCTATTACCCTGCTCAATGTAGATTACAACTCTTAGCTAACATTTTGGTGCGCCGAATTAGTCCATTTCTTGCAACATTAATCGCTCCCCACAAGGTCTGTTCTGTTCCAGGCCGAGAAATACACACCCATACGTTGTTAACGCATGACATCATTCAATACACCATTAGCCGATGTGCGCAAGGACTGTTGGTTTCATTAGATCAAGAGAAAGCTTTTGATTTCATAGAACATGGCTACATACTAAATGTTTTACGTGCATATGGATTCCTGGATAAGTTCATTGACCTTATCAACGCGATGTACACTAATTTATAAAGTACCCTTGACTTCGATTCCCGTGAGAGTCACGCATTTAGAGTCACGCGTGGGGTCCGTCAAGGGTGTCCCCTCTCCCCAGTGTTATTTATCCTTGCATTAGAGCCCTTATTAAGGGCCGTTGAACATCACCCGCAGATTCGTGGCTTACCTCTACCCGGTAACACTCAAGTAAAAGTCGCTGCATATGCAGATGATATCACTCTATATGTACATAATGAACAGTTGCTGCAGCATGCTCTTGATACATTCCATGATTTCGGTAATATCTCCGGTGCAAGGTTAAACTTTTCTAAAAGCCAGTATTTTTTCATTGGCAACCCCAGCGGTCGTATCAACATCACGTCGCCTTTACAGTGGTCTCCTGAGATTTCAATACTCGGAGTTACTTTCACTGTATTTGGTATACAGGATAGCATCTGGTCATCCATTGTACGAACTCTTCTAAATGATATCAAAGCAGCCAGGTACTTCGAATTCCCCCTCTTTGAACGCCGATACTTAACTCAAACGGTGTACCTAGGAAAATTTTGGTACCTTTGCCATTCTGTTAAACCACTGCTCCACGTCTGCAGGAAAGTGCAAAGCTGCATCAGTTCATTTTTTTGTGGTGGCACAGAGTTGTTATCGCATCCAGCATTAGCTCAACCGCGAGATCAAGGCGGTTTTGCATTCCCCGACGTTTCCGTCGCAGCTTCTACATTGTGCCTCCGCACTCTATTGCGAATACTAAGCAATGATGACATGCTCAGACACTGGCTCGCTACCATCTGGGGCCATCACTACGTGTCTTCTTGCCGGATAGACAAATAAGCAAAGGTCCCCAATCAACTGAATTACCATCTTTGTATCGAGCCCTTCTGGAATTTCACCGACGTTTGGAAGCTACGTGCCCAGAGATAGAGGTGGCGGATTCTAAAGTGGTGGACACAATGGCCACCCTTCTACGGCCCTTGGTGCATCGTCAATCTGTATTGAACCGCGCTTGGAAAGCAATAACTGCCGCAGTGTTGCCAGGGCATCTGAGAGACTTTGTCTGTAGGTTGGGCTGGGGCTTGCTCCCCACGCGGGATCGGTTGCAGCGATAGCAGGTGGTTCGCACTTCCACTTGCCCTAACTGCGTCATGGTAGAGACCAATCGACATGCGACGTTTGAATGTGTGTTTTCCCTCCTTATTTGGCGTGCGGTTAATGCTGGTTTTCGGGGACAGGGTGTGGGAACTTTCGTGTCCAACGGCCGATTTCCACGTAGCCGCTTCTCCGCTCTGTTAATAGTTGCGGGGCTGTTCAGCCTTTGGAGAAACCGATGTGAGGCCGTAGCTGCCAATTGCCGCCGGCGTGCCTTGTGGCCGATACTGGGGAGAATGAGACGAGAGATTTTCGCGTTCCTCTCCGAAGAGCTTTTCTTCCTCGGGGAGCAAGAGTTTCTGCGGCATTGGTCGTGCCCTTTCGTCAAGGTGGAACACGAAAGGATACAACTCAATTTTCGACCGCCTTGGTGCTAAGCACCGCCCGTTGAGTTGTTATATATGATTTCATCTGTTACAAATTGTGTTTCATTTGGATCTATTGTATCGTTATACCCTTGTATCGCGATATCACATTGAATTTTTGTGTACATGTATGCCAACATAATCATGTATATTAGAGCAAATGTCTACACTGTAACGTAGTGATGTTAGTCGTGAAATATAGATGTGCCCAAGTGTATGTGCCCTGTTACTGGAATGATATGAAGCCTTTGTGTTCTGTACATGCTGTAAATAAACTTTTTCTAAACAAGGAGCTTCGCCCCTAAAAGATATATGAAGTTCGAACTTCATAGCATGCGGGGAGACGCTCTAGGTGCTGACCAGTGCGGGCGCGCGAAGATCGGCTCCTGCTTTCAAGAATGCTTTTCTGTGGAATCCACGAATTTGTCGCCGAAGTTTCAGTCACATCGTGTGCCTAATTTCTCAAGAAATCAGTATATACCGCCTTTGTGTCGGTGAGTGGACTTTTGAACCATTCTTGGCACATTTTTACTCCGCAAAGCCAACGGAGGATTTAAGCCTAATCGGGGAGGCGATTGCCGCCGATGCACCAGCCTGGCGCCAACGTGACTCAATGCACTTTGCGTTCCAGGAGCTGCAACTGAGAATGAAATACCCGGTAGAAAGAGAGGACATCTCTCCAGAGAATTGCAAGGAAGACATGGGTCACATGGAAGCCGAAGTGAGGCGTTCAAGGAATAAGCTAGCTGCGGTGAGCGTTCCCACTGCCAAGGGCTCGACAAGGGCTGGCATTGGGGGAGACGCTCGAGTCAGTCGTAGCAGACATGACACCAAGCACACAATCGTGCGAGCTGGACGCATGCCGCCACTACCCAAGAACTTTAGCAAAATTGTGCCAAAACCATGTGGAGAATCAGATGTCTCGAGAATTGGCGCTGTATTCATGGCAGATGGGATAGTACCAAGGAGGATTAAAAAAATTGCTGGAGTGGAAATGATTGCGCAGAAGTGAAGCCGTTCCTCTGGCAAGATGGCGGCTGTGGCGGCCATCTTACTAGGGGCATGCTAAAGTATCACCGTTCAGCGATTAAAAAGGAAGCGTTTCCCTGGCACGCCCAACGAGTTTAATGTGGGAACTTTTTCGGGTCACATAGTGCTCCAAGTGCGTCTTAAAATTACTAGTTTTTCGTAGTGAGCCTCTAAATGGAAGCAATGTTCTTTGAAGATTCAGTCATCCATACTTGTTTTTGTGTGTTATTTTGTCGGCAACAACTATCCCTTAATATAAAACTAACGTAGCATTTACATAACGTATCAAAGTCACTTGATCTTTAAGTGCGCACTATCAGAAAAGAAAATGTTTCCGCCATTTTGGCAGTGGCAAAAGGTGGCTTCACTTCTGCTGGCAAGGCATTGCGGGAGCTTCCACTCCAGCAATTTTTCTTTAATCCTCCTTGGATAGTACTGGCGGCCGGCGTCAAAGAGGAGGAGGCCATGCAGGACATCATCTGTTCCAACTTGCAGCAGAACATTATGGTAGCAAGCCATCCAGACCAGCACAGGGCTCAAAGATACCTCAAGCTCAAGAAAACTGACATTTGAGGCAAGGTTTTCGTGGTTACGCGTACGCCACGGCACCCCACGATACATGTAAAGAAGTGATTCACGGGATCCTCGTAAGCGATACTCAGGACGTTGTGACTTGAAAGATTGTGAACGCAAACAACGCGCTCGTGCTGCAAGCCAATTGCATTCATGCCATGAATGTATTTCTCAAAGTGCCAGCCACCGTTGTCACAGAACGAGCGCTAAAAAAGAGCGCGCCGCCAAATCCTTGCGACAACGGGCGGTGGAAACGCCGCGAGGTAAAAAAGAAAAAAAGAGAAAGCAAACATCCAAGGCTCCCGGGCGCGCGCTCTCCCCGCAGAAGCACGGCTTCGCAGACGAACCTCCTCACCCCACAGCGGCGGCCGGGCAAGCGCTAGAAATTTCCAGAACGAACGGGGCGGAGTCAGACCGAGTGAATCATGCGACCGGAGAGGGCATTCCAACCGTCTCGCCCTCTTCCCAGCTTCGCTGCGCGTCGCGCCGACGAAATGAGGAGAACGTTCTCGAAGGCGGCGCGGAACGTATTTAATCGAGCAGCCGAGACGAGAAAGCAGGAGGTGACGGAAGTTAACGCCGGAGCGCGTAGGAATTCCGCCGTGGAGTCGGCGAAGGTTCTTGGTCCGTAGGGACGGCTCGAGCTACAGGCAAGAGCGTGGGTTTACCGCTATCGAGCGAAGACGCGGGCAACAGCTGCGTGTGTGAAGTCGACGGATTTCCGGCGAAGAAGTTTGAAGCTTGGAGAGTGGCCTATTGAAGACGGGAGTTTTCCTGGAAGAGAAACTCCGGCGAGGTTTCCTGGAAGAGAAACTTCGAGAGCTGCGGAACGACAACAACGCTGGACTTTGAGTGAGTGATTCTCGGAAGAGTATCATTCGGACTTTTGTTCCAAGGACTTTGGACTGAATAGGTTTTCTATCTCTTTAGTCCTTAAGTGTCTTGGTTGTTCAATGCATGCGACTGCATTATAGTGCGTATCGTTGTCTGTGTCCGTTGTTTTGAGTGTGGCCGATTGTATTGTGTAGTACGTTGATTGATTGGTTTGATTGGTGACATATTGTATGCAACTATTGTGGAGTGTGCATTTTTTGCGTATTGTTTTCGATCTGCCAGTATTGAGAATATAATTTGTTTGTTTATCAACTCTCGGCTCTGACTTGTTCTTTGGGCCACAGCCGGCGTCCGCTGGCGCACCAAAAAGGACCACTTCTAAATTGTCCACGCTTTCGTGGTGCGCTTCGGGGGGCCGATACTTCGGCTCTTGGAATTAGCCCGGCGATCGCCTCCCTAATAAACGGGACATGTGTGACAATTAATCTGGCGTCCGCGACAGGACCTTTTGGTGCACAGTGTGTCCAAAGTAGTAAGAAAGAGCCTCGAGTTGTTGATAGTGCTATCGGAACGATTTTGTGTGTTGTTCAGTGTTCTCGTTAACGAGTGCAGGGGAGTGCTCCGATAGACTGATCTAGGCAGATACTTTTTGCACGCGGCAAGGTTCTATTTGCGAGACACCATGGATCTCGAAAAGTTAGTTGCTCTTGGTGAAAAGATGGGTCTTTCTGGCGCCGAACTACGGAAGTGGGTCACCCAGAGGGAAAAAGAAGAAAAAGCAGCCGAGCTGGAAAAAGAGAGGTTGGCGGTCGAAAGAGCCAAAGCGGAAAAAGAAGCTGAGTTGGAGAGAGAGAAGTTGGCAGCTGAAAGGGCGAGAGAAGAAAGAGAAGCGAGGGAGCGCCAGCTGAAAGAAGAAAGAGAGGAAAGGGAGCGGCAGCGGCAACACGAGATGGAACTCGAGCGGCTCCGTTTGCAACAGCGAAGTGAAACTCCCGTCCAAGCTAGAGTTGAAAGCAGCGAACGGGAAGATCACGGCTTCCGCTTGAACCCAAGCAAGCTGCTCGTAGCGTTTGATGAAAGGAAGGACGACCTTGACGCGTACCTTCACCGATTTGAGACGATTGCGAAGAGCCAGAATTGGCCGGAACAGCAATGGGCAACTGCTTTGAGTACCTGCTTGAGTGGTGAAGCGCTCAGTGTGTACGGTAGGCTGACGCCGACCGATGCAGCCAACTACGCAAAGGTGAAAGCGGCTTTGTTGAAGCGATTTAGATTCACTGTGGAAGGATTCCGGGACAGATTTCGGACAGGAAAGCCAGCTGATGGTGAGACGGCTACGCAGTATGCCGCCCGACTTTGCCATTATTTCGACAGATGGATTGAACTTTCAGGGACAGCGCGGGAGTACGATGAACTTAGAGAGCTGCTAATTAGAGAACAATTTCTTACTAGTTGCCACCCAAGTCTGTCACTGTATTTGAAAGAGAGAAAAGCTGAGTCACTTGAAGGAATGCTTGAATTGGCTGATCAATTCTTGGAAGCGCAAGGTGGCACTAATTTGGCCAAGGTCAAGAAGGATTGTCCCGATGACTCGAAGAAATTGGCTTCCGAAGAAAAGAAGCGTGCACCAGAGAGCATTCCGCGATGTTTTCTGTGCAACCGAGTGGGTCATCGCGCGAAAAACTGTCGAACAATTTTCACGAGCCCTACGACAGTAAAATGTTTTAAGTGTGGTCAGACTGGGCACAACGCAGATGCTTGTCGGAACGGAGTGAGTCAAACTCACCAGGTATCCTGTGTGCAAGCAGCACCGAAATCGGATAATAATGCCGTTACCGACGGATTCGTAGAGTTGAAAATGGGGAGAAAATTCCTATTGTTGGTGCTGTAATGTCAAAACAGCCAACCGGTGTTACGAAAGGAATGCCAACGCTGCCTGGAAAAGTTGCGGGCAAAAAGATTACAGTGTTAAGAGATACCGGCAGTTCCACTGTTATCGTGCGGAGAAATCTGGTACGGGAAGGTGAGTTAACCGGCAAAACGAAACCGGTTTGCCTAATTGACCGTACAGTTCGGATGCTTCCCGAAGCAGAGATTGAGGTGGAAACCCCGTACTTCAGCGGGAAAGTTGCCGCTCTATGTATGACGAACCCCCTTTACGACCTTGTCATCGGAAACATCGACGGGGCGCGAGGGCCAAGTGATCCAGAATGTTTGGGAGAAGACCCAAAGATAGAGCCCTCGCCAACACAGCGGCCGCGATACAGTGGAGGAGCATCCCGTGACGGATCTCACTAGAGCCCAAGGTGAAGCTGCGGCGCAAGAGACAGCGAAGGAGAAGACGATCGAGTCGAATAAGTTCACAGGCCGAGCAACTGGACGTACGTCGGCACGACCTCAACCGACCGACAGTGTAAAGGAGACGGAGTTGGCCAGCCGGGCAAAATGTAGAGGCATTATCAAGCGGGTAAATAAACAGACAGGACCCGTCGAATGTAATGACGCATTAACGGTGTCGGAAGAGACAACGATGGCTGAGACGACGCCTCAGATATCGTCGTTGGAAAGGGCTCGCCGAAAGGGAACGTGGAAAAACAAGAAGAAATCGAGCGAGCACCGCAAGAAAGGACGCAAGCGCAGCTCGAAACACACAGGATAGGTGCTGAGGTGGAATCAGAATGTGTTTGGCAGGGCTGAGTGACATATGTTGTGTTAATGTTCTTGTTATCCTGTGTCTCAAGTGGATGTCGAGCGAGTCAGTGTGCTGTGCGATGATGTGATGTAAAGTGTTGTATAATTGTTGTATAGACAGAACTTTGTACGTTTGTATTGTTTGGAATGTGTGATGAAGTGTTGTAGGCATGTACCTGTGGCTATATTTCATGTGTTGTGGAATTGAACTACAATGTACAATTGTATTAAGTGATTTATGGTGAATGTGACGTGTCACGAGCGACGGATTGTGTTACAGTCTGTGAGAGTGTGTGGTGACTTTTCGCGCTCGTTTGTGTGGTTTTGAATATTATGAGATAATATTCTTAAAGTGGGGGGCAGTGTCACAGAACGAGCGCTAAAAAAGAGCGCGCCGCCAAATCCTTGCGACAACGGGCGGTGGAAACGCCGCGAGGTAAAAAAGAAAAAAAGAGAAAGCAAACATCCAAGGCTCCCGGGCGCGCGCTCTCCCCGCAGAAGCGCGGCTTCGCAGACGAACCTCCTCCCCCCACAGCGGCGGCCGGGCAAGCGCTAGAAATTTCCAGAACGAACGGGGCGGAGTCAGACCGAGTGAATCATGCGACCGGAGAGGGCATTCCAACCGTCTCGCCCTCTTCCCAGCTTCGCTGCGCGTCGCGCCGACGAAATGAGGAGAACGTTCTCGAAGGCGGCGCGGAACGTATTTAATCGAGCAGCCGAGACGAGAAAGCAGGAGGTGACGGAAGTTAACGCCGGAGCGCGTAGGAATTCCGCCGTGGAGTCGGCGAAGGTTCTTGGTCCGTAGGGACGGCTCGAGCTACAGGCAAGAGCGTGGGTTTACCGCTATCGAGCGAAGACGCGGGCAACAGCTGCGTGTGTGAAGTCGACGGATTTCCGGCGAAGAAGTTTGAAGCTTGGAGAGTGGCCTATTGAAGACGGGAGTTTTCCTGGAAGAGAAACTCCGGCGAGGTTTCCTGGAAGAGAAACTTCGAGAGCTGCGGAACGACAACAACGCTGGACTTTGAGTGAGTGATTCTCGGAAGAGTATCATTCGGACTTTTGTTCCAAGGACTTTGGACTGAATAGGTTTTCTATCTCTTTAGTCCTTAAGTGTCTTGGTTGTTCAATGCATGCGACTGCATTATAGTGCGTATCGTTGTCTGTGTCCGTTGTTTTGAGTGTGGCCGATTGTATTGTGTAGTACGTTGATTGATTGGTTTGATTGGTGACATATTGTATGCAACTATTGTGGAGTGTGCATTTTTTGCGTATTGTTTTCGATCTGCCAGTATTGAGAATATAATTTGTTTGTTTATCAACTCTCGGCTCTGACTTGTTCTTTGGGCCACAGCCGGCGTCCGCTGGCGCACCAAAAAGGACCACTTCTAAATTGTCCACGCTTTCGTGGTGCGCTTCGGGGGGCCGATACTTCGGCTCTTGGAATTAGCCCGGCGATCGCCTCCCTAATAAACGGGACATGTGTGACAACCGTGTACATTCATAACGTTCGTTTTCGAAAAGTAACAATTTTTTATGGCTGCCAACTACGTGGGTGAAGCCCACTGCGTGCTATAGTCACGTTTTTCAGAACTCTAAACAAAGTTTCTCCAATCATCCGACTACGACGAGCGAATTTCCACTCTATGAGCAGTGACCCTTCCGCGACCCCGTTAATTCAAATGCTGTGATTTGAACATAGTCATGTAGAAATTTCTGTCGAAAGAGTGCAGACACGCAGCTCTGCTATGCAGAAAGATGCAACCGGTGGAAATTTCTTGCCCACCAGCACTTGCTGCGAGAGAGGATATGGTGGGCGGGGTGCCCGCAGATACATCACACTGTTTACAAACAGGAAGAAGTCTATTCACGGGAAAAAATAGAAAAAAGACGCTGACATTCTCTTATTGCGTCTCTTTATTTATCTAGGGTTGTATCGATCTTTTCTAGCAACAAGTTACATAAACTACGCATGCCGTGTTAAATAAATTTCGTCATATCACATGCCACTGTCTGCAACGTCAGAGCAGAGTCGTCTACGTAGAGGACCAACGTCACTGCATTGCCGTGTAAGTAGGGCCATTCATACGCGCTCGTCATGCTCTCATTCTCTAGGCATGCGCCGGCAGAGGGGAAGGGGAGCAGCGTTCATCTTAAAATTTGACCCATTTCGGCAGCGCCCAGTGTTGCAAATTTTGTAAGACGTTATCATCAACGCCTCGTCTGCGCATTTTGCTTGCCAGCTGAAATTTGTCATACCTGGTGAGTGGCCTTTTAACAAAAAAGAGTTCTCGGTACTCTTCTACAGGAGAGCTGAATGCCGTCCCTTGAGCTTCATATAAATTTTGCAGGTTATGGTAGGTGTGTTTACAGAAAGTGGGTAACGATTTATAGAGTACACAGGTACTCAACTATGGGAGAGCTTTAAGCCGAGAACCCTGTGCTCTAAATCGTCCCGCTGCCGAATAGCGACGACTGTACCGTTTGCTGAAAAGTAGCGAGCACACCTTTTTTTGTTCATACCACACACTGCAGACCCACAACTGCAGCGCTCGCTTCAATTCGGAAACATTAGCGTCCTGGGTAATTCAGTTTTGTACTCGGGCATAGCTGCTCAGTTTACCATATCATCATGATTCATAACGACGATCCTTTATCCAATAACATGCGTAGTACCTATATATGCCCAGAAACTGTACTTGTGTTTTGAGCAAAAACAAGCGAGCGCAACGTTCTTCCACACCAGAAGGGCACGCGTGAGAGAGATTGTGTATATAAGAGGGTAGAGAGAGAGAGAGAGAAGTAAACGTTTATTTTGAAACAGTGCCCCGAGCAATGAGAGGGTAGGTAGGTAATAAACTTTATTACGATCCAACGAGGAATTACTGGCCCGTGATAGGCCTCCACGAACTGTCGTCCGCTGAGCATCGAGAGATGTCTTCGGCGATAGCGCTGACTCGCTGGACAGCCCAGATTCAGTCCACTTCACGTGGGCTGAGAAGGGCGGCTCGCCACCGCTCAGCCAGTCGTCCTGGGATACACCCGCGCTCGTCTGAGTATTGGCGGCGAACACTGCACTCACACTCCCAAAGTATATGCGCCATGTCGGCTGTCTCGTGCCCGCACCACGGACAGCCGAGTGACGGGTGCAGCGAGGGACATAGTCTATGCAGGTGTCGGGGATCCTCAAACGTATCAGTCTGCAGACACCTCAGATCAGACGCCTGAGACCTTTCTAGCTGCATGTGGGGTGGTGGGCAAAGTCGTCGCATTTTCTGTAATGGTTTAGGATCTCGTGGAAGGTAACCATGATGTCCTTGCAATCCTGTAAGGCCTCGGGGTCCATTATCGTCGTCATAGAGGTATTAAGTCCTCCGACGTCAGGTGCCTCGCAATCGTCAATGTGACCACATCGGCGGCCTTTTCGTCTGCGTCGCGGCAGGTTAGCAGTCTCGCGATGAAGTGTGCGCGCTTGTTGTGGTTCGATGGGAGGTCAGATCTTCGGTCGCTGCCGCGCTCTCCCACGTCCGCGGGGAACCACTTGAGAGACTTGGCAGTGATTGCACCAGACTTGAAATCTTCTGCTCTGGCGTTTATCATGTGCGCCACCTCGACAGATACCCATCCCTTCGTAAAGTTTCGTACCGCCATCTTGGCGTCACTCACGATAAGAGTGTCCTCGTTTCCACTATGAATTATTGCGAGGGCTATGGCCATTTCTTTAGCCGCCTCAGACGATGGGAGCCTCGCAGATCCCGTCACCAGAGTTTGTTCCCTCATGTCGACCACCGCCGCAGAGAAGGCAGGGGTGGATTGGCGTTGTTGTTGCTCTCATTCATTCTGCTGTTGTCCTCGGTCGATCCTGGGGTATCTAGCAGCGTCGACAAAAAGGACACCCTCTCGGCTGCCGTGCTCTTTGAGGATCGCCTCTGCTCTGCATCTGCGACTTTCGGCATCGTGCACTAGGTTCATGATTCCGGGCATATTCTCTGCGGGTATATAATTCTTGACCGCTGGCAATGCCGCGTCCTTAATGCCCTGCATGCCGGGGTAACGAATCTCGAGGGAGTCGAGTATGGTTCTTCCGGTCTTGGTGCCCGTTATAACCTTAACAGTAGCTCACAAGGGTTGGGGGTCAGGAGGTATAAAAGGATAGGATAAAAGGTAGAAAAAAAAGAGAGAGAGAGAGATGCACTAGGACAGCGAGTGACGACTAATGAGAGATAGGAGAGATAGGAAAGGTGGAAACACGGCCACAGGAGTCCGAGGACGGGGCACCACTAGCGAGAGCTCTTGTAGGCGACAGGAAATGGCGTAGGGCTAGTCCAATCGGCCAGAGCTGCGCTGACATTGTCGTAGGGGACCGGCGGCAGGAGGTTGCGTAGGACGAATCCAGTCGGCCAGAGCTGCGCTGTCGTCGGAGATCGCGAGGGATAGATAGATAGATAGATAGATAGATAGATAGATAGATAGATAGATAGATAGATAGATAGATAGATAGATAGATAGATAGATAGATAGATAGATAGATACGCTCAAAGTCACCGAAGTTCGCCAAGAAATACTTCGCATTTAATATTAGCACAACGCGTGAGTCGCACATCTCCACGGGCAACTGCGAAGGAGGCCAATCATCATTCAGGAACAGCTGCGGGGAACGGGATGAGCCGAAAGAAACAAGGGGTAGAGAAAAGGTTGCGCGCGCGGCGATAAGTACATCGATTGGCTGTACTTTTCCTAGGCACGCCTGCCTAATATTAACAACGTGGCGTTCTTGCTCATCTTGGGGTAACATCTCCCAGATGTTTTCGCCTACGCGGTGCAGAAGACGGCAAGGTCTGTTGTCGCTGCCATAAAGCTTTTTTGCCTTTCTTCTTGCGCGGGGGGGGGGGGGTGTCTACACGTACAAGTCCCCCTCGCGATAGACCTCGCTGCGTCGTTTGGCTTCGTAGGCCTTCTTATTTTTTGCTCGCTGTTTTTTTTACGTTTATCATTTCGCGCTTTGTTGAGCCGGTGCGGCACTGTCTCATCCCCGCATTGAGAGGGGTGACTCGCGTCAATGGACAAAAGCTGTTTGCTGCCGTTCAAAAAGAAAACGGGGGGGGGGGGCACCGGGTTCCGGTTTGGTCGTTTGGCACTCCGGGCGGGACGCTACGTAACTGCGTACATGCGCTAACATATCCGGCCAGAAGTAGCACCTCCACACGTTCTCCCAAGTTCGCCGAAGTCCGAGGTGACCTGCCGTTATGTCTTCATGACAATGTCTTATAACCTCGGTTCTCAAGCTGTAAGGAATTTGTCTAAACAATAACGAGTGCCGTGCCATCCCGAAACCCATGCGCTTTTCGATGCAATACACCGTCGATCAGCCGAAAGCTCCGTGCCGTTCTCCGTGTTGCATGAAGCCTCTCAGACACGAGTCCTCTCTCTGCTTTTTTTGCAACACTCCCATATCGAGAACCAGAACGGTAAGGGGGTTTCTTCGCTTACAGGCGCGGGATCATGGGGAAGGCGGGAAAGCGTGGCGGCATTAGCCCGCTCAAACTGACGCACAACTGGGGCTGTGATCAGCGGACTTTCACACAATGTGGCGATTGGGCGGCCGGGATGTCCCCCTAAACCCGGCTGCTCTCGTTTCCCGAAAAGTTACGTTGTCCATTCTGGTTCTCAAAGGGCTCTCGTGGTTGTTTCCGCAGCCTTCAAACCGGTGCCAGCATTGCAGCACTATGTCGCCAATGCGCGAGCGAATCTGGGATCTGGGGTGCCCATCGTTGGCGCGGGAAGTTCCAGAGGCCAAGGCATTTGGGGGCGGCACATCTCGTTTTCGGTCTCTTTTAGCCGGTCGGAAAGCGACGCGATGGAGTCAGCAATCGCTTTCAGGTCTTTTTCGCGGTCAGGAGCCTCCCGTGAACAACGCAACTTGGCCGCGGTGCAGCTGGCGACACACGGAGGGGGCTGTATTGTTGCTGTAGCGGGTGCTATTCCAACTGGTGGCGCAATGTTTTGCGTTCAGGACCGCATCCCGGTAAAATAGTACGTGCCAATTGGCTGGGGCCCTGACACACGACTCATTAAAGATGCCTGATTAATGCGCTGCAAAAATTGGAGGAAAGCAGCGCAGGTTTTCGGGTTTGCAATTCTCATTTTCTCTTGAATGTCCGGGCGCGAACCACGCAAAAGCCGCTGCAACCGATCTTCCTCTGTCATCGATGGGTTTACCCTAGCACTAAGTTGAACAACATCATAATAATAGTGCTCGGGGGTTTCAGGCGGCCGTTGGGTCCGGTTTTGTAGCCACAAATGGGCGATGTCAATTGAGTGCCGACTGTTGAACGAAGTCCTCAAGAGCGTCGCCCACTCTTCCCATGAACTAGGGGCACCCGTTAGAATTTGGGTAGTGTGCCACTTTTTCGCATCACCATCTAAGGCCAAATATAAAAATTTACCTTTCGAGACTTCGTCCCAATTATTCAGTGACGCAACATGATCGTAGCAAAGTAGCCACTCAGAAATAGATTCCTCTGGCGCGCCTTTTAAAACTGAACGTCCCACAAAAGGTCTTGCTTGGGGGGTAGACATAGCGGAGAGAAAGGTAGGGGGTTTCGTCATTGTAAAGTAGTCCGAGGTTGTTTCCTGATGCTTGCTATTGACTGGTGGCATAATTTTAGAGCGGTGATATTGCTACCGAGCAACCTCCACAACTTTGTAGCGAAACTTCGGGGTTTTGTAAGCTAGAAACGTCTGAAGACCGTCGAGACGAAGAAGCGTTACCTCTACCAGATGTCACGGCGTCGTGACACTGACGAAAATGGCTTGTCCAAAATAAAGCTGTTTATTTTGCCAAACCTGTGGCTGGTGAACCGAAAGTCAGGTTACAGCGATACACACTGGTTCTGATAGCGGCGAACAGAACGGCGGTCGTCGATCAACCGACAAACGGTGGCGCGTGTCGGCTTTTGTACATGTGCCACTGAATGTTCCAGCGTTATTGTTAGCACCCACGCGAGTTCCACAAGAATCAGTAATGTTCGCGTTGAGCGCGTAATCTTCACAAAACAATCTACTACAATGAAGAAGCTTCTGGAACGCCAAGTCACGGTTCGCGCTGACAGTCTTCGTGGGTGTGAAGCGAATACAGCAAGATACAGCGCCAACAGAAAGCGGTCGCGGCAATATAAAAGTTTAGTCATTTGTTAAACTGTTCAAGACTATCTCATCCTTATATTATCGCGCCAAGGTAAAAAAAAATCCGTTCTAGTCAATCAACAAGTATTTGCCGCAGTGCACTGATCAGTTCCCTAAAACGTTGATGACAAAGAGTTACCACATTGTGACTAGTGCAATGAATAGAATTGGGTACATGTGGTACTCCGCTAAAGGAATGCTTGCGGCTGCCCTCATAACTGCTTGCCATTGTACATGCCTCGCTTTTATATCTTTACCATCTAACGGTTAGCAAGCTCACTTGGATGCGACACTGGAGTTCGCATGTCTCAGGGTAAGCGATACGGGTTTCTCGCCTTCTTGGATAATATAATGGCACGTCACACGAATGGCCACCATCGCGTAGATCGCGACGTTGGCCACTGATTAATGGCCATTGATTGGTTGAAGTGTGGTCGCATTCTTTTTTGCATTGTTCTAACACAGCGTACGTGATCGTGTATCATTCATGAAGGCTGCAAATAAGGATTGCGAATGCGACCATCCACGATGGCGAGCGCTCTAGAATGCCGAGCGCGAATATGCAGACGAAGTTTTGACGTCTTCTTGTACCTCATTCTAAAGAAAATTCTTTTCAATGCAGGAGACAATACAATCGAACCTCTTGAAGTCCGGAAGAGCTTATGTAGTTTTCCTGGCTTCATGTTTTCCGGTAAGCTATCTAGGTTTATGTAACCATGCACGCTATAGTGTGGCATGAGTGGAAGGGCATGCACTAGTGCTTTTTGGTGGGGGCCATGGGGGGGAGAGAATGTTTTTCTTTCGTCCTCCCCTTATTGGTGTCGATTATTAACGCTGACTGCAAGATTCTTTGTGGTGCATGGTTTGAGGTAAAAGTCACAAAAAAAGATGATGTACGAAATGGGAGACACGCACATGCAGGGCTTCTTTATTCATTTTTAGATGCGGAAGCATCTTATACTCGCGCCTTGTAGTGCGCCGTCCACGCCGTCCGCGCCGTCCGCACCGCTTCTCGAACATTCGACAGCTGACGCGCGCGCATGCGCCGTCGCGCCGTCGCCCACCATCTGTGCCGCGCGCGCTTCTCCTTCGAGAACATTCGACAGCTGACAGCGCATGCACCGTCGCGCCGTCACCATCTGTGCCGCGCGCGCGCTTCTCCTTCGAGAACATTCAACAGCTGACAGTGCATGCGCCGTCGCGCTGTATATATACTCAAGGTCGGCGCTCGCTCGCTCAGTTGCCGCTCGTCGGTTGGTTTGTACGGCGCGTCGACGTCCAAGGTCGCGGTGAAATGAATTCCAACGAATCCACAAACACAATGATCGACGTCCCTTCGACCAGCGCCGTCCTTTCGCATACGTGTGTACGTGTTCACTCATTTAACACCCCCTCCTACAACCACGTTAACCAATTTAGCTATCGACCCAAGTAAGTCGCAATTTAACACCCCATTTCACAACCACGTTAACCAATTTAGCCATCGACCCAAGTAAGTCGCACTTTAACACCCCGTTAACCAATTATATGCTCCGCATCCTCCTCAGTGTTCCCCCGAGGGAAGCTGCGGGCAATTGTTTTTTCATTTTATTTACACCTCAGGGCCAGAGGGGTATAAGCATGGCACCTTTTACCTCCAAAAGCTCTGATCACCCGATAACAACGCGCCCAGTTCTTGGTGTAAGTAATCGCGCGTTCGCCGGGAGTTCGCAGAGAGGGGCACCGCCCACGCGGTCTATGGCTGAGTCGGGACTGGGGTACTGATAAAGGCGCGTTTAAGCTAGAGCGACACGACACTGACATTACCCCGACGAAAACACGAGGCAGACGACGCAAACCATCGGATGACGAGTCGCCCGCCGACGAAGTCACCAGACCCCATGGTCACACTAGGCCAACGACGCCTCAAAATACCGCATTTCATCGTAGTGTAACATGATGAGAGACCGAAAACCCCAGCAAAACGCATCCGCAGACCTGTCGTCGGCGTGTCTTAGGGATATCTGCGGCTGAGCGAAAATTTGCCCCATGACCTTGCTTCAAATGACCACGAAGCGGGCAATTTTTTGGGGAGTTAACAATGGCCTCTCCAAGGCTTCCTGGGCGTCTGAATAGGCAGCTCGAGCACCCAACTGAAGTCTTTTCTTTGCTACCGTGCCTCGTTACCATGAATTATGGTGGGAACTCTGCTGCGTAGCCAGAGAGGAACAATGGTAGAGCACAACGAGTATGGCTAAAAATTAGGTGCAGGTGTGCAAGTTTAGTTGGTGTCGCAGCATGTGCCCCCAATATGATTACAGAATTGGGTACATAAAGACTGTGAGCACAACAAGGCGCAGGCAGCGCCCTCGAAAGACCATCGGCGGACTGCTTCTGTCTTTGCAATGTACATAGGTCAACGACAAGAGAAAAGACACCCCTAAAAAGAGCCCGCCGACCGAAATTGGTGTCTTGTCTTTAGTGCTAACGCGCCTTAAAGGGGTACTGACACAAAGGCCTTGGCCTCGCTTTTTTCTGCTGCAATGCGTTGCTGGGGGCCTGTTAGTCATGACACAACACATCATTTGCTACAGCACGCGACAGATAGTTAATTACAGGCCCCTCATTATCAATCGGTTTCAGTATCGGCTTGAGAGAGTTCCAAAAACTGAGTGCAACTGTCGCCACCTAGCGTGTGCAGCTCTTGTTCACGTCAGCACACAAAACTGTGACACACTTCCGCACGGTCCGCATAAATAATTACTTTGGAATAGGAAACGGGACTGGAATGTCACCAAACACATAACTTTCTAAGCGTGCGCCATGGCCACGCACTCGCAACCAGCCGCCGAGAAATATAGACTGCGGGAACTAACGCGGCAAAAGAAAAAAAGGCAGCTATGACGTCATCAAAACTTGTTTTGTTGACCGTAGCGTGGTGGCGTGAGGGAAGTAGGAGGTGACCTCGGGGTCCCCTACGATGGTGTCTATAGCGCTATGGAGTCGACCACTTACGCAAACTTCAAAATGTTATACCTTCCAAGCTATATTCGCTGTTGACATCTTGCAGATGATATACGAATGTTCATGAAAATCGACCCTGCAGGCTATCTCGACCCCGAAATTTTGTGTCAGTAGCCCTTTAAGAGGAGCCCATGAAGAGGACGACTAAGTAGCAGCTGGAGCATGCAGCAGTCCATCAAAGGGGGAGGGCTTGCATGTGCAGCTGTTGCCTCTTCAATTGATATGATATATAAGGAGATGTTGGCGCACCATTATGGCGCCGGCTAGTCCTTAGCCGTTGATTGAAACTTGATCACATATCTTAAAGCAAAACATACAGAGCAGTGCATGGAAAATAGAAAAATCAGGCACAGATATGCAAAGACACATTTATACGTACATATCACAATGGTAAGTAAATGTTTGAAAGTCATTGTAAGGAGTCTCTTGAAACAACGAAACACAAACAACAAACACAAAACACAACAACAAAACAACAAAGCACACGTCTGGTCCTTATAAAGATGCATTCGCTCGTATGTACATAATAGTCGACACGTCATTCATTTCACAAAACACACGTGATGGGTGTCACATGATACTGTATATAATAAGTACATGTGTTACAAATGAATGCTTGTTCTTCGTTAATACTTGTCAGCAATCCCGCTGTCTTGTAAAAAACGTGTTAATGCTTTTAAAGCGTGGGACTGTAAAACTCCAGTTGGCCACGGGCCCAGAAGTTTTTTTATGCTAAATGGTCTGTGGTCCAATGCGAACAGTTTGCTTTTAAGACGGCGTCTTGGCGTGTCATGATGTGGACAGTCTATGAGAAGGTGACATACGTCTTCATCTATAAATCCACAATCGAATTCGGGAGTTTCAGCTCTGCCGACTCTGTGCAAAAAATGTTTTGTGTATGCGGTGCCTAGCCTCAATCGGTGAATTAGAGTTTCCATCCTTCTATCTAATGCCAGCGTAATTTTGAATTCAATAAATTGATCGATGTGATATAAATCGCAGCTCTTTGTACTTTGGTCAAACCAAGCAGTTTTGCTCATTCTGAAAGTTGTATTCTTTATAATACTACGCAATTCATTTTTCGAAATCGGTAAAGAAACAGTAACGTCTTTACAATGTGCTTGTCGTGCTGCTTCATCGGCAGCTGTGTTTCCAGGAATGTTGCAGTGGCCAGGTATCCACTGGAATTTGATCTCATGTTGCGCCTTATTTGCCTTAGTGAGCTCCTTCAGCGTTTCGTATGTCATACTATCACTTATTACTGTCCTGTTTGTACTGGAGAGTGATCTTAATGCGGCCTGTGAGTCACTGAAAAGTACCCATTTTCTAGCGTCTGCTACCGAGTTTATAAACTTTAGAGCATACAGAATAGCGAAAAGCTCAGATGTTGTAGATGACGTCGTGCGGCATAATTTAAATGATTCCTGAATATTGAGCTGTGGTATAATAAATGCCGATGTTGAAGACGTTGTAGTACTTGAGCCATCTGTGTAAATATGTATGTATCCTGGATACCGCATGTGTATCTGATAAAGCGCTAGTTGTTGAGCAGCTTGGATGAACATGTCTCTCTTTCTAATAATGCCGTCCACTGAGAATTCAATGCTTGGTATAACAAGCACGCATGGAGGATAGTCCATTTCAGAGTTCCAAAATTCATGTCTGGGTAATATATGTACATTACTATGTACTTTGTTATGAGCATTGCTTTTATCTCTTAGTAAAATCTCCAGCGCCAATGGGTGGTCCCTGTGTTGCGTCTGTAGGCGAAAAAAATGGCGGCAAGTTTCAATTGTTCTCATGACTGGAAAGGGTGGTTGTCGAGTCTCTGCTATGACAAGGCTGCTGGAAGTCGTTCGTGGAACACCTATGCAGACGCGCAGTCCCCTAGCTAATAGTCTTTGAAGTCGCTCCTCTGAAGTGCGGGAAAGGCCGTGTAACACTGCTGCAGAATATGCAACTTTTTGTCGTATTAAAGCATTGTGAACAGCGAGCATGGATGATACAGATCCGCCCCATGATGTCCCAGCAATTCTGCGGAGTATATTCACTAGCGTATTCACCTCGTTTTCGAGTTTCTTTATGTGAGGTGCCCATGATAGCTGCCTATCAAGTATTACTCCGAGAAATCGATGCTGTGTCACAATCATTAGTGGTTCTTCTTCTAAATTGAGATTGAAGTTCTTTAACTTCTTACGGGTGAAGGGCAATACAGCTGTCTTTGCGTGCGATAGAATCATTCCTCTTTCTTTTAAAAAGTTGTTGATAATATTTATTCCGTCTTGCAATCCAATCTGAATTAACCGTATGTCCGTGCCAGATGCCCAAATACACACATCATCTGCATATAAGGAGTATTTCAACCTGGAAGGCAGTCTTTTAGCTAAATCAGCCATAACACAGTTGAAAAGAAAAGGGCTGAGTACGCTTCCTTGTGGCACTCCCTGTCTGACGTCGTGTTCTGCACTTTTTCCTTCGCTCGTCTGAATGAATATTTTACGACCTGATAAAAATTTGGATACCCACCGCAAAGACCTGCCGGACAGTCCGTGTTCCAACATACTCAGCAGAACATGAGTGTGACTGACTGTGTCAAATGCCCTTTTGATGTCCAAGAACACTGCGACCGTCAAACTACCACAGGCGCGTTCGTGCTTCACATACGTTACTAGTGTAAAGGGGGTTTAGAACCCAGATGACGGTGCTTGATCGCCGATCTCGTGCCTTCTTCTTGTGCTGATGATACCTGACCTGATGGTATCAACGTCTTTCTTATTCACTACAATTACCCCCGGCGAAAAAGTTGGAGCCATCCTGGCGATCTAACACGTGGGGACAATCGGGTCAAAGTACGGCTTCAGACGGTTTACGTGAACGATATCACGTCCACGCCGACGACGGTCGCTCGGTGGCGTGAGGGGTTCAATGGCGTAGTTCACGGGTGAAGTACGCTCGACCACGCGATAGGGACCATGATAATTGGAGAGTAGCTTGGGTGATACACCAGGGGCGCAGGGCGGTACATGAAGCCATACAAGTGCTCCAGGAACGAACGTTGGTGCAGAACGATGGTCGTCGTCACGGATCTCCTTCTGGCGCTGTTGGTCGGATGTAGTAAGCCGCTTGGCTAGCTTGCGGCACTCTTCTGCGTAACGAGCGGCTTCCGAGACAGGCTTGTATTCGGAGGGATCTGGCGAGTATGGGAGTAAAGTGTCGATGGTGTGTGATGGTTCGCGACCGTACAGGAGAAAAAATGGGGAAAACCCTGTAGTGACTTGCGTAGCGGTGTTATACGCGTATGTCACAAATGGGAGAACGAGGTCCCAGTTTGTTTGATCAGAAGCGACATGCGTAGCGAGCATGTCCCCCAGAGTACGATTAAACCGCTCAGTCAAGCCGTTCGTCTGTGGGTGGTAGGCTGTACTCTTCCGGTGAACCATATGGCACTGTTGAAGAAGTGCTTGAATTACATCGGAGAGGAAAACACGCCCTCGGTCACTGAGGAGTTCTCGAGGAGGACCATGACGAAGCACAAAACGATTGAGTATGAAAGTTGCGACGTCTTGTGCTGCAGCTGTGGGGAGAGCAGCAGTTTCAGCGTACCGTGTTAGATGATCCACTGCCACGATAACCCATCGGTTGCCTGCCGTTGTTAATGGTAGTGGTCCGTAAAGGTCAATTCCTACACGGTCGAATGGGCGGTCTGGGCATGGAAGTGGCTGCAATGAACCTGTTGCAGGATGTGGCGGGCTTTTCCGCCGCTGACATTCGTGGCAGCTGCGAATGAACTGGCGGACGAAGGTAAACATTCCGCGCCAGTAATACCTTTTTCGTAGGCGCTCGTAGGTCTTGAAAACACCGGCGTGAGCACATTGCGGGTCGGAATGAAACGACGCGCAGATGGTAGAGCGCAGCGTTCGGGGAATGACTAGTAGCCATTTCCTACCATCTGCTGAATAGTTGCGCCGGTACAAAAGGCCATCCCGAATACTGAAATGCGGAGCCTGGCGGCGAAGGGTTCGAGTGGTTGGAAGTGTCGGTGCCTCGGATAACGCGTCAAGAAGCGAAGCGATCCATGGGTCATTGCGTTGTGCAGAAGAGATGGTGTCCTCGTCAAGCGCTGACAACGTGTTGTCCGAGGAAACAGATGCGATGTCCGGGGATAGGGGAGATCGTGATAGTGCATCAGCATCGGCATGCTTGTGGCCGGAACGATATACCACGCGAATGTCATATTCTTGAAGCCGAAGAGCCCAACGGGCAAGACGACCTGATGGGTCCTTAAGCGACGATAACCAGCATAATGCGTGGTGGTCCGTTACTACATCAAAAGCACGGCCATAAAGGTATGGGCGGAACTTGACAAGCGCCCAAACGATCGCCAAGCATTCCTTCTCGGTGACGCTGTAGTTTGATTCAGCCTTGGTAAGAGTTCTGCTGGCGTAGGCGACGACATACTCGGCGAATCCAGGCTTGCGTTGCGCGAGAACCGCACCGAGGCCAGCACCACTGGCGTCGGTGTGAACCTCAGTTGCTGCCGTAGGATCGTAGTGACGCAGTATTGGTGGCGAAGTGAGGAGACTACGAAGGGTACAGAAGGCTTGGTCACACTCAGAAGACCATGACGAAATATCAGTGGTGCTGCCTATAAGTTCGGTCAAAGACGCAATGATAGAGGCGAAGTTGCGCACGAACCGGCGAAAGTAGGAGCATAACCCCACGAAGCTCCGTAACTGCTTCATAGTCGTTGGTTTGGGGAAGTCGGCGACAGCACGTAACTTAGCCGGGTCTGGAAGTATACCGTCCTTTGATACGACGTGCCCGAGAATCGTAAGTTGCCGAGCAGCGAAGTGACACTTCTTGAGGTTGAGCTGGAGCTGAGCATTCTGCAGGCACGTGAGGACGTGTTTGAGGCGCTCGAGATGTGTTCCAAAGTCTGGCGCAAAGACGACTATATCGTCGAGATAGCAGAGACAGATTTGCCATTTCAAACCCCGAAGAACCGAGTCCATCATGCGCTCGAAGGTGGCAGGTGCATTGCAGAGGCCGAAGGGCATGACATTAAACTTATACAGACCGTCCGGTGTCACGAAGGCTGTTTTTGGTCGATCGGCATCGGCAAGGGGGACCTGCCAGTACCCTGAGCGCAAATCTAATGATGAAAAAAACTCGGCACCTTGTAAAGTATCAAGGGCATCGTCAATCCTGGGTAAAGGATACACGTCTCTTCGAGTGATCTTATTTAGGCGCCGGTAATCTACGCAGAAGCGAACGGAACCATCCTTTTTTTTAACGAGCACTACAGGTGAGGCCCATGGACTTTGTGAAGGTTGAATGACGCCACGTTGCAGCATATCGTTCACCTGTTCAGTAATAACTTGGCGTTCCGCTACAGAAACACGATATGGTCGCTGTCGTAGTGGCGCATGGGAGCCGGTATCGATGTAATGTAGAGTGGTAGAAGTGCGGCCAGGTGAAGGTTGAACAACATCGAAAGATTCGCGGTACTGGTACAGCAGTTGGAGGAGTTCAGATCGTTGAGATGGTGACAGTCCGTCTGCGATCGCCGAATCGAACACTTTTGAAGCCTGTAGATGAGAGTGGTTAAGAGCACTGACGGCGGCGAGGTCACTTTGGGATGATTCTTGCGGCACGGTAAAAATTTGTCCGTTATCAATGGGCTGTACGCATCCAAGAGACTCGCCTTTAAACAGTTTGATGGTATGCGGAAAGGGATTGGTAAGGCAGAGAGCACTGGCTCCATTAGAAATCGAGAGGGCTGAATAAGGGAGCAGAAGTGGTTTCCGACTTAGAAAGAGGCGTGATGGCTCGAAAAATGCTACTTCATCACGCATGCCGTCGGAGACCACAGGGAGCAAAACAGCTGTTGTCGGTGGAATGTCAGTGTCTTCTTTGACAACTAACTTGTGCGCGGCTTGATTAGTGTGGTCGTAGGGCTGCTCGAAGAACGGAAATAGTTCAAGTTCGGAACGGGCACAATCTATAACGGCACGATTACGGGATAGGAAATCCCAGCCAAGTATGATGTCATGAGAGCACGAGGAAAGGACGATAAACTCAACAATGTAGTGGTCCTCCGCAATTTTGAGTCGGGCAGTGCAGGCGGCTATAGGTCGAACAGGTTCTCCATTTGCTGCACGTAAGAACATATCAAGCGGCGTGGTCACCTTTCGGAGCTTGCGGCAAAGTTTGGCGTCTATAACAGACACAGCGGCACCGGTATCCACAAGAGCGTATGCATGGGCGCCGTCTACAAAAACTTCGACGATATTTGACGGCAAGGTGCGAGGACTTGAACATTTCGATAGCGCAGTTCTTGCCCCTTGAACTGCGACGGCTAGTTTCCCTCATTTTGAGGGGCTGGTCGTGGACGCATGGGTGACAAGGAGCGTCGATTGGGTGAAGGTGAGCGACGAGACGAAGTTGCCGGATAGTCACGGGAAGACGTGTTTGACTGACGATCCGAGCTTTCATAACCAAAAGGTGGTCGGTCCATGTAATTGCTTCGTGGTCGGACGTCTGTGTAGGCGGGCACGCGGCGACTGCAGTATCGGGAGATATGGCCAGGTCCGCCGCACGCAAAACAGATCGGCCGGTTATCGCGCGTTCGCCAGCCATTTGCAGCAAGGGGCGCCGCCCACGCGGCATACGGCTGAGTCGAGGCTGTGGTAGCGAGGGGAGGAGCCCATGCGACGGGAGACTGAGTAGGAGCGGTGGCCTGCGGCAGTCCATTGAACGGCGAGGGCTGGTGTGGCTGCTGCCTCTTTACTGCGTCAGCATAAGTAAGAGGCGCGGCGACAACTTGCTGCTGAAAGGGCACTGGCATAGCCTCGGCAATCTGATCCTGAAGTGCATGTCGGAGCATGGGAGCTAACGGTGTCGGTGGTTGCTCTTGCTGCTGCTGCGGGAGCTCTTGGCGCTGACAAAACGGCAGGAGGGAAAGCTGACGTGCGACCTCCTCACGCACAAAGTCTTTCATTTGTGCTAGAAGGCGGGAGTGGTCAGGTACGACGTCCAGGGCAGTGAGTGGTTGGTTAGGCTGAAATGGACGACGGGTGAGAGCTCGTTGCCGTCGCAATTCGTCGTAGTTCTGGCACAGAGTTACCACTTCAGACACCGTGCCAGGAGACTTCGCCAGGAGCATTTGAAAGACGTCGTCATCAACACCTTTCATAATGTGCTGAATCTTGGCACTTTCGCTCATTGCGGCATCGACGCGCTTGCAGAGATCGAGTATATCTTCGATATATGCGGTAAACGTTTCGCCAGGTTCTTGTGCCCGTGAGCGCAGGCGTTGTTCGGCGCGCAACTTCCGCACGGCGGGGCGACCGAAAACCGAGGATATTGCCTGCTTGAAAGTGGCCCAGTTCTCGAACTCGGATTCGTGGTTTGTATACCATAGTTTCGCCACATTAGCCAAGTAAAAGTTGACGGTGCTCAACTTAGCAGCGTCATCCCACCTGTTTGGTCCACTGACTTTTTCGTAGGACGACAGCCAGTCCTCGACGTCCTGGTCTTCGGCGCCCGAAAAGATCGGGGGGTCTCGCTGGTGAACCGGGCCGGGGCAAGTAGGAGCCGCGAGAGGTGCTGTCTGTTGGGCCGCGTCAACTTGCATGGTTGACGACAGCGTGCGGGATCGGAGTTCCAGGGTGTAGGTGATGCAGTTACCCAGCACCTCCACCAAATGTAAAGGGGGTTTATTGAAGGACTGAGCAAGCGGGTGGTAGCTCTAAAGGAACGCAGGCGAACCCAGATGACGGTGCTTGATCGCCGATCTCGTGCCTTCTTCTTGTGCTGATGATACCTGACCTGATGGTATCAACGTCTTTCTTATTCACTACACTAGGTCCAGTATTGCATCCATTGTGCATCTCTGTTTCCTAAAACCTGTCAAGTAGTTGGAGAATACACCTGTTCTGTTGCACCACCATTGAAGTCGCGCATCAATCATTTTTTCCATTACTTTACATAAACAGCTTGTCAGACTGATTGGACGGAAGGATTCAAGGTTCAAGGGTGTCTTAGCTGGTTTTAAGATCGGAATGATGCGAGCAGACTTCCAAGACTCGGGTACAATTTCTTGCGTCCATAGATTATTGTAAATATCTAAGAGAATAGTTGTGCCTGTGGGCCCAAGGTTCTTTAGCATATTGTACGTGATGCCGTCCGGTCCAGAGGCCGATTTTTGACGACATGATGCTATAGCACAATGCAGCTCCCTTAACGTAAATACAGGGTCTAGCTGAGAATGCTGGGCCCAAAAGCAAGCATTAATTTTCTGGCTGGCTAACGCGACAGAATTATCAAATAAGGCACATTGTGATGCGGCGGGCCTACTGATAAGTTGAAAAAATTCATCTGCTACCACAGCTTCTGGTTTGTCCAAAGCTACAGCAAGAGCACGAAATGGGAAGCTCTGTAATACAGGGCCACTAAGTGCTCGAATTACAAGCCAAATTCTTGGAACAGGTGTGTTGGGAGAGAGCGTGCCACAGAAATCACGCCAGCGTCGTTTACCTAAATTTTATAGTCGTCTGCGCATTACACTGTGGATTTTCTGTGCATTTTTGTATGCTTCTAAACTTCCGCTGCGTCGATATGCCCTTTCTGAACGTCGTCTGATGGCTCTTAGATGTTCATACTCTCCATCGACTGCAGCATAGTCTTTTGGAATCGGGACTTTCTTTGTACATTTATTCGCATTATCTTGCAGAAATTCAGTAAACCTTTCAACTGTCGTGAGTTCACTATTTTGGTTTGTTAGGTGGTGCCGAAAAGCTTTCCAGTTCGTCAGTTTGCTGTAGCGTCTGGTATCGTCTTTTCGCAAGTAGGGGTGACTTATTAGAATGGGAAAATGGTCACTCCCATGTGTTTCTACATCCGTTGTCCATACCACACCATTCACTAGATCTTGGGAACACAAGGTTACATCGATGCAACTAGAGTAATTATGCCCTCGGATAAAAGTTGGGGAGCCGTCATTTAAAATTGTCAAATTGCATTTGTCTACGGCACACTCAACAATGTTCCCACGTGCATCACATCGATCACTACCCCAGATTATGTTGTGCGCATTAAAGTCTCCGCATATAAACGTATATGAATTAGAAATGTTGAAGATTTTTGTTAGTTGTTCCACCGAAATGCGGCTTGAAGGTTGTAGGTAAAAATTGATCACTGTAAAGCACTGCTCACCAAAGGATACTTTGCAAGCGACAAATTCCGGGAAGTCCGAATCACTTGAGTTAATTTGATGAGAAGGTAGGTCCTTTCTGACGCACAAATGTACTCTGCTAGGACCACTTCGACGAGATGACTTATATATCACGTAATTGGAGAGGTGGAAATCATCATTCATTCCTGCCTCTTGGATGCAAAGTATTGGAAAATTATACTGCAGAAGGAGTTTACGGAAGTCAGCACACTTCCTTCAAAGACCATTGGCATTCCACTGGTATATGGAGACATCATTGTAGCGCTTATTCATATGTTACTTGTCGCAGGTTTGACCCGGACTGTTGACACAGTAGTGCTTCCAGAGGCAGCAGGGCTTTCACTTCTGGCAGGTTGTTTGCTTCCGGTAGAGCAGACAGGATTGCCTTAAGTGCTGCGAAAAGCATTGGCAGAATCAATTGCATGACTGATGCAGAGGCACGGTCTCCATTGAATGGTTGATTTTCTGAGGCCTGTTGAGAATGACGTGGCGTTTCGATGTTGTAGTTGGGGCGAACACTGGCACTGTTGGTTTTGCTACTTTCCGGCAGAGGTCCCGTGGGCGTTCGTAGCTTTGACGCGTAGGTTGGGTTACTTGAAGGTACTTCTCGTGAGTGGTCTCTCGAGTGTGCTCTTGGCGCCTCTCTTGGCGGTTCTCTTGGCGGTTCTCTTGGCGTGCTTGTCGGCTGTTGTTGCGGTGGCCGCTGAGGTGGATCACGTACAGGATGAACAATCTCAAGGTTTGGAGATGGTTCATTGGGGCGCGGTTTTCTTCCATGGATGAGCTCATGCCGACGCATTTTTGCAGCAGCTTTACTTTGCGGGCAGCCTGAGTATGAGGCAGCGTGATTACCTGCACAGTTTGCACACTTAGGCTGAAGAACAGACTTGCACTCCTTATGATGGTGTTCTTCTGAGCAGATCTTACACCGGCATGTGTTACGGCAACTTTTCGCCATGTGTCCGAATCGCTGGCAGTTGTAGCACCGAAGTGCTGGACCAAGATATTGTTCCACTGGGTGACTGGTGAATCCTAAGTAGATTCTTCCTGGAATCAGGCGGTCATCTCGAAAAGTCAGGATCACTGAGTGAAGTGGACGCGTCGTTACTCCTCCATCTTCCTGGCGGTAGTATTTTATTTGCCGTCGCGCCGATATAACCCCTGCATCTCTCAAGTACTCTAGGAGTTGTTCGTCTGAATACTGCAGAGGAACATGTTTTACTTTCCCAACGTTCCGAGTGTATGACTCTGGGATGAAAGGCTTAACTTCCAGGCCACCTACATTTGAAAGCATCAGAAGTCGCTTAGCTGAACTTAAGGAAGCAACGCTGACACTAAAGCTTCCATCTCTGGTCGTTCTGAATGACTGCACTTTTTCTTTAGCAGCGGAAACTACTTCAGCTGACACTCGATTGGGGTTCACTTTCCAGAAGCTAGCACCTTCAGCTGTTGGACGAAAGACGACTGGGATACCCTCTGCTCGTTTCTTTTTATAAGTAACCAACGTAAATGGTTCATCTTCGCCCATGTCTTCTTCATCACTTAGGTGATAAGTTGACGTTTTATCGTCGAGAGGATTCTCTTCTAAGCGAGGCTTCTTGCTCTCAGCTTCATCGTCTTCCAATGCTGCTGTGCTCGCTTGAGCCATTTCGCGGTTGTGAATTTGCAAACGTGCCGGCTTTATGATGCTTGGACGCACCTGTAAGCCCCCAGGCTTTTCATTGTGTCCTGCAGTATCACTCATGTGGTTTAACGCACTTGGACGAGCATAAGGCTCGTGGCGATGGCTACCAACCACCGTAGTGGTCGCGTACTAGCCAAATCTTTGATAACGGAACCTCGTACCTGTAGAGCGCCGAGCCCTCGAAGTCTTCACCCGTCGTCTCGTCGGCACACCGCGAAGAAAAAACGGTGCCACGTTCTTCGTGCTTCCTCACGACGCTAGCTGCGTCGCAGCGGTGACGGCGGTGTCTACGGCGAACGCTATGCAGGTGGCTCTTATTCCGGCGCAGCGAACACAAAAACGGGCATAAAATGGTCAAATGCAAGTCCTCCCACCTGATTTTTCGTCAGGATGGTCGCGATGACATGTGGCGTCGATTCGTAACGACAAATACGCTGAATATGGTGATTTCTGCCACGAAAACATCCAAAAAACACGGAGCCGACGCGATGAGCGACTGCTCCTGTCGGGCGCCTCACTTGCCTCTTCAATGTCTTAGCGTGAGTAAGAGGCGCGAGGACAACGTGCTTCTGGAAGGGCACCGTCATAACTTCGACAGTGTAGTTCTGAGTCGCATGTCGGAGCATGGGAGCCAACGTGATCGATGGCCGCAGTTGCTGACGCTACGGGAGCTCTTGGCGCTGAGAAAACGGCAGGATACAAAGCTGACGTGCGACCTCCTCATGCACAAAGTCTTTAGCTTGTGCGAGAAGGCGTGACTGGTCAGGCACGACGTCCAGTGTAGCGAGCGGTTGGTTAGAATGAGATGAACGACGGGTGAGCGCTCGTTGCCTTCGCCATTCGTCGTTGCTCTGGCTCAGAGTTAACACTTCTGACACACTGCCAGGAAATTTCGCAAGGAGCATTTGAAGCACGCCGTTATCAACACCCTTCATATAGTACTGGATCTTGGCACTTTCGCTCATTGCGGCGCGTCTGCCGAGATGTTTTCGATATAGGTGGTTAACGTTTCGCATGGTTTCTGTGCCCATTTACGCCGGCATTGTTCGGCACGCAACTTACGCACAGCAGGGCGGCCGAAAACAGAGGATATTGCCTGCTTGAAAGCAGCCCAGTTTTCGTACTCTGATTCGTGGTTTGTATACCACAGCTTCGGCACATTAGCCAAGTAAAAGTTGATGGTGCCTTACTTAGCAGCGTCATCCCAACTGTTAGGTCCACTAACGTTTTCGTTGGATGACAGCCAGTCTTCTACTTCCTGATCTTTCGCTCTCGCAAATATTAGGGGGTGTCACTGATGAACAGGGCTGGGGTACTGGGGTAGGTGGCGGCCGCGAGGGGTGGTGCCCATTGGGGAACGTTGGCTTGCATGGCCGGTGGCAGCAAGTGGTATCGCAGTTCCAGGGCGCAGATGGTGTTGTACCCAGCACGATCCACCAAATAAATGTATGTCAAGCAGGTTTATTGGGCGAGCCGAGCAAGCGGATGGTAGCGCGAAAAATACGCGGGCGGACCAAGATGATGGTACTCGATCGCCAATCTTGTGCCTTCGTCTCGTGAGGATGTTAGTTAAGCCCATCATATCAACTTCTTCCTTCCTTATTAAAGTAGTAGTGGTAGTAGTAGTAGTAGTAGTAGTAGTAGTAGTAGTGGTCGTAGTTGTAGCAGTAGTAGTAGTAGTAATAGTAGTAGTGATTGGTATTGAAAGTTTCGTGACCAGATGAAAGAGGGCTTAGAAAAAAAGAAAAAAAAGAACCGAGTATTCTGCTGGGGATGATGCTAAAGGACTATGTTCATGCAAGAGGTCTAGCATGCTTACAGCTTCGCTGTTCCTGCGGTTTTCGCGGCATTTGTTTTGAAGAGTGTTACTAACATTTCACTTGGTATTAGGCCTGTTTCGTTAGCACAATACAAACGCTTCATTAACCAACCCATGACGTTTTGATTTCTGCTGGTTAAGTAATTTTCCTTATTTAATCATTTATGAAGCATGCAAACATGGGCACGTTGGTGGGACATAACTGTGAATATACGAACAGCGCAGTCTTTAGAAGTAGTTACAGCTTAACAACAGAAGCACTAAACAAGGACAGAAAAGCCGTGACGGCAGCTTTTTGCCCCTCTTTGAGCGTTGTGAGGTAATAAAGAAGCCCGCTCGCAGGCCACGCGTGAGATAATTGAGGCCTATCACACGAGTAAGTTTCACGGTTCATGCGTAAGCTCCCCATCAGTTGCGCCATTGCAAAAAGAGATTGCACATCACGATCATTTTTAAACTGTGTACGTGTTTCCAGCTCCATCAACAAGTGACAACAGTTTTGTTGACTTTGTATCGCAGTGGTTGTTAACTGCCTCCATGTACGCATGCTCCTTCTTTTTTTTTCACCGATATATGTACACCACTCCGCTATTAAATCATCGTTGAAACTCAGCGCTCTTTTCTGTCCTTGTTTATAGATTCCGTAGTTACGCTGTAACTATTTTCAGGAGGCTCTGTTCGTATCTTTCGCCATCAACAATTATATTCCTGGGGTTTTACGTGCCAAAACCCCGCATGATGAAACAGTAAACCATGGTGGATCGCTAGTGTATCTAGCATTCTGCCTCTTTCGAAAAGCTAATGCCGTGACCATGATACAGCACTCGCATTTAGGACAATGTGCATTTATCGTAATAAACCTCTAACTATCTTGTGTAGATTCAGTTACACGCTAGCGGTTCGGTTTAGTGTACAATCGTTTAGTATTCACTACTGTCGCATATTATATTGCAAGCTGGTGGGCTTTTACGAAACTGCCAATATTTTAATAATTGTGTTTTGAGAACTGATAGAGTAGAATAATCGTATTGCTCTCCGATTTCGTTTAATTAACAGCCGATCTGTTTGAACCTAGCATATACGTTTGCTACGCTTGAGCAGAGATGACCATAATCACGAACTGGCATGCACTCGCTTCATCGTTTTCGTATATACTTCGGCTTCACTCCCAGAACGCTGTAGCCCGCAACAACCCTGGTAGGTGCTCATGAGAGAACGGGTACGTAATGAAAGCCAAAGAAAGAAATAGATAAAATGAGAACAAGAGGCATTCCTGGTAAAAATGAAAAAAAAAAAGACTTGGTCATGCGGGATTTGAACCTGGGCGTACCCGGTCTCAGGGGGAGCATCGTAGCCATCCAGGTAAGCTGACAGAGCACAGTGAGACCTTGTTTGGTACAGCATAGTATACCACGTGCGTGGGGGGTAGTGTACGCTTTGGTTTCATACTGCGTATATTTCAAAACACGCATCTTACATTTACAGGATAAACTTCTACAAGAAGGCGTGCAAATGGGGCGCGTGCATGTGAAAACTAATATGCCACATTCGCGCTCTCGACCGTCCGCCATGGACTTCCATGAAACCCTCCGCCGCAATGGCTCTCAAAGCTCGGGCGTAGGTTAAAGGGAACGTATAACCCAAAACATCGCTCAGCTGATCTGTTGAACAGTTTACAGTATACTGACGGCCATAGCATGCAGATTCTTGACCATTAATTTTAGTTTTTTTTTACTCTCCCCTCCCCTTCCCCCCTCCTGATCTTGACACAGAGTTGCATCAGAGCAGAAGTTCCAGTGGACAAGCACATCACGTTGGGCATGCTACGCTACGTCAGAGGCCTCTACTTTACGGGCTGAAGTCGACCCTGTTCCCAAGGCTGGTCTTCAGGGCAAAACGTAATGAATGATTGGTGATGGGCATCGGCGTGCTTAGGGTTCTTCTTTAGAATGAAGGGGTCAAGGCGAAGTTTTATTGCAAAGACCATCATCTTCCGGAGCCTCTTCGACTGAAACCTTTAAAAGATAAAAATCGACGGGACAAGTCAATACCTCATGCCCAACGCCTTTGTGTACCTATGGTGATGGATAACTGAACTACACTCATGGTTGAATTAAAATTACTGGTGATTGACAAAGAAGTTACCTCCCTTCCGGGTGTATAGAATATAAGAAGATGCCGATAAAGTTCCTGAAACTCGCGGCGGTATGCGAAGGCTTATTGGTAAGCTATGCGCTCGCTAAGATACCAAGGGCTAGGTGACGCCAACTGGCTCACAAAAGAGTGTTCTACCATTGCGCATTGGGTAAAATTTATGTACGTGCATAAAACTTAAGTGAAATCTAAAACAACACACGCATTTGCATAAAACAACCCTAAATATGATGAAGCCAAGGAAAGCAAAGGGAGCGTTAAATATACTGTTTGAAGTGTAAGGTGGTAATTCTGATAGAGGAGAGGCGGGAACTAGGTAAAGTGAGCAGAGAGACCTTGCCGCCGGCAGGGACTGATTTTGCCACCTTCGATTGGGTCCTCATCTGTGGCAAGCTTACTTTGTTTCCACCTCTATCATAACTATACCACTAAGCATACAAGTTCAACATACCTTCCTTGTCTTCTATTCTGTTGGTTCCATAATGGTCGTGTCAAAAAAACAAAAAAATCACAGCATATCCACGGAGTGAATGATGATGAGTGGGGCGAAGCGTCCGTCAGCCCGTCCCTGCTTCCGTCCGTCCATTCGTTATTGCTTCCGTCCGCCTGCGCGACCATCATGCGTTCATCCATGCATCCGTCCATCTGTCTGTCCATGCGTCCATCTGCGAGTCCGTTCATCCGTCTGTCCACCCGTTTGTGCGTCCATCCGTCTGTACGTCCACGTGTCCGTCCATCTGTCCGTCTGTATTCTGCGTAGTCTGTCTGTCTTTCTGTCGGTCGGTCTGTATGTATGTATGTATGTATGTATGTATGTATGTATGTATGTATGTATGTATGTATGTATGTATGTATGTATGTCCGTGCGCTCATCTAGTGAACACTTCAAGTACCGCCATCTCGCATCCACTGTCGCACATATACATCTACGAAGGAAGGGCAGTCCCACACCCTAAGGAGCTTAACCCCTAAAAAAGGAGCTCCCAATGTTTTAGACACAAAACCAATTGCATGCAGTAGCCCTAGCAAACAATATTGGTGCTTGGGACTTGTTGGCAAACTTGCCTTAGGCAAGCTTGATATCTGGAAAGTAATCACGTTAATACTATTAATAAAGTGTGTTAAAACAGCGAAAGGACAAACAGTCGTCGCACAATGTGAATAACGTAACGAGAGGGTCGTCCAATGCTCGAAGCCGTTGTTAAAAATTTTATGTATACAAGGAAAAGGGCAGTATCATCATCAACATTAGTTCTGCATTCAAAATAAAGAAGAAGTCAACGAGTGTGCTTCGCCATGGGCACGGCGGCTCGTCCTTTTCTCTACATTTTGGTGCCGAAACCCGGGAGGAAGGTGAGACAGAGTGGACTTTTGATGAGCACTTTTAGTTCACACGAACAACAATGATGCAGTCTCTTCCACGATGTTTTTATGTAGCTCGCTTTGCACAGTTCTCATGATTTTCTTGTCTTGCTTTCATTTACCTCAGAAGCACCAGTGGTCTCCATCTGTCTTGGTCTGCTCTCTCTTACACGCGGCTGTGACGCTCTTTCGTCATTCTTCGCTGAAATGAGATGGGTCATCCGTATTGCCCTCAGCCTGGACGTTTGTAGCTTCTTAGAAGAGGAGAACCTAAATGCAGTAAAATGGAGTTGCATCTGTGTCCTCGGGGTATTCCTTCTGTTTCCACTCGCTTTAAGAAGTGTTCTTGTCTTGCTTCCGCCAGGCACTTGGTGCATATTGGGGTGACAATATTTTGTCTGGAGTTGTCGTGTTCGGCGTGCATCCACCTTAAAGACCTGGCGGCTTACCTTTGCGATCTTCAAAAGCTTCCCGGTTTCCTATCAAAGAAGTGTCTTCCCCCATGATCAGCTGAGTTGTTCTACATATTCTGTCATTATCTTTGTGGGTACAGTCCGTTGAAGTGAATTTTAAAGTCGTGGAAGGTGTCTTCAGACTAGTAGGTTTTTTTTTTGGTGTTGGGTTCTTGGTTTGCCTTTTCTGACGTGGGAACCCTGGTTTTTATAATCCTGTTATATTTCTCTTTTTGTCCTGGGGCCAACTCATCTAGTTTCTGTGCGACAAGATTGATATTCGGCACGTATAGGCTAGATGATGGGGATGCAGACGGAGAGAGTATTTTCCTTTCTGCTTCTGATCTCATCCGTTGTTTTATCGATTCCACGTGACTTCGTCGAGCTTTTTGTGCACCTTCAATTTTATACTGCGCTCTCACCCTCCCTAGAATAGTCTGGTGTTTGTAAACTTCGGCTTCTTCCATTTCCACTTTCAAATGATCGATGCCAACTTTGTTTTCAATTTCCTTATCGATTCCTCTGAGAAGCTCGTGAGAAACAAAAGCTTGTTTTTGTTCAGCTGACAACTGCGGCGCATACCCACTTTAGGCATAATTTTTCATCGTCAGCCACTGCATGAACAATTGACATGAAATTCCTTGCACGTGTTCAGCGGATACCACGATTTTCAGAAAAATGAAAAAAAAATAGCATAGCGAATGCCGACGTATACTACCCTAAATTTTTTTAGCTAATAATGCCGCAGTGGGTATTAAGCAAGTGTGCTTGCAGAAGTTACCCAACGAGTGTTCGGAAAAGGCTCTGAAAGGCCGCTCTTCTAGTTTTCGCTGTGACTGTCATGCGCCTTCCGCACATACCTGGTATGTGTTCTTTTTCTTTTTACACCTGAACGTGCTATAGCCGCTATAGACGATTTCGCTGTTTACAAACTGATGTGCTAGATGGCTTCCGGTTTTGTGCACCAGCGTAACGCCTATAGGAGCATTGTCTGAGAATGAATTCGTTAGCGAGTGTAGCCCGTTCATTTTCGACACTTTTCACCCCTTTGTGGGGCCAAATACTTTAAATAAGTTTTCTTCTAAACCACACACAGAAATATAGAAGTTGGTCGTTAACTTTAAGTACCTTCCCTTTACCAGAAGAAGGAAGAAGAGTTTTTCCTGACTCTGGCACAACTAAAAAAAGCAAGTATTCTGCTTCAGCGTTATAGCGAGTGATAATTGAAGTAAACGGAAGTTTCTTGGGAAGCAACACGTGCTGCTGCTATTTGTTGACACCGGCCACAAAGGTGAATATAATTGACCGTTCAGTCTAAACGAGCGGTATAACATAACAGTGGTCAAATTAACGACAATACGTGCATGCACGGTACTAAGCTGCATGTTTTCTCCTAGGCTGTTCGGGTTCCGGACGACGGGAGGCCGGAGATAGGAACTTAATGACTCGGAACCTAATGACTCGAATATCATCGATTCCCACTGTATGTTGGATCTGTCTTTTTTTTTTCGCAAGTTGGCTTGTCACGAACGTCCTCGGACTTCCGCCGTCTAAAAGAATGCTCATGACGGCTCTTTTCCGACCGAAAAACACATGTATGAACGCAGTTTGAAGATAAATGACCTGTTGCCCAGTGACCACTGGCAGAAGGGGTGTGGCCGCACTCTTAGACTTGCGCACGGCGCTTGACTCGCACATAGTCGTCACGTGTCGTCGATGACATTTGAGGCAGTTGACCTACCTGTGACAATTCTTCGCCAGATGAGATTTCATTGTACATATGAAGCAGCGCCAATTTTTATAGTGAGCGTGGCTTTGCAATGTTCGGCAGCAAGTTCGTCACTGTTGCGGAAGAAACAGATGATTCGTGTGTGGTCCTCTGAAGCCAAGGCTACTTGTTTCGACGTTGTCGGTTTGAATGGCTAGCGATATAATGTGCTTGCTTTGGTTGATTCATTTCGATTGTTTCGATCCGAGAGAACGCCCCAGGACTCACAGCGTTCTCGTGCTTCCACTTCTCTGCTGATAAAGTCAAGCAGAGATCGTATTCGATCACTACCCCAGATTATGTTGTGCGCATTAAAGTCTCCGCATATAAACGTATATGAATTAGAAATGTTGAAGATTTTTGTTAGTTGTTCCACCGAAATGCGGCTTGAAGGTTGTAGGTAAAAATTGATCACTGTAAAGCACTGCTCACCAAAGGATACTTTGCAAGCGACAAATTCCGGGAAGTCCGAATCACTTGAGTTAATTTGATGAGAAGGTAGGTCCTTTCTGACGCACAAATGTACTCTGCTAGGACCACTTCGACGAGATGACTTATATATCACGTAATTGGAGAGGTGGAAATCATCATTCATTCCTGCCTCTTGGATGCAAAGTATTGGAAAATTATACTGCAGAAGGAGTTTACGGAAGTCAGCACACTTCCTTCGAAGACCATTGGCATTCCACTGGTATATGGAGACATCATTGTAGCGCTTATTCATATGTTACTTGTCGCAGGTTTGACCCGGACTGTTGACACAGTAGTGCTTCCAGAGGCAGCAGGGCTTTCACTTCTGGCAGGTTGTTTGCTTCCGGTAGAGCAGACAGGATTGCCTTAAGTGCTGCGAAAAGCATTGGCAGAATCAATTGCATGACTGATGCAGAGGCACGGTCTCCATTGAATGGTTGATTTTCTGAGGCCTGTTGAGAATGACGTGGCGTTTCGATGTTGTAGTTGGGGCGAACACTGGCACTGTTGGTTTTGCTACTTTCCGGCAGAGGTCCCGTGGGCGTTCGTAGCTTTGACGCGTAGGTTGGGTTACTTGAAGGTACTTCTCGTGAGTGGTCTCTCGAGTGTGCTCTTGGCGCCTCTCTTGGCGGTTCTCTTGGCGGTTCTCTTGGCGTGCTTGTCGGCTGTTGTTGCGGTGGCCGCTGAGGTGGATCACGTACAGGATGAACAATCTCAAGGTTTGGAGATGGTTCATTGGGGCGCGGTTTTCTTCCATGGATGAGCTCATGCCGACGCATTTTTGCAGCAGCTTTACTTTGCGGGCAGCCTGAGTATGAGGCAGCGTGATTACCTGCACAGTTTGCACACTTAGGCTGAAGAACAGACTTGCACTCCTTATGATGGTGTTCTTCTGAGCAGATCTTACACCGGCATGTGTTACGGCAACTTTTCGCCATGTGTCCGAATCGCTGGCAGTTGTAGCACCGAAGTGCTGGACCAAGATATTGTTCCACTGGGTGACTGGTGAATCCTAAGTAGATTCTTCCTGGAATCAGGCGGTCATCTCGAAAAGTCAGGATCACTGAGTGAAGTGGACGCGTCGTTACTCCTCCATCTTCCTGGCGGTAGTATTTTATTTGCCGTCGCGCCGATATAACCCCTGCATCTCTCAAGTACTCTAGGAGTTGTTCGTCTGAATACTGCAGAGGAACATGTTTTACTTTCCCAACGTTCCGAGTGTATGACTCTGGGATGAAAGGCTTAACTTCCAGGCCACCTACATTTGAAAGCATCAGAAGTCGCTTAGCTGAACTTAAGGAAGCAACGCTGACACTAAAGCTTCCATCTCTGGTCGTTCTGAATGACTGCACTTTTTCTTTAGCAGCGGAAACTACTTCAGCTGACACTCGATTGGGGTTCACTTTCCAGAAGCTAGCACCTTCAGCTGTTGGACGAAAGACGACTGGGATACCCTCTGCTCGTTTCTTTTTATAAGTAACCAACGTAAATGGTTCATCTTCGCCCATGTCTTCTTCATCACTTAGGTGATAAGTTGACGTTTTATCGTCGAGAGGATTCTCTTCTAAGCGAGGCTTCTTGCTCTCAGCTTCATCGTCTTCCAATGCTGCTGTGCTCGCTTGAGCCATTTCGCGGTTGTGAATTTGCAAACGTGCCGGCTTTATGATGCTTGGACGCACCTGTAAGCCCCCAGGCTTTTCATTGTGTCCTGCAGTATCACTCATGTGGTTTAACGCACTTGGACGAGCATAAGGCTCGTGGCGATGGCTACCAACCACCGTAGTGGTCGCGTACTAGCCAAATCTTTGATAACGGAACCTCGTACCTGTAGAGCGCCGAGCCCTCGAAGTCTTCACCCGTCGTCTCGTCGGCACACCGCGAAGAAAAAACGGTGCCACGTTCTTCGTGCTTCCTCACGACGCTAGCTGCGTCGCAGCGGTGACGGCGGTGTCTACGGCGAACGCTATGCAGGTGGCTCTTATTCCGGCGCAGCGAACACAAAAACGGGCATAAAATGGTCAAATGCAAGTCCTCCCACCTGATTTTTCGTCAGGATGGTCGCGATGACATGTGGCGTCGATTCGTAACGACAAATACGCTGAATATGGTGATTTCTGCCACGAAAACATCCAAAAAACACGGAGCCGACGCGATGAGCGACTGCTCCTGTCGGGCGCCTCACTTGCCTCTTCAATGTCTTAGCGTGAGTAAGAGGCGCGAGGACAACGTGCTTCTGGAAGGGCACCGTCATAACTTCGACAGTGTAGTTCTGAGTCGCATGTCGGAGCATGGGAGCCAACGTGATCGATGGCCGCAGTTGCTGACGCTACGGGAGCTCTTGGCGCTGAGAAAACGGCAGGATACAAAGCTGACGTGCGACCTCCTCATGCACAAAGTCTTTAGCTTGTGCGAGAAGGCGTGACTGGTCAGGCACGACGTCCAGTGTAGCGAGCGGTTGGTTAGAATGAGATGAACGACGGGTGAGCGCTCGTTGCCTTCGCCATTCGTCGTTGCTCTGGCTCAGAGTTAACACTTCTGACACACTGCCAGGAAATTTCGCAAGGAGCATTTGAAGCACGCCGTTATCAACACCCTTCATATAGTACTGGATCTTGGCACTTTCGCTCATTGCGGCGCGTCTGCCGAGATGTTTTCGATATAGGTGGTTAACGTTTCGCATGGTTTCTGTGCCCATTTACGCCGGCATTGTTCGGCACGCAACTTACGCACAGCAGGGCGGCCGAAAACAGAGGATATTGCCTGCTTGAAAGCAGCCCAGTTTTCGTACTCTGATTCGTGGTTTGTATACCACAGCTTCGGCACATTAGCCAAGTAAAAGTTGATGGTGCCTTACTTAGCAGCGTCATCCCAACTGTTAGGTCCACTAACGTTTTCGTTGGATGACAGCCAGTCTTCTACTTCCTGATCTTTCGCTCTCGCAAATATTAGGGGGTGTCACTGATGAACAGGGCTGGGGTACTGGGGTAGGTGGCGGCCGCGAGGGGTGGTGCCCATTGGGGAACGTTGGCTTGCATGGCCGGTGGCAGCAAGTGGTATCGCAGTTCCAGGGCGCAGATGGTGTTGTACCCAGCACGATCCACCAAATAAATGTATGTCAAGCAGGTTTATTGGGCGAGCCGAGCAAGCGGATGGTAGCGCGAAAAATACGCGGGCGGACCAAGATGATGGTACTCGATCGCCAATCTTGTGCCTTCGTCTCGTGAGGATGTTAGTTAAGCCCATCATATCAACTTCTTCCTTTCTTATTAAAGTAGTAGTGGTAGTAGTAGTAGTAGTAGTAGTAGTAGTAGTAGTAGTAGTGGTCGTAGTTGTAGCAGTAGTAGTAGTAGTAATAGTAGTAGTGATTGGTATTGAAAGTTTCGTGACCAGATGAAAGAGGGCTTAGAAAAAAAGAAAAAAAAGAACCGAGTATTCTGCTGGGGATGATGCTAAAGGACTATGTTCATGCAAGAGGTCTAGCATGCTTACAGCTTCGCTGTTCCTGCGGTTTTCGCGGCATTTGTTTTGAAGAGTGTTACTAACATTTCACTTGGTATTAGGCCTGTTTCGTTAGCACAATACAAACGCTTCATTAACCAACCCATGACGTTTTGATTTCTGCTGGTTAAGTAATTTTCCTTATTTAATCATTTATGAAGCATGCAAACATGGGCACGTTGGTGGGACATAACTGTGAATATACGAACAGCGCAGTCTTTAGAAGTAGTTACAGCTTAACAACAGAAGCACTAAACAAGGACAGAAAAGCCGTGACGGCAGCTTTTTGCCCCTCTTTGAGCGTTGTGAGGTAATAAAGAAGCCCGCTCGCAGGCCACGCGTGAGATAATTGAGGCCTATCACACGAGTAAGTTTCACGGTTCATGCGTAAGCTCCCCATCAGTTGCGCCATTGCAAAAAGAGATTGCACATCACGATCATTTTTAAACTGTGTACGTGTTTCCAGCTCCATCAACAAGTGACAACAGTTTTGTTGACTTTGTATCGCAGTGGTTGTTAACTGCCTCCATGTACGCATGCTCCTTCTTTTTTTTTCACCGATATATGTACACCACTCCGCTATTAAATCATCGTTGAAACTCAGCGCTCTTTTCTGTCCTTGTTTATAGATTCCGTAGTTACGCTGTAACTATTTTCAGGAGGCTCTGTTCGTATCTTTCGCCATCAACAATTATATTCCTGGGGTTTTACGTGCCAAAACCCCGCATGATGAAACAGTAAACCATGGTGGATCGCTAGTGTATCTAGCATTCTGCCTCTTTCGAAAAGCTAATGCCGTGACCATGATACAGCACTCGCATTTAGGACAATGTGCATTTATCGTAATAAACCTCTAACTATCTTGTGTAGATTCAGTTACACGCTAGCGGTTCGGTTTAGTGTACAATCGTTTAGTATTCACTACTGTCGCATATTATATTGCAAGCTGGTGGGCTTTTACGAAACTGCCAATATTTTAATAATTGTGTTTTGAGAACTGATAGAGTAGAATAATCGTATTGCTCTCCGATTTCGTTTAATTAACAGCCGATCTGTTTGAACCTAGCATATACGTTTGCTACGCTTGAGCAGAGATGACCATAATCACGAACTGGCATGCACTCGCTTCATCGTTTTCGTATATACTTCGGCTTCACTCCCAGAACGCTGTAGCCCGCAACAACCCTGGTAGGTGCTCATGAGAGAACGGGTACGTAATGAAAGCCAAAGAAAGAATTAGATAAAATGAGAACAAGAGGCATTCCTGGTAAAAATGAAAAAAAAAAGACTTGGTCATGCGGGATTTGAACCTGGGCGTACCCGGTCTCAGGGGGAGCATCGTAGCCATCCAGGTAAGCTGACAGAGCACAGTGAGACCTTGTTTGGTACAGCATAGTATACCACGTGCGTGGGGGGTAGTGTACGCTTTGGTTTCATACTGCGTATATTTCAAAACACGCATCTTACATTTACAGGATAAACTTCTACAAGAAGGCGTGCAAATGGGGCGCGTGCATGTGAAAACTAATATGCCACATTCGCGCTCTCGACCGTCCGCCATGGACTTCCATGAAACCCTCCGCCGCAATGGCTCTCAAAGCTCGGGCGTAGGTTAAAGGGAACGTATAACCCAAAACATCGCTCAGCTGATCTGTTGAACAGTTTACAGTATACTGACGGCCATAGCATGCAGATTCTTGACCATTAATTTTAGTTTTTTTTTTACTCTCCCCTCCCCTTCCCCCCTCCTGATCTTGACACAGAGTTGCATCAGAGCAGAAGTTCCAGTGGACAAGCACATCACGTTGGGCATGCTACGCTACGTCAGAGGCCTCTACTTTACGGGCTGAAGTCGACCCTGTTCCCAAGGCTGGTCTTCAGGGCAAAACGTAATGAATGATTGGTGATGGGCATCGGCGTGCTTAGGGTTCTTCTTTAGAATGAAGGGGTCAAGGCGAAGTTTTATTGCAAAGACCATCATCTTCCGGAGCCTCTTCGACTGAAACCTTTAAAAGATAAAAATCGACGGGACAAGTCAATACCTCATGCCCAACGCCTTTGTGTACCTATGGTGATGGATAACTGAACTACACTCATGGTTGAATTAAAATTACTGGTGATTGACAAAGAAGTTACCTCCCTTCCGGGTGTATAGAATATAAGAAGATGCCGATAAAGTTCCTGAAACTCGCGGCGGTATGCGAAGGCTTATTGGTAAGCTATGCGCTCGCTAAGATACCAAGGGCTAGGTGACGCCAACTGGCTCACAAAAGAGTGTTCTACCATTGCGCATTGGGTAAAATTTATGTACGTGCATAAAACTTAAGTGAAATCTAAAACAACACACGCATTTGCATAAAACAACCCTAAATATGATGAAGCCAAGGAAAGCAAAGGGAGCGTTAAATATACTGTTTGAAGTGTAAGGTGGTAATTCTGATAGAGGAGAGGCGGGAACTAGGTAAAGTGAGCAGAGAGACCTTGCCGCCGGCAGGGACTGATTTTGCCACCTTCGATTGGGTCCTCATCTGTGGCAAGCTTACTTTGTTTCCACCTCTATCATAACTATACCACTAAGCATACAAGTTCAACATACCTTCCTTGTCTTCTATTCTGTTGGTTCCATAATGGTCGTGTCAAAAAAACAAAAAAATCACAGCATATCCACGGAGTGAATGATGATGAGTGGGGCGAAGCGTCCGTCAGCCCGTCCCTGCTTCCGTCCGTCCATTCGTTATTGCTTCCGTCCGCCTGCGCGACCATCATGCGTTCATCCATGCATCCGTCCATCTGTCTGTCCATGCGTCCATCTGCGAGTCCGTTCATCCGTCTGTCCACCCGTTTGTGCGTCCATCCGTCTGTACGTCCACGTGTCCGTCCATCTGTCCGTCTGTATTCTGCGTAGTCTGTCTGTCTTTCTGTCGGTCGGTTTGTATGTATGTATGTATGTATGTATGTATGTATGTATGTATGTATGTATGTATGTATGTATGTCCGTGCGCTCATCTAGTGAACACTTCAAGTACCGCCATCTCGCATCCACTGTCGCACATATACATCTACGAAGGAAGGGCAGTCCCACACCCTAAGGAGCTTAACCCCTAAAAAAGGAGCTCCCAATGTTTTAGACACAAAACCAATTGCATGCAGTAGCCCTAGCAAACAATATTGGTGCTTGGGACTTGTTGGCAAACTTGCCTTAGGCAAGCTTGATATCTGGAAAGTAATCACGTTAATACTATTAATAAAGTGTGTTAAAACAGCGAAAGGACAAACAGTCGTCGCACAATGTGAATAACGTAACGAGAGGGTCGTCCAATGCTCGAAGCCGTTGTTAAATATTTTATGTATACAAGGAAAAGGGCAGTATCATCATCAACATTAGTTCTGCATTCAAAATAAAGAAGAAGTCAACGAGTGTGCTTCGCCATGGGCACGGCGGCTCGTCCTTTTCTCTACATTTTGGTGCCGAAACCCGGGAGGAAGGTGAGACAGAGTGGACTTTTGATGAGCACTTTTAGTTCACACGAACAACAATGATGCAGTCTCTTCCACGATGTTTTTATGTAGCTCGCTTTGCACAGTTCTCATGATTTTCTTGTCTTGCTTTCATTTACCTCAGAAGCACCAGTGGTCTCCATCTGTCTTGGTCTGCTCTCTCTTACACGCGGCTGTGACGCTCTTTCGTCATTCTTCGCTGAAATGAGATGGGTCATCCGTATTGCCCTCAGCCTGGACGTTTGTAGCTTCTTAGAAGAGGAGAACCTAAATGCAGTAAAATGGAGTTGCATCTGTGTCCTCGGGGTATTCCTTCTGTTTCCACTCGCTTTAAGAAGTGTTCTTGTCTTGCTTCCGCCAGGCACTTGGTGCATATTGGGGTGACAATATTTTGTCTGGAGTTGTCGTGTTCGGCGTGCATCCACCTTAAAGACCTGGCGGCTTACCTTTGCGATCTTCAAAAGCTTCCCGGTTTCCTATCAAAGAAGTGTCTTCCCCCATGATCAGCTGAGTTGTTCTACATATTCTGTCATTATCTTTGTGGGTACAGTCCGTTGAAGTGAATTTTAAAGTCGTGGAAGGTGTCTTCAGACTAGTAGGTTTTTTTTTTGGTGTTGGGTTCTTGGTTTGCCTTTTCTGACGTGGGAACCCTGGTTTTTATAATCCTGTTATATTTCTCTTTTTGTCCTGGGGCCAACTCATCTAGTTTCTGTGCGACAAGATTGATATTCGGCACGTATAGGCTAGATGATGGGGATGCAGACGGAGAGAGTATTTTCCTTTCTGCTTCTGATCTCATCCGTTGTTTTATCGATTCCACGTGACTTCGTCGAGCTTTTTGTGCACCTTCAATTTTATACTGCGCTCTCACCCTCCCTAGAATAGTCTGGTGTTTGTAAACTTCGGCTTCTTCCATTTCCACTTTCAAATGATCGATGCCAACTTTGTTTTCAATTTCCTTATCGATTCCTCTGAGAAGCTCGTGAGAAACAAAAGCTTGTTTTTGTTCAGCTGACAACTGCGGCGCATACCCACTTTAGGCATAATTTTTCATCGTCAGCCACTGCATGAACAATTGACATGAAATTCCTTGCACGTGTTCAGCGGATACCACGATTTTCAGAAAAATGAAAAAAAATAGCATAGCGAATGCCGACGTATACTACCCTAAATTTTTTTAGCTAATAATGCCGCAGTGGGTATTAAGCAAGTGTGCTTGCAGAAGTTACCCAACGAGTGTTCGGAAAAGGCTCTGAAAGGCCGCTCTTCTAGTTTTCGCTGTGACTGTCATGCGCCTTCCGCACATACCTGGTATGTGTTCTTTTTCTTTTTACACCTGAACGTGCTATAGCCGCTATAGACGATTTCGCTGTTTACAAACTGATGTGCTAGATGGCTTCCGGTTTTGTGCACCAGCGTAACGCCTATAGGAGCATTGTCTGAGAATGAATTCGTTAGCGAGTGTAGCCCGTTCATTTTCGACACTTTTCACCCCTTTGTGGGGCCAAATACTTTAAATAAGTTTTCTTCTAAACCACACACAGAAATATAGAAGTTGGTCGTTAACTTTAAGTACCTTCCCTTTACCAGAAGAAGGAAGAAGAGTTTTTCCTGACTCTGGCACAACTAAAAAACTAAAAAAAGCAAGTATTCTGCTTCAGCGTTATAGCGAGTGATAATTGAAGTAAACGGAAGTTTCTTGGGAAGCAACACGTGCTGCTGCTATTTGTTGACACCGGCCACAAAGGTGAATATAATTGACCGTTCAGTCTAAACGAGCGGTATAACATAACAGTGGTCAAATTAACGACAATACGTGCATGCACGGTACTAAGCTGCATGTTTTCTCCTAGGCTGTTCGGGTTCCGGACGACGGGAGGCCGGAGATAGGAACTTAATGACTCGGAACCTAATGACTCGAATATCATCGATTCCCACTGTATGTTGGATCTGTCATTTTTTTTTTCGCAAGTTGGCTTGTCACGAACGTCCTCGGACTTCCGCCGTCTAAAAGAATGCTCATGACGGCTCTTTTCCGACCGAAAAACACATGTATGAACGCAGTTTGAAGATAAATGACCTGTTGCCCAGTGACCACTGGCAGAAGGGGTGTGGCCGCACTCTTAGACTTGCGCACGGCGCTTGACTCGCACATAGTCGTCACGTGTCGTCGATGACATTTGAGGCAGTTGACCTACCTGTGACAATTCTTCGCCAGATGAGATTTCATTGTACATATGAAGCAGCGCCAATTTTTATAGTGAGCGTGGCTTTGCAATGTTCGGCAGCAAGTTCGTCACTGTTGCGGAAGAAACAGATGATTCGTGTGTGGTCCTCTGAAGCCAAGGCTACTTGTTTCGACGTTGTCGGTTTGAATGGCTAGCGATATAATGTGCTTGCTTTGGTTGATTCATTTCGATTGTTTCGATCCGAGAGAACGCCCCAGGACTCACAGCGTTCTCGTGCTTCCACTTCTCTGCTGATAAAGTCAAGCAGAGATCGTATTCTCTTTCGCGGTGCAAAAGACGTCTCCTAACCTACTCCGTCATTCCTTTAGGCTTCGAGTGCTCATTGGCTTTAGCGCCACTCCTGTAATACTTGAATATAAGCTCTCGCGGTAGACCTCGGAGAATAATCAGTAGTAAAACTGTCGAGAATGACTGCTCTGTTTTCTTGAATTCCCGCCGACCATGAATATTAGCCTCGACGTTATCATACAAGCAACGCAAGCCGCATACATCTGCGATTGATCGAATGGGTTGTGAGTCGATGAGGTGCTCAACGTGGTCCTTGACAATGATGTCTTCCTTAGCAAACCGTGAAATCCCGTACGCCTTCATAACACTTCGAACTCGAAGGTAGTCCGGCAATAGCCACAGCAGCTGGGCCTGTCAGCGCTGATTTCAAATAGGCAAACTTGTCTACATCCATCAAAGTTGGTTTCTGGAGGTTATATGTTTTCAAACTGTTCCCAGAATGGAGGCCAGTTGCGAGGCGTTCAGCTAAACTTTATTATTTATAGTCGCGGAATTCGGTGTGTTGTGACAAAAGGTCTTGGCATCCGCCGCGGTAACGGTTTGGTTTGGCGGTGCATGTTCTGCCTATGACTGCAACTGCAGAATCCAGTACTTCAGTTTTGGCGAGTAAGTAACAGCATTGTCTATATATTCGACAGCCCGAAGGAATGCTTGCTTCCTATTAGGGCCCGTAATGTACGGTGATATCTCTCAATCAATACATTTCAACTCATCTGTGATACCTAATTCATATCGGTCTGAGAGTACCCTAAGATCACGCAAGCTTGCTCCGTCGTTTGAAATAGCCGCCTCGATTTCAGTTGCGAGCTTCATTAAAAGGGTGCGATGAGTTTCGCGCTTGTCTTTAAGCGAGTCCATTATGGCGGCCGGTCAATATTGTAATAACACGCTTGTCTGCCCTCGGTTGCTGTGGATGCCACCGTTCGATGGCTCCCGGTGGGTATACGGCGCCCCTTTGAAGAGACAAATGCCTAAGGTAGAGGAGTTGAAGGCTTTAATGCCATAGAAAACTCATTCTCCACCTGCTGGTCAGCCAGGTGAAAAAAGAACAACAAAAAAGACAGAACGTTTTGTCTCGCCCAGAAGCGACAAAACAAAACACAACGTGTTGCTGTTTTTGTTGTTGTTGTTTTCCTCTGCACATGGCTCGTACCAAATGAAGGGGATTGGCCACTTACAAAGTGGATTTGCCCGACAAATTTCTCGAGGAATCGAGCCACGCGTGATTGCTGCAACTTCTTCGTCGGAAGTTTCAACAGTATATATGCATTGTCTTGTTAGCCTCTACAGTGCCCGAGAATGGCAAGTTACGCTTTTTGGATTGAAGACTGTTTTTTAGCACACAGCCCACTTGTTGATGTTATGAACCACGTGCACAGAAACCTTTATTTCCCTCTTCTTCCGCTCACAGCAGGTTAGTTAAGCAAGGCAAAGCAAGAACCTGTCTTGAGAGTGCCCTAATTAGGTCGTGCGTTCACAACATCTCTGCGAACTTCAAAGCTCAAGTTTTCCGGCTTAAGGCTTCGGGTTTTCCTGGGGTGTTTATCGCTTCCGTCTGAGACTATCCTGCGGACTATTATGGCAGAGCAGAGAATCTGAGTCACACGTATACAGAGCGTGAAAGGATAGCCGTTGTTCCAGACAAACACCAGATATCACATAGGCTAAAGAAAATCGGAAAACTTGTGGGAGTTCGTGTGCAGTTCTCTGCACCTTTCAAATTCATCAACATCACCAAATCTACAAACCTCCTGAAAACGCAGTCATCAACTGAATGTAGAGTTCAGCGTATACAAACAGGTATGGCATGCTCCCGGGAAGTTATCTATAGGACCCCCCTTCCTGCGGTGCTTGTTATGCGGAACGATCGGAAGGTGTCTGAACGATCGACTGAGAAAACACGCTAACAATGTTACAAACAGGAAAGATGGTTTTCTTGCTGAGCCCTGCACTGAGTGCAACTGTGTGCCAATTTTCAAGGACACAGTGACGCTGTACAAGCACAGGGATAAACGCATACGAGTCATTAGACAGTTGTAGTTTAGCGTTAGCGTGATAGCGTAGATTAAGGGAATGGCGCTACCGTGCAGCAAACGTTCGTTGTAGGCAGCGTCGTATAGTTTAGCGGGATAACGCTTACGTGGTTACGTGCCCTCAAGTGGAATGGGGGCGCCACCTATTAAATGGTTAATAAGTTAACAGTGAAAATGAAAAGAAAACGAGAATGTTTGCCGATGCCACCGCGCGAAGCATTGTTAGAAGTTTATTTTTGTGATAATAAAAGTAAATAAATATGAACCACGTACAAAACGTGAAAACATCTACGTTGTCGATTTGTTTACATTGATATTGTAGTTAGGCCTAGGCGCGTTCGAAATGGGAAGCTATCTCAAAAACTACGCCAACTTATCCGTAATAGTCAGTCATCGAAGCTAACTGAAGGCAAGCGAACCCAGTTTGAACAGTCGTTTGCTGCGAACAAAGTGAGTCTTTCAACAACTACGCCAAAATCACTTCGAAGCGGGCGTCCGAGAGCGCTGACATGTTTACGTACACTACGTGCACCTACGCTACCTTAAATCTGAAAAATACCGCGCGTGCGGTAAGTGGTACGCGTAACGTACGTATCTGCGCATGCGTACTTCGATTCCGGTGTCACGGTACTCCCGGTATCGCGGTAAGCCCGGTATACTATAACTCTCTATTGTCGAGGCCGCGCATATAGCACGTGAACAGGTGTCATGCATAAGCAAACCCTCCGTGTCTCTGTCGGAGAAGGAAATAAGGTTGCTCGAAGGTTTCGGTGTGCACAAGTAGTTATATTACTTTTACTTTTCTGTTTCGTTTGTTTATTGACTTTTCTTTACCTTGTTCTGTGCTTGTTTTTTCCCTTACTCATGTATTGCCCTTTGTGCCACATGGTTTCCAAATGCGAAGCAATTCGTAGTGAACTTCGGCGACTTTGAGCGCATCTATCTATCTATCTATCTATCTATCTATCTATCTATCTATCTATCTATCTATCTATCTATCTATCTATCTATCTATATATCTATCTATCTAGCCACCTACGACTTCTAGGTCTCCTGGCCGTTTCGATATTGGTATCGATACCAAACATGGTATGGCATAACATGACTGTATGAAGAACATATTCGACTAGTCATAGATGATTTACATTTCATGGTCCTGGAGCTCTTCGGTGGTTTCGTTCACACGGCATGTTGCAAAACTGGCATGGTATAGCATGATTGCATGGCGAACACAAGCGACAGACACTAACATTAAAATCATGACTTGCGTGTCATGTAAAACATGACTACATGCCACGCTCATGACGCGCTCGCGGCCGTTTTGCTAGCGTCACAAATACCAAATTAGGTATTACAGTACGTGAGTGGATGACGGAGGTATGCGATTGGTGAAACATGATAATCATTAGATGCGTGTCATGTAACAACATGACAACATGCCACGTTCATGATGCGCTGGCGGCCATTTCGCTAGCTTCACTTATACCGAATTCGGTATTACGGAACGTGAATGGATGACGAAGATATGTTCAAGACTGGTGCAAACATGATAAACATGAGATGCGTGTCATGTAAGAACTTGACTACACGCAACGCTTATCATGCGCTCGCGGCTGTTTCGCTAGCTTCACATGTACCAAATTCCGTATCACGTGGCGCGAATGGACGACATAGGTCAATGATACATCCAAACATGATAATCACGACATGCGTGTCATATAACAACATGACTAAATGCCACACTCATGATGCTCTTGCGGCCGCTTCGCTAGCTTCACATATGCCAAATTTGATATTACGTGACGCTAATGGATGACGAAGGTATGTGACTGCTGCAAACATGATAATCATGAGATGCATGTCATATGAGAGCATGACTACATGCCAGAGTCAAGGTGCCAATACATTTCCACGTGACGTGGTGCGCGTGCTCGCCGGCATTCAGTTTGTCGTGTCACGCCGGCGTTGCCGCGCCAGGCACCGGTCCTGCCATATACTGGCAGGCGCGCGCCGCGCTGCGTTGCTTTGGCGCATGCGCGTTTTGCGCCCCTCCGTCACGGAGAGGGAGACGCAGTGTTGTCTGGGTAACGCACCGGCACGAAATGCAGTAGGTTGCATATCGCACTGGTAGCCGTCGGGCCGGGCTGACGGACGTTTGTCGGGCCTGGCGCCAGACTGTAGAGTGCTCGCGTTTTGCTAACGTAGCATCACTGTGCCCGGCATGCTAGCGCGTGAACGCTACATTAGAGTATATTGGGCCCGTCATGATGTGCTCGCGGCCATTTTGCTAGCTCCATATATACCAAATTTGGTGTTACGCGACATCAGTAGATGACAAAATATAAGACTGGTGCAAACATGATAATCCTGACACACGTGTCACGTAAGAACAATGCAACATACCACGCTCATATCAGGCTGGTGGCCGTTTCGCTAGCTCCACATATACTAAATTTGTTATCACGTGAAGTGAATAGATGACGAAGGTAAACGACACTTTCAAACATGATAATCATGACACGGAAGTCATGTACGGCATCATTTACTTCGACCTCGTAACGTTGTGCTGATCTTGAAGTGACATATATCAACACTTCTAATTCGTGCTTCGCATATCATCGATTTCCACTGTACGTGAGATCTGCCAATCTTTTTGTCACATGATTTACTGTCTTCTCTATATGCTTTCCTGCTTTGCGCAGTAAACTTAGTCGAAAGTTATCGCGCGTTCATTCTTATATCTTTGTCGTCGTTCTGTTCTCGCGCTATAACTATTGTTATTGTTCGTGAAACGTACGTCAATTGGGGTTGAAATGCTGGCTATCTAATTTTAAAACCATTACGTATGTCCACCCATTATACAGCCACAACGTTGGTTTGACGCCAAATGTAGTTACGTGCCATCCACTTAAGTTGATTTATGTAGCAGTGTCGAGGACTACCGTCCTGGCGAGCACCAGCGCTTCATATCCGCTTACCCATTATGGTCTTGCAAATAGCCATCTTGCTGCTGCCATTGTTACCAGCAACCATAAACAACTGCTTATATTAAACATATTGTAATGAGGGCAGTGGGCATGGAGCTCGAGTATAGAAAAGGAAGAAGACTCGCTGTGATCGCAGGCTTATCAACGATATATATTATCGACGATCTATATTATATCTCGATCTATCTTATATTATCAACGATCTCCGCCCTGCTGGTGCTTCCATACCCACGGAAATAACTTTTGAGTGGTTCGTCGACGCTGACGAGCTCGACTTCTGCGCAGAGCTAACCGACAACGAAATAGTCAGTCAGGTTATGGCGGATTCAGATGACTCCGATGTCATCACACGAGGAGGTAAAGAGGAAGAAGAGCAAACGGTCTTGGATCGCTGGGCTGCTCTGAGCGTTTGGCCAAGAATTCAATAGTTGTGATTGATTTTATTTATTCTTTTTTTCGTAAGCGTTTCTATAGTGTCCTTATTGATTAGCGAGTGTATTTTCAGATAGTACGACCAGGCAGATGCCGTTTTCCTCACCTGGACCAGGGGCTTTCCTCTGGTCTGCTTCTCTTCCTTCGCAGGAATTACCAGTGGACTTGTTTTTACGCAATGGCATCTCATTCGTTCCTGTGGCATTGGTCCCAAGCAACGATGGTATCATACGGATGAAGAATCCAAAAATGATTCAGACGGAGTTGAGAGCCGCTACAACTCACTATCAAAGAATCACAGAGGTCAGGCAGTTCGGCAAGGGTGGCATTCTTTGCTTCTCGTCTGACCAGCTCTGTGTTCGAGACCTACTAAAATGCTCGGTATTCACTACCAACCTGGTGAGCGCATTCATTCCACCTCACCTAGCTTGCGTCAAAGGCCTCGTTCGGGGTGTCGATGTCAACTTGACCCCAACTGAGATATTAGATATGTTTTCAGAAGCAGGTGTGATAGCTATCTATAGATGTAGTCGAGTTGTGGACAAGAACAAGGTCCCAACGGAGTCCGTGATTGCTACATTTGCCGGGTCGAATCGCCCAACCGAAATCAAAGCGTGGCCTTTAATATACAGAGTGGAGCCACTATCACCTCGTCCGCTACAGTGTATTAAGTGTTGGCGTTATAGGCACGCAGTGAAAGGGTGCAGGTCAGTACCTAGATGCAGAATTTGTGGTGAGACGCACAATTCAAACGACTGTAAAAGTAATGAATAAAAGTGCTGTCTTTGCCATGAAGCACACTGCGCTGATAACCCAAACTGCTCAGCCAAGGCACATGAAATCCAAATACTTGAAATTGTAGACAGAAGGCGATGCTCCCGAAAGGATGCCATTACTGAAATCCAAGCCCGAACTCAAGGATATGCCGGAGCAGCTGCCCGCCTTAACATAGCAATGGAAGCATCCTTTTCCCTATCAATTGCGGATGTGATCGAGAAGGCTGTGGATAAGGCTATGCAACGCCTTGCTACCACCCTATGTGAGTCGCTGTCGCACATTGTGAATAAACAAATCGCACAAGTCTATGGAGCGCATATAGATATAAGTACGGCTGTAAAAAATGCTGAGTCTGCACACCCGGCAAGTGAGGCAGAATCTGAGATAACTCCACCAGATGCACAGTCTACAGAGCCCTCTGGAGAAGGCGTTCAGAGGCAAAGCGAGGGTGCACAGGAAACTTCTCAGGACACACAAGATATGGACATAGATCTCAAATGCCTAAAGCATTCTAGATCCCCTGCATCGAAAAAACCTAGCTCGCCGAAACATGTAAAAAGCAAGAAATACCAGAAAGACAACCTTTCAAAAACCGATTTTCTAAAAGAAAGTATTTTAGAAAACGTGATTGCCGAAACCATTTTAACGAAATCATAGGGTCTTTTGAAATTATACATTGGAATTGCCGATCTCTTCACTCAGCCATAACAGATCTGTTATACCTGTCTTCCAAATTCGATCCGGCTATTATTGCATTACAAGAAACTTGGCTATCCACACATCATGTATTTCACCTACCCAACTTCCAAACCTTTCGTCTAGACAGTCCATCCAAAGGTGGAGGTTTATCTTTCTTTATAAACAATAAAATTAGTTTAAAAGTCAAAAACTCATACAAATGTATGTCTTCTGAATGCGAAATTTTCGTGTTAGATATACCTTGCCAGGATACTTGCCTTTCTCGCTAATAAACGTCTACTTTCCTGTAGGCGTTCAAGACACGAGACTGTTAAATATGGCTGCTAATTCAGGCTGTAAAGAAAAAATTATAGTTGGTGACTTCAACTCTCACCATACCTGCTGGGGTTTTAGAGCTGATCAGTGTGGACAACGGTTGTGGGACTGGTCGGTAGACAACAACTTATTGTGCCTTAACGCTAAAACTCCCACATTTATTCGAGGTCATTCGCGCTCCGCCTTAGATTTAAGCTTTATAAGCTCAGGCATTGCTAGTACATCGTGGACGGCCTTTGATTGCGCCTCCAACAGTGACCACTTTCCAATAATGTTCGAGATCGCTTGCCCCGTCAAACCATCATGCTTCCATGCCCGAACCTATATAAATTATGCAAAATTTCAACACGACCTAAAAACTGCTTTAGACGCTCCTTCTCAGGATGGAGATGACACTAAAGCTATGAAAATAAGCGCAGTAATAAAAGGGCATACAAAAACGCTGAATTTACTGTTAAATCGACGAAGAGAATACCCTATAGCCCCTGGTGGAATTCCAACTGTTCACGAGATCACAGACGAAGACAGGCAGCTTGGAAGAAGCTAATACATAATCAGTCCCCTAAGAACTGGGCAGATTATAAATTTCTTGCCGCTGTATTTAAACACACGGCGGCCCAAGCTAAAGAAGATTATGATAAAAGACATTTCGATTTTCTCTCGAAATCCAAAAATAAGAAAGCTTTATTTCAATATATGCGATCTCGCAAAATCCTGCCGTCTACATTAAATACTAATTATGAAAAACTATCATTGGAAGAAACGAAGAACTCTTTAGAGTCAATTGGCAGAGGTCTAGAAATTATATTTTCTTCGATTATGGCTTTCAACTGGCAAAAGTCTAGCATAAGCACTGACTTCGAAAACGTAACGCTGTCTGAAGCATCAAAAGTCATTCGAGATTTACCATCGTCAGCTCCTGGTCCAGATGGAATCACAGTTCCTAATGATTAAAATTTTATTCAAGCTATCCCCCGGCGACGTCATTAATCTCGTAAACTACTCTTTAAAGAATGCCTGGATTTCGTATGACTGGAAAATATCTAAGGTAATCTCATTAATAAAAAAGCAAGGAGTAGGTTTTACCATAGAAAATATCAGACCCATCTCGCTAACTTCGAACATGGTGAAACTCATAGAGAGGGTTCTAAAGGGCCGAATAAACTCCTGGATGACGAATAAGTTCATATTAAAGCCAAATCAAATTGGTTTTCGTTGTGAATGCTCAATTTGGTGTGCCCAAGCGGATTTAGAGAGTCGAATACAGCTTGCTTGTAAAAAGAAACAGTACGCCGCATTAGTAACTCTCGACATAGCTAAAGCGTACGACAGTGTCGAGCACTCTATTCTACTGACCACCTTGCAGAGTCTAAAGTTTCCTCAGTATATTACTGAGTGGATAGCAGAATTCCTAAAATCAAGGGAATTGTATTGCGTGAAGGATGGCTGTTGTTCGCATAAATTCAAACAGAAACGTGGTGTTCCACAAGGGTCCGTCCTATCTCCAGCATTATTCAATATACTGATGAGCTCTATTCCAATTGTTGAGGATGTCACTGTCTACATTTATGCAGATGATATCGCGTTCTTCGCTGCAGAGAGCGACATTTACTCACTACATCAAAAACTGCAAAGATATATTAATACACTAGAAATTTGGTTGCAATCCATTTCATTGTCATTAAACATCAGTAAAAGTGCGCTCTTGGTGTTTCCTATAGCAGATACAGTTTCAATTTCTGTATTGCTTAATCGGGAACCTATTCCACAAGTAGATTCAGTCAAGTACTCAGGAATGATTTATAATGAAAAACTAAATTGGAGCCCACACATTGAATATATAACAGCAAAGGCACAACGGGCGTTAGGTTTATTACGCAGGTTAAGCAACAGAAAATACGGGCTGCGCAGACACACGATGTTAATGATATATAAAATGTATGTGCGACCAATATTGGAATTTGGGTGTGTATTATTCTCGGGAGCCGCTGATTATAAAATTAAACCGCTAGTATTGTTAGAGCGAAAAGCCCTGCGAATATGCCTGGGACTTCCCAGGTTCGTGGCGAATAGTGTATTGTATCAAGAAGCGTGATTGCCAACACTCCTCTGTCGATTCCGCATTCTAAGGGTTCAAACCTTCTTAAAGTTCTATAGTTTACCGGCGCGAAGATCAGAGTACGCATTTATCAGCGACCCTGACTCTTTCTTTCTTGCCCATTGGCCTCGATTTCATACCCCCCAGATAATTTTCGCTAAAAAGAAACTGGATTGCATAAATGTAGACATTAGCACAGTAATTGAAACTAATTTTTCTACCATCAACATTAGAATAGAGTACGATGAAATCTTCCCCCCACAAGCCAAGTTGCAATCTCTGAGATTTTTGACCACTACATTAAACGATTACTTGGTACATGCAGAAACAAAAAATGTAATAGCTACAGATGCTTCTGTCAACAATGAAAAGGCAGGTGTAGGAATTGCGTCTGATTCCCTCGGCTGGTCTTTTTCAGTAAGGCTTCCAGATTTTACTCGTATATTTGAAGCTGAGCTAGTAGCTATTATTTTAGCCCTTCGTAAAATTCCTACGACAGAGACCAGTGCAATCATCCTAACAGACTCACTTTCGGTGTGTGCAGCTCTGACAAACTCTGAACAATCTCGTGCCCTAGCAGCGTTCCACACATTAGCACCGCCGCATTTAAAACTCCTCAAATTAGTGTGGGTCCCAGGTCACTGCGGATTACAATTAAATGAATCGGCAGATGCTTGGCACGAGCATCACTCGATGGACCAGTAATTTCAGTACTTCCCGAGTTAGAATACTTATCAGGGGTTAGATATAGGAAATTCGCTATTTTTACAGATAGTTTACAAAATATCACACAATGGACAAATTATCAGCACCTCAAATTTCCATGGAAAGCCCAGTGGAGTCCGTCAAAAAAACTTGAAATTATAATTTCTAGATTCCGGTGCCGTGTCCCCCATTAAATTTTTATTTACACAGAGCTGGTCTGACACTTTCCAATCTCGTGCCCTAGCAGCGTTCTGGTCTGACACTTTCCAATCTCGTGCCCTAGCAGCGTTCCACACATTAGCACCGCCGCATTTTAAACTCCTCAAATTAGTGTGGGTCCCAGGTCACTGCGGATTACAATTAAATGAATCGGCAGATGCTTGGCACGAGCATCACTCGATGGACCAGTAATTTCAGTACTTCCCGAGTTAGAATACTTATCAGGGGTTAGATATAGGAAATTCGCTATTTTTACAGATAGTTTACAAAATATCACACATCCTCAAATTTCCATGGAAAGCCCAGTGGAGTCCGTCAAAAAAACTTGAAATTATAATTTCTAGATTCCGGTGCCGTGTCCCCCCATTAAATTTTTATTTACACAGAGCTGGTCTGACACTTTCCCCCCTTTGTCCGTTCTGCGAAGAATCAGAAACTATTGAACATTATTTTGGCTCATGTCGTAACTATGCATTAATTAGGAAACGACTTTTGGATATTGCATTTGCGAAGCTAGGTTTAAATTTAACCGCAGAAAATGTTCCAAGTTTTGGTGCCTCTGTTTTGGGAAATTGCCACAGAGATGCATTCGATGCGGTGTGTAATTTTATTCAAGACTCTAAACGTTTTTCAACATGAAGCCCTCGTTAACAAATACTCAAAAAAACGGGTCGAAAAGTAATTTTCTATTCTGGATAAATCCGTGACATACCAAATTAATCGGGTTTGGCAAAACCAGCTGTCTGGTCGGCTCCCAAAATCAAGCTGCAGCTATTAGTGTCTACTTTGTTATTGATTTTTTTCTCACTATCTAAATCTTTGGTTTATTTCTTTTTTCCAACATACTGTCTTAACTATAGAACTCCCCCCCCCCTTTTTTTCGTTGTAAGCAATAATGCAGTTATCGTTCATATGAGACTAATTGTTCTCTTGGCCAATCCCCCAGAGTGGGTACGAGCCATGGATTAAAGGATACAAACAAACAAACAAAATCGCAGGCTTGCGTTCAGTTAGCCCTTGCGCTAAATAAAGCTCTCCTTCGCCGAGTCCACTCATGCTTGTTCAACAACCCAATTCAAGTGGTGGAAGTGCTGGGTACATCTTGTCCTCACCCTGGAACTTCGCAGCCGCACACTCCAACGACCTCCTACAATGACTGATCCGGGGCCATCTCATGCTGCTACTCCAGATCTCGCACCTGTGCCTGTCTTCTGCGCTGGCGCTCTCCGGCAGCGCGACCCCTCCATATTTGGTTGCACAGAGGACCAAGATGTGGACAACTGGATTGCCGAGTATGAACTGGTGAGCGCCGTCAATAAGTGGAACGCAGCCGATAAGCTCACAAATGTGAGTTTTTACCTGACCGACGTGGCAAAACTATGGTACAGAAATCATCAAAGTGCTTTCAGTACCTGATCGGAATTGGCGAAAACCCTCGCGGAAGTCTTTGGCCGTCCTGCTGTCCGCCGCCTTCGTGCTGAACAGTGCTTGCGGGGCTGAGTACAGAGAGCAGATGAATCTTTCACGAGCTACATCGAAGATGTGCTATTTCTCTGCAAGCTCGTCGATTCGACTCTGGACGAGACAGGCAAGATTAAGAACATCATGAAAGGAATCGACGACGGTGCATTCCAAATCCTGGCTGCGAAGAGTCCCCAGACGGTAGCCGAGGTGATTCAGCTCTGCTAAAGCTATGATGAGCTGCGTAGGCAGCGCGCTTCTACACGTTGCGCTGCTCAAGACACCGCGGACATCTCATCCCTCGACTATCACCATGACACCGCCGACCACTCTGCGTTGATGCCAGTCATAAGGCAATTCATACGCGAGGAGGTCGCCCGGCAGCTATCTATAATCACAAGAACTACCGAGCCGATGGTACCCTTGTCGCCTTCGCTTCGCCAGGTCATTCAATCGCAAGTTGCCGAAGCATTGCCGCCAGCTTAGGCTCCACCAACTGTTGCCGCACCACTAACGTATGCAGCCGCAGTTGCTCGGCCACGTGCGCCAGCGTCTCCGGCCATCTACGAAGCTACTCGCCATGTTTATTCGTCGACGCCACCTTCCCGTTCGCTGACCGTCCCGTCTCCGGCTGTATATGAAACAGGTCAGAACGTTTATATGACGCCGCCGCCTGCACGACCATTTACGGTACCTTATTCTGCAAACAGTGCCCCCATCGTTAGCCAATGGCGCACTCCGGATAATCGGCCGATATGTTTTTCATGTGGCATCCCAGGCCACGTAGCTCGTCACTGCCATCGTCGCAGCTTCCCTTCTCACGACAATATATATGTGCGTGCACTTGTGGGTTAACTTGTACAGATATTTACACTTCGCTCAATAAAAAAAAAAAAACGATAGAACACAGTCACCTTCCTTATGCATGCTTCGCAGAACATCAATTCTCAAAGTACCTGGGATCTGCCAAATTTTGCGGTGTTTGTTAACCTTTTGCTGTCAGGTCGTGGGATCGAATCCCGGCTGCGGCGGCTGCGTTTGCGATGGAGGCATAAATGATGTACACCCATTTGCTCAGATTTGGGCGCACTTTAGAGAACCCCAGGTGGTCTAAATTTCCGGAGCCTCCACTACGGCGTCTATTATAATCATGTGGTGGTTTTGGGATGTTAAACCTCACATATCAATCAACCTTTTGCTGTCATATATGATTTGACTGATGGGTGATTAAATGTGCGTGTTTGTACGCTGCTGCGGCATTTTACTTTCTTTTGAAGCCGCATGCGCGTTATGTGAGATGACACGTAACCCATGCCACTCCTGCCTGGATTTTAAATGTCATGCGCAAATAGCTCTTGCTCCTGGCTTAGACCTCCTTGCCCTGTTCAATTTAAAAATTTAAGTGTGCTAGACGAACAACAGCGCGTCTTAAGTTAGCGAAACCGAAACCACAAAAGTTGCGCAAATCCAAGCTGTCGTTGCCGGCCGTTCAAAGCCATAGCTGTAGTGCGCTGCAGCTTGCGCGGATGCTGCTGCTGCTCTTTTGCATCCTGCTGTAGCTTTCGAAATGCAAGCACTGCCTTCCTGCTGCTGCTGCTGCTGCTGTAGAGAAAAAATGGCCGCGATCAGTTGTTACTGCGTCGTCCGAGCGTGAAGCGCACATTATTTTCCTCCTGTGACGTGTCTCATTGCCTAAAGGTAAGAGAAACCCCGAAGACCGGGCATGCTGGTTTTGTTGCGCCACCTCTCTCCTTCTCTCTCCTCGATCAAGCGATCCTCGCCTTCACAAGGAAAACAGCTGCGCCGCTCGCGAAACCACCAGCACGTCAATGCCGCTCTGTAAACGTCACAGGATAGCTGGTTTGTCAATAGTAATTATCCTTACCGCGCGACAGCCGTCGCACAGGCTTTCACAGTATTCACCTTCGTCAGGAGTACTAGCGACTCGAAGCGCGAAAGGCCGACTCGATCGGATGTCCTGATTTGGCGGTTTAAAACTCCGGACCGGCGTTTCACGGTACGCGGCTGCTTACATTTTGTGAACGTCCTTTTGCAGTGTGCTTGGTGGCTGTTGCAGTGTGGTGCTGGCTGCGGCACCATGCCAAATTCACAATCGCTGTCGCCTCCTCCGTCATAACGTTGGAGGATCTTCTTCCTCATGATCGGACGACGCGTCGATAACGTCGCCGCTCTGTTGCCATACGACAGATAATGACTGATAAGCCATTGCATAGACTTTCTCGCAAGTCACGACGAACTCACACGAGGAAAGCCTCCCAGTCAGTGTGGATGAAAACACGTGCGAGCTCTGAACAGGCAAGTTGTAAGTGTGCGGCGTTTTGTTTTCCCCGTGCGACCTTGCGCCAGCGTGCGATCGCAACCTATATTGACGGCGCGTGCACAGACATTCTTCGAGATACTCTTTTCGCGTCGTAATTCTGAGGTACTAAGTGCTGAAACCGCGGTCTAATTGTGATCGCGAGAGGTTGTGGGTGCTGGACACAGATTAATTTTTATCACGCGAGGCTCATTTGCGTGCGCGTCAGATTGAATCCAGGGGCGCCTTCGCATTTCGGCCCCATCTACGTGCTGGCGCCTTGCCAGAGAGTCTAACCCGCGCCATCGTGACGTCGTCACCACGGGGTGATTTCAGGGGGTGCTGTGTGCATTTACTATGTTTTGTGGAGTAAGCACTAAATTGACAAGATGCATTTCTCTAGCTCTTGAAAAGAAATGCCAAGTTTTGGCAACGCCAGAGTCAAAGATTGCGGGGCAACTGCCCTTCGTTGTTACATGCTTGATTAACTAGACCCTCAAGGAGTATCTATATAGCTCACTGCGTTAAAACAGCCTTCTGTAATGAAGTCTACATGATCGGCTCTTGCCTCAAGCACTCACTTTGGAAAGCTTTCAAGATGGCATCGCCCAGTGAAAGAGCTGTTGCATTGGGATGCTGGATTGCAAACTCGAAGTGAAATTTTCGGCAGCTGACACAGAACTGTTGCAGATGGTGCCCTGCTCTCTTGAAATTCGAGTTCACTGGACAGTCTCTTTTGCTCATGACTGCAAGCATTACAGAGATGCTACTTCCTACGGCTACGAGCAGTTGCAGAGATGCTATTCATGTAATTAGGCTCTGCCGAATAAAGTGCTGCCGTTTGTCTAATTTCAACTCTCCAATTTAAATGTATCTGAAGATGTAACTGGTGTAGGTTGGTAGATTTAATGCAAGAAAACAGCATTGCAAAATTCCAAATGGAATTATGCTGTTTCTTGTCAAAACTTTCGAAAAAAAAATGTTAAAAAGAAGTCATAAGGGAAATCGTTGCATGCTAGGGTGAACTTTAAGCTAATATATGAAGGAGAGATCTGCTTTAGTAACATACTCTCCAGTACTGCAGCAATGAACCAGGAAGAAGCATGGTTTGATGTTTATTTGCAATCTGTGTTTTGCTTTGGTATATAGTGCTCTATGAAGTTGCCCACTACTTTTTCCAGTGCTTGTGCTTTCTATGTGTTTCATCACACCTACTTGAACATTGCCTAACAGTACTGACCTCATCTTGTAGAACTCTGAACCCATTGTTTTTATTCACATTTTAGGAAAACTTTTTCCAGTGCAATTCCTTCAATGAAACGAACTTCTTGTTGAAGTTAAGATTAATTCTTTCAGGTGCCACCTAAGAACTGCCTGTGAATACATCAAATCAATGCAATGTTAGCAATATTAAGGTACTCAATTTTGGAGTAAAATAATGTTACTTTCTATTTGTTATTGTATTATATCCCAATTAATTTGTAATTAAACACAAATGAGTCATTCTGATATCTAAATACAATACCTCCACATTAATTGCATTGAAGTTCAATTCATCAGTTTTGATATTAGTCATGTAGTGATTTCCTGCTCCTTTGTTTCTGCAGAGTTCAATGTTTGAGCAGTGCAAAGAGCTCTCATATTTTGAATTTATAAAGATGTAAAAAAGAACTAAGACAAGCAAAATATTCTGGAGCCTACCAGTATGCCTTCTAGAGGGGGGTATCATATATAAATAATTCACTGGGAAAGAAAAAGAATCGGGTAAAGTGATCCTTATTCAATAATTAATTTACTTATACTCACTGGAGTCTAGAAGCATTACACTATGCTGACTGAAAAAAAAAAAAGATTGTAAATACAAAGAAACGAGGTTTGAAGAGGCTGAATGCACCATTTCGTCACCACAGAAAGGTTTTGTGAAATATGTAATGTAGTGGAGTATCTTCCGATTGATGCTTCAGTTACTGGTGTGTAAATTTTTGTTACTAAATCAATTTTTGAGTAGCTTTAAGGTGTCATTTTGATGGAGGAGAAGCACATTCAGATAGAATCTTAAAAAAAAAATGAACACCAATACTGTAATGGGGTGTAGTTGAATTAGAGCAAATTATTTTATAGTTTAACATCAAGTTTGAGCTGTTTGAGCACAAGAGGCTGACACATCTTGTTAGATCTTTGTACCTTAACTAAACAAGAACAGGACAGACTAGGATCGAAACATTACCAGCATATCGAATAAAATGTTCGAAAATTGCCACACCTTTTAATTGTGCTTTTAAAAGCTTCACTGTAGTTCTCATAAGAACGGAAAAGTTCACAGATGTAAATGGACGCCAGTACACCGTAGCAGCAATAACGTAATAAATATGCTCACATGCAGATAAATCAGGCAGCTGTGAAGCATAGATGATGAGTGTGTGCCGACTACACTTTTTTTTTATTGCTGCGACAGCAACATCTGTGGGAAGTATAAACGCGATCATTCACAGCTGTGTGGCTCAGTTCGTACTTCGGCAATAATGTTTACGTGCACTGGTAGTATGATTTCCACAGTCGCACACGTTCGGTTTTGCACGCATTGTTCTAAAGCATTGCAAGTAAAATAGGTCCCTTTAGCAAATGCTCCGCAGCAGGGGCGCATAAGGGAAAATTTCTCAGACCGAAATAAATACAAATCTAATACAGTCCAGAAACTAATAAACCACTGAGAATTTTTCAAATTCGGAATGGCCTCTTTCACAGGCCTGTGCAGAAGGCGCAGTACAGTCACAGCGAAAGCTAGAAGAGCGGCCTTTCAGAGCCTTTTCTAATCACTCATTGGGTAACTGCTACAAGCGCACTTGCTGGGTACTCACTATGGCATTAATAATAATAATAATTTCTGGGTAGTAGGCCAGCATTCACTATGCCGGCATTCAGTATGCTATCCTTCGTCATTCTTCTGAGAAACGTGGTGTCCGTTAAACACTTGCAAGGAATTTTGTGCCAATTGTTCATGCAGTGGCTGATGACGATGAGGAATTATGCCTGAAGTGGGTATGTGCCACAGTCGAGAGGTGATCAAGAACAAGTTTTTGTAATGGGTTGGAGCATTGGACGACCCGCTCCTTATGTCATTCGCATTGTGTGATGCCAGTTTTTTTTTTGCTGTTCTAAAATGTTTATTACTCATAATAACAAGATTCCTTTCTCGCTCAGTGGTAGAATACTGGGCTGGCACGCAGCAAACTCGGGTTCGAGCCCCGCCGTGTCCCTGGTGTTTTTTTATTCACTGAGTTTTTTTCCTCATTTCGAGCGATACTGGTTATGGACAATGGCGGCAGCGGCGGCAAGGGACAACTACGGCGCCTCGCGTGACCCGAGTTGCGATCTCATAACAGCTTTTGTTGAAAAATTAACATTTGATTGTGCTCACATTCTAGTATACTGATAACATTAGCACTAAAACAACAAGCTAAAATAAAACCCTGAGTCGTCGGGTACTAATCAGGTTTACTGAATCGAATTTTCTTTATGAGATCAGTGATTTTTCGGATTTTCACAGGCAAAATAGAATCTATCATTCGAAATCAGTTTGCGTTCGTATGTTGGGACTAAGGCATGGATTCTCTCATTTTCAAATCTCTGCACTCTGGTTTGAAAAGAAGCTGATGTCGCATGAAAGCTTTTTACAAGTTAGTTTCATCTACTCTTGTAGCTTTTGAGCATCCTTTTTGTTTCTGGTGCAAGCTTTGCCTGTGCAGCATTGCCTGGTGAGGAAATTCTCTGTGCAGTGCTGTTAGTGTTTAGTGTCATGAATGGCACATTTAACTCATCCATTTTTATAGTTTTAGAACAAATATACTTTATAGACGGCATGCACACAATTTCAAAAGTCTGTATACAGTCAAATTACACTTTTATATTGTCATTTAATACACCATTTCATGAAGCTTGTCTTTGATCATCACTGCTTCTTACTCCTTAAGATATGTACAGTCCTTAAACGGATGCTGAAATTTTTTCCTGCCAATGTTTTCTATCCAATTAAAAGATGTGGTGGTGAAATTTATTGCATTTTTCACAAACCCGCATTTAGCGGCACTGTGGACTGAAAGAGATGACGTTTAACGTCTTTGTAAATGGGCGTACCAACTATGTCCGCCACCACCCACGTCTTTCGAAATGCCCTGCTCCCACTACATTTCCTCGAATCAGTGGGGCGCTGACAAGGAATAACGCTCCCAGGTGAGGTAAATCCCCTGGGGGGTGGGGCATGCCTTGATGTCCTTGTGCATGGCGGAAAGTAGGATGTAAAGGAGAGGTGAAGGAAGGGAAGTAGCAGGACAGGAAAGTGTGTACCGTGCTTCCACCATGGGACACCTGACGTCACGGCCATCGATAAGCAGCTCCTAGCATGCTCAGAATCGTCTGATAATACGGCCTACTGTTCAAAACTATGCGAAATAAAGTCAGTTTGTCAAAGAAGTCATGTCTTCCAAGCGGAATTTCAGTGCTTTTGTTATTTATTTCTATTTGTGTTTAGTATCTCTTCAAGATTATGTCTTTTTTCTTATGTAATGCGTTCTTCACTTTGACGAAGGCATCCTGAAAGGTAATGTCCAAGCAGAAGCATGTGTCGGGGGTGGCCCTGCCTCGCAAGGAGGTGCGCCTCGCCCGGTGGTACTTCGGGGGCCTGGCAGGATCCATGGCTGCTTGCTTCACTCACCCCCTTGACTTACTCAAGGTATGTCAAAGTGCTCGGGGGATTTAGTATTGCACAATTCCTTCCATGGCGGCCGCATTTTAGATGGAGGCGAAAATGCTGGAGGCTCACGTGCATAGATTTGGGCGCACGGTAAAGAACTGGGGGGTGTGGAAATTTCCAGAGCCGGTGATGGTGGTTTTGAGGCATAACACCTCAAATTATGCCTAATTAGATTTCGTAACACATATCAGTGAGATGTTCTTTGATTAGCTACTCACACCTATTTTCAAAGTTGAAGGTCCGCAAGATTCATTAGCTTGTTCATTAGGGTCAGTTTATGCAGCATAGAATATCGATGAAAAGAATGGGGCCAGGAACTAAATCAAGATGGGTAACAGATGCACTGCTGTGTCTGTTAGCCCTCATCTTGTTTCATTGATAGTGTAATGGTTACAGTGCTCGGCTGCTGACCCAAAGGTCACGGGTTGAATCCCGCTCACGATGGTCACATTTTGACGGAGATTGAATGCTAGAGGTGTGTTTGCTGTGTGATGTGAAGGCATAATAAAGAACACTAGACAGTCGAAATGTCCGGAACACTCCACTACGGCCTGCCACGTATCGAGGTTTTTATACGTAAAACCCAAAAAGTTGTGTTGTTAATAGCATTTTTTTCTTCATCTAAAAAGCCCTGTTATCACTATTCTGATTTTGATCATATCGCTTTGTTCTGCGTGGCATTGTTGACTGCCTATCATACTGTTAAGTTTGTTGGCTAAGTGTGTTGTACTAGCCTGTACTATAGGCGAACTATGTTGTATGTTCCTAAGCTGCCATCACTGATGCTGGAATCAGTTGTCAACTGTTTTCTTCCGGTTGTTCTCTTTTGAAGTTTATATTTCCTGAGCATTGGTTTTGTGCAGTACAGTTTATATCTTTTTTGCAGCAGAGTTATTGCCTCCAAATAGAAACTCTGCAATCTTGTCAGTTTTTTCCGACATCAGGTAAACTTCAGGTAAATGTAATATGGAAAATGGAATGGCCCCTTGTGGTGCAGTGTAAAGTGAGCCCACTGTCGCAGGTACAAAAGTACAAAGCTTGTGTGAACCCACCAGACATGTTGGCTTGTCCTTAGCTTTTCTGTGCCCATAGCATTGTTACATTTGTCTCAGGGGCTGTGTATGCACTCATAATCTGTCTCAGGGGCTGTGTATGCACTCAGCGACACAGACTACTATGCCCAACTGAAATCAGACTGGACGTACGCTTTTTTTTTTGCCACACTTGAGCACACAACACTGCACGTTGGGTATCCAGAAAGGCAAGCAGAAAGCGAGCGTAGTGCTCTGACGAATGGCTCAGAAAACACAGAGTGGTTTATTTATACACCCAAGTCATTGTCCGAAGCACTGCCTACTTCTCACTCCCAGTTCATGTCCCAAGTGGTTGCGTGCCGGAGGAAAAGTCTGCCACACCAACGTTCTGTTTGGCACAGCCCTTGAGGTATAGAAGAACAGCATAGTGGCAACGGACCGACTTTGAAAGACAAGGAAGAAGGAGAAAAAAAAAGCAGCTTTATTGATATAAAGGCTGCATTTGCTTGCTGTGAGGGGAGCCCCTCTTCTTGGGCCCAGCTAGCTGCTGTGGCTTGCCATGTGTGATCGGGGATAGCCGATTTGCTCCCAGGTCCTGATCGAAGAGTTGTGCTTCCTTAATTCCTTAAACGAATCGTAAAGTAAGTTGTTAATGGGACACTAAAGAGCAAACGACCTTTTTTTGTACTAGTAAAGTAGTTTCACTGTCACAAAAATGCCTCTTTCACCGTGACGTGTTGCTTGGTAAGCGATATAACATTGGAAAAAAAAAAGAAATATGAGGGGAGACACAACCATAGGATTCTCACACCGAACACCGTGATGTCAGATTTTGAAAGGCTCTGCTGGGTCCTATGTAGGTTTTGATTAATAAAAAATCAAGCACATTGTGACCTGAAAATGCCACAGACCTAGCACACGATGTTTCAGAAAATTTCATCGAGCCAATGTCGTGAAAATGCAATTTTAAAATTTTTGACACCACATGCGCGGAGATTTGCAACAAAATTTTAAAATGAAATTTCAACCATAAGTCTTTCCTCTAATAAGAAACTCACGATAGTGAAACATATGGCATTAGATTTCACTGAGTGCAGTTTCTCAATCTAAACCAAGTGTAGTCTCTCTTTAGTGTACCTTTAAGTAGCTGCAATGGGAAAGGTAGGAGAGAGGTGTACTATTGAATTGTGAAGAATAGGAAGAGGTAATGAGAAAATTAACGTGATGTTACTGATTCGTGCTAAAAAATCGCTGAATAAGTCAGTACCGCACAAATCTCCACCATCATCATATCGGAACAAAGCTTGAGTGGGCTAGTAGTCTCTTGCAGAAGTAGCACACATGTACCCACACAGACTAGAGAGAACAACGTATGCACTATTGACGTTGGAAATGTAGATTCACAAGAACTAGTTAGATATGAATTATGTAATCGTGCTCGTCTACTGCTCAGGTGCATTTGCAGACGCAGTCGGTGGGACATGTCAGCCTGGTGGGCAGCACAGTGACCATCATCCGGCACCAGGGTGTACTGGCCATGTACAACGGCCTCAGCGCGTCTATACTCCGACAGGTTGGTGCTTGCGAAAATGCTCCGAGCGGCATTGTTCCACAAATGATAACCACCTATGCATAATGAGTGGAGCCTTTGTAGTTTGTCTAAGTTTATACAAAGTTTGCATTCAATTGCTTCCAAATTATTATGTAACATGTCCAGTAACTGGTTACACTAACACTGTGCACTGTTGTTTTTAATGAAAAAGTACACACGATCGCGTAACCTGTTCTCTACAACGGCTGCCTTCAGTATCTGGCAGTGCCTTTCCAGCGGCCACAACTCGTTGTTTTGCTTGCCAATGGATGACGCCAAAAATCAATGCCTTTTCTTCGGCTGTCGGTTGATGATGGTCCTGTAGGCAGTCGCCGTAGAGTGCAGGCCATGAGCTCACGTGTTTGCTTTCATGAAGGACGAAAGTGTATTTCATTTCTTCCTTTCTTGCAAATTGAAGTAGAAGTGAACAGACAGAAACTATTTGGAAGAATGCATAAGAATTTTTACACATATTTTTGTGTTATCATTAGTTCTGTTCTGTTCGAAAATTAAGGTGAACGGGAATGCATGAACATTTCCACAACAAGAAAAGCATGGGATAAGTTGTTTATTTTTTCTCTTCTTCTCTTTGTATAAAAAAAAAAACAAGAATACAACATAGACATACAACGTATTAATGAAAATACATCTTCAAACAAACTAAGCTACATACAACAGGCTGAAGATGTTAGTGATTAGTGCAGCTTTAAATGATGAAGCTTCCTCAATGCAGGCAGTGGAGGAGGGAAAGTGGTTCCACTCAGCGCTCATTTTCGGTGACGAGTCTGAAAAAACGTTAGTGCGGCAAAAAGGAATGAAAACTTTATACTGATCATCAAGATACGGTAATACGTATGTAGGTGCTCAGATGAGTTCCTATTTAGGTGAACTGTTGTGGTACATGATCTTTTAAAAAAGACATAGATGAGAAATTTTTTCATTGAAATTTCAATTTTGTTAGCGCTAGGTCGGATTTCATTAGTGAAATGCTAGCTGTGCGGGAGTAGTTTAGGTCAATGAAATGTGCTGAACAATTCGGAACTGATTCAGTGATAGTTGTTATTGTCTTCTGAACAGAGTCCAAAACAGAAAAAGTATGCCCAAGCTTTGGTCTAAATAATGTTTTGTGGAGTAGTAATTTTAAGTGACATGGAGTTTCAGCAACTGACTTATACGTAATAACAAAACAGAATATGTTTATAAAAGATTGGAATGGTGGCACTTTTTATAATTGACAATATTATGGGTGTTGTCGTTTGAACAAAAGGATTCCTGCTTGTGACCTTTCACTCCTAGCATGAAGTGGAGTTTGTGTGTTTGGGAGGGTGCACAGGAGACTGCCATTAGAAGTTTAAGCTGTTTTCGCACTGTGGAGTGGTTCGATACTTGGGAGGCACAATTGGCCAGTGTGCGGTCTGCTCACCACAGATGTCCATTTGCATTTACCAGACCTGATGAGGGGTCCTACAACATGCCGCGGGATTCCAGGCACAATTATTGTCATGGCGCAGTTGACCTACTCGACGACGCGCTTCGGGATGTACGAGGTCGTTCGGCAGTCCCTGGTCAAGCCGGGAGAGAACATGAAGTTCTACCAGAAGGTCTTCGTCGCTGGCGTTGCGGGTGCCACGGGCGGCTTTGTCGGCACCCCAGCCGACATGGTGAATGTCAGGTGGGGAAGTAGCATCCTCTGTTAATGGCCAAGCACCGGAAGCCTCATTAGGAGCAAAAAGTGCTGGAAAAGTTTGCGTGAGTTATCTCTCCAACATGCAGTGCCCCCTAATGTAAAGAAACGGAAAGAAAACGAAGTACTGGCTAGTATGCCATAGAACCAGGTGTTACTTCACCTAACGAAGTGTGCTTGTATGCAACTTCATTGGAGGGTTTTGCCTCGTGGTAGCCCATAGAAATAAAAAAGAAGCTGTATGATTGTGGTACACATACCAGCCGTGTATAACTATCTATTTGGGACATGAAATAGTGTATATTCTTGCACATAATTTACGCTCAAAACGGAAAAAAGGTGCTTAGAAAGTAAGCTCCAGGTTATGTGCAGTGGTTATATGCATGCTTTTTTTTGTTCTTTTTGTAGAGTTAGAGTTAAATTGGCGGGTTATATGTAGGGGCATATGATTGTGGTACACATACCAGCCGTGTATAACTATCTATTTAGGACACGAAATAGTGTATATTCTTGCACATAATTTACGCTCAAAACGGAAAAAAGGTGCTTAGAAAGCAAGCTCCAGGTTATGTGCAGTGGTTATATGCATGCTTTTTTTTTGTTCTTTTTGTAGAGTTAGAGTTAAATTGGCGGGTTATATGTAGGGGCGAGCTATATGCAAGAAAATGTATGTTTTGTTTGAATTGTTCAACGATTGCACTCTTCAATATATCATGGGCATGTCGAATTATAATCACTATGCAGGAAAGAAACAAAAAACGAAATGAAATTTTGAAGATAAACTTCAAGCATTAGATTAGTTAAGCATGTGTGAATACTCAAATGCCTTGAATATTTGAACAAATATTACTGTATTTGAATTTGCTTTGATTCAAATTGAAATTGCTGAAAATTTTGAACTATTCAAAAGGAACGAATAGGTGTTGTTAGTCAGCATGTAAGCTCCTGTAATGGTGGTTTCACTGCAATGAAGGGTTGTTGGAACACCTACTCAGGTGGAGTTCGCACTGCCGCAAAGGTTCCTTCAAGGTTAAAAGAAACTATTACCCTTACACAGGTACATGATCTTTTAAGTTTTAAAGCTTGTTATACTGGCTTATACGCTCTATGTATGGTAAACTTTAAGACGTAACATATTTCACAGGATATCACCGCATTCCACTGAACGTCAATTCCTGCTACTATTCAATGCTGTTTCCAGTTTCTTCGAGCCAAAAAAATGGCATTTGCACAGGCCTTGTTTTGATCTTTAAAAAGTGTTGTGCGGCTTGATTGGGTCATGACAAATATGCCAATTTTTCTAAATAATATGCTATATATGCTATTCGATTTGAAATTCTACTAAAATCGCTGCTCTCTTTAAACCTAAAATTCACTACTTGTACAAGCGTAGTCATTATTAACAACCATTATCTGAGTAGATTACCAAGACCAACAAATAATTTGTTGCAAGACTAGCCACCTATACAGTCGAACCTCTTTATAAGAGGCACTGATGCAAGAGACAAGTGGGTGTAAAAGACACCAGTGTGTCTACATTGAGATAGGCGCTGATAAGAAAACCCGTGCATGGTACTGACCGGCCGCCCGGTGCATGTCTCTTGTAAAGGGGTTACGCTGTGATAGGCACAATGTGGGACATAGAATCGCTGCTTTTGCTTTGTTGTTTTATTCTCTCATATTTGCTTTTTGTTTTTTTTCTTCCCTCAGGATGCAAAATGACGTCAAACTGCCTGCTGAAAACCGAAGAAAGTAAGTGCACTGTTCTACACTTGTGCTTTGGTTGTGGTCCTAGAAGTTGGGACATCAGCATTGTACCCATTTTGTTCAAGTGGACATGTTGCGTTGTGGGAATAGTTTGTAAAAACTCTATAATTTAAATGCAACCTCTATACTAATTGCAATAAAATTGATTCGAATTTGCCTGCAAAGTACCCCTCGTCCAAGTTAGTGTCAGCCCCCCCCCCCCTCCCCTCCTTGCTGTGTCAGCTTCATTCAACTTCACTGTACACCTCAAAGCACTGCCAACCTCTGAAGGCATAAAAAAGCTTACTGTTTGTAGTGTTACAACATTGGCAACATGCTTTCTCTCCAGAACCTCAGCTAAGGGACAGCATGATCCCCTTTCTACGTTTTCTACGTTTTGTTTTATACACCTGTCTAGGTCTGTTCAGCTTTTCTTTTTAAAGGCAACTGTATTATAGGCAGGACTGTAACATTTTGTCGATTTGAAAAAACAGTGCAAAAACGAAACGGAGAAAGATTGAACCCTTCTGCGACTTTATATACTACCTCGCTATTTCACTTTCGTCGTCCATTACTCCCTTTCCTTCATTTTCACATCCCCTGGTGTAGAGTAGCAGGCTAGAGCATACTATACCTCATTCACACTTCTCTGCTTTTCTTTAAATAAAGCTTCCTCTCTCTTTCTGTTCAGCTACAAGAACGCACTGGATGGCCTATGGCGTGTCTACCGGCAGGAGGGAGCACTCAAGCTCTTCTCTGGAGGTGGTGCGGCTACGTCTAGAGCCGTGCTCATGACCATTGGGCAGGTAGAAATGGCTGCATTGCATTTGTAGCTTTTCTTTTTTTCACTGCACAAAAGTCGATTGCTTGGCACTGGGTTTATTGCGTCATTGGGTGGGTGCTTGTACCTGCGACTGCATAACGACAGAAGGAGATGGGCACAAACAGAAGAGCGGTGGTGTAATCCCCGCAGTATTGTGTAATAGTCGCAGGGTGTGGGCTTGGTTCGCGAGCAGTACTGCTATGCAGTTGAACCCATTTATAAAAGCATTGATGTCACAGGCAACTGGGTATACAGAATGCCCACATGCCTTCATTGAAATAGGAGTCGATTAGAAAACGACAAGGTACCCTGCTTGTAAGCGATGCCTTATACAAAAGACAAGAACTACTCCCTGGTGAATAGCATTTCTTATATAAAGGCATTCAACAGCAGTACCATTATACAATAACACTCCAGTGATATCACTACGCTGGTTGAAATGCTGATCTGGTATGAATTCGTAATATTCCTTGGCCAAAACGTGTTGCTTACAATACTAAAAAGATCGGCGTGTCTAAATGTGTTTTCATTCTGCTGTGGATCATAAGCATGGGAGAAACTCTGAATGGAGTGATGAAGAAAGGATGTTGGAGTGACAAAGACCAACTGTGTTAGTGTTATCACGTGCATTTCTCTTTCCTCCTTTGTGTAAGTGGCCTGTAAAGCATGTGACCACGGCTTTGTGCAGACAGAGCTGGAATATCTGAGAACCTGCCCTGTTATCTGAAACTCTTATGATTAAATTATGTTCACAATGTGCACCATGTGGTTCATTTCAGAACTCGCACAGCCACATGCAATGAGGCTGAAATCCTTGATGTCATATGTATGATTTCCAATGCACCCTGCAGCTAAGATTACCGACGACCAACGTCTGTGCTTGCCACTTTTGCTGCGTCATAAACCTTTTACTGGGTAAAAGGTCGTCCAATAAAGCGTTTCACTTTTACCAGCAGGACTTTTCGTCTCTGTCCTTGCGACATGACAATATAGACAGCGACTCGCGTGTGGCTCATGTCCACGCATATAACGTGGCTCGTGGTATGCGGGATTGTACCACACGTGACTGAGGTTTTGAGGTGTACACAAAATGCTTGTCACATTAGTCATGTCATGACCTGCCAGTCATATTTTTCGTAGAATTGTAACCAGCTGTGCCAATTTGGTATACGATGCCACGGGCATAAGCAGCAAGTTTTTTTCGTGGGGGGGGGGGGGGGGGGTTGATTTGAAGGCGGGGCAGGTGCACAGGTGTAGTTAAGTGTCGTTTTGTGCTCTGTATGGCATGGCAGAAAAAATTTGGGGGGGGGGGGGGGCACATTTTAGTGTGCCAGCCCCTGGCTACTCCACTGTATTATACCAAGTTAAGGAGCCCACCAATAGTGTTTCCAGATGTGTGTGGCTGGCTACTTTGTTAGCTAGGTAAAATAGTTCGGTCATGATAGATGTGCTCATTTGTTTTTACAATGTGTGATCTGCTATTTGAACCATTCGATTTTAACTTAGTGCACCCAATCACTATTTACTCGGAAAAAGAAACTCCTATGTGCTTAGATATGGGTTCACGCTAAAAAAAACACCAGCCAGTTGAATTATGAATTCAGAATCCCCCACTTCAGTGTGCCTCATAATGACATTGTAGTGTAGGCGCAAAAATTTCCACATTTCATTTAATTTTTCACTGCTTTTTTTTTTCCTTCAGATCTCATTTTATGAGCAGATCAAGCAAGCTCTGCTATCGACTGGGTATTTCAGCGACAACCTAACGACGCACTTTTCTTCCAGCCTAATGGCGGTAAGATTCTACTGTCAGTAGACATAGCTTGATGCACTCTGCTGCGTATAGGAGTGCCTTCTGACACCTCATCTTTCTTCCTTGGTGACACTTGGCTGAGATGAGAAGTATTTTTTTTACCGTAATTTGGCTAAGCGTCACTGGCACATACCTGCCAACTCTCCTGGATTGGCCGGGAGACTTCCGAATCTTGACCGTTTTTCCGGTTGTATGGTTGTCATGAAAATTTCCCGGAAATCAAAATTTCTGTGCCTGATCTGGCCGCATTGAGAAAAAAACAGCTAAATCCGCTCCAGGCTTTTCGAACCTATCCCATTTTGTTATAAGTGAGTTTAAGAGGCATTCATGTAAACGTACAATATAATCTCACTGAGGCGAAACCACGACATATACGAATTTTCGAATTCCCCAGCCAAATTTTGCTATGTTTATTGGGCATTAATACAAATGTTCCGAACACACTTTCTAATGGGAGCGGGTGATACAAACCTTTGTACGAAAATTGTCGAACAAGGCTGGGAGCAGCGTACTCGAAGCTTCGGAAGTACGCGTGCAACCGGCGCACTACAGTGCGTGTGGTTGTCGTTGCCACAACCCCTGAGGACGAAACCTCGGCCGCTCTTGACACGATCATGTATGGCGACAATCTAACTGAGAGAATTCTGAAAGTGTGCGCTCAACCAGTCAAGGCAACGCTGCTTTTGGCAAACTCTGCGGACAAACTTGCGGCAGATGCTATCGTAGATGGCATAAAATGACTTAGTTTTGAAGGTGCGTGCGCAGCCAAGCGCATAGGGATTGTAAAATGAACTACCATTTGCCGCAACTGCCGTGCACAAAACCGCAGTCGCGGCGACGCGATAGCGATCTGCGAGCTCCGAGGGCACGCAGCAGTAAGTTAAAGGCAAATAATACGTAAAAAAATAAAAAAGTTAGTTTCGCGGCAAAGGCGAAGCAATAAATGCGACAGCAACAATATGGAATGTAACCCTGAGAACAGCAAGCAGATCGAAACGTGTAGCGCGCTGCTCACACACAAATGACGCTTAGAAACGACACTCGCAGAACGAGAGCGAACTAACAGCGCTTACCGCCCAACACGTAACGCGCTGTTTAAACAAAAATGATGCACCTGACATAATCACAGGCACAGATGAGTAAAACCTAACAAGTGTCCCAGTTGTTATACCTCGCTGTGTATGAAAAGCGCACTGTTTCCTCAAAAGGGGCCTGTGCAGAGACCGAGGTGACCTTTGCGGGCCCTGCAACTAATGCTTTCATTTCAGTGAAAGCCAAAGGCACACGATATCTCCACAAAAGGATAAGCACGCTCGCACAGGCATTCATCCAAGGGGCAAAGTACATGTGAGAGATAAGCACGTGTCGGCGCATCGCGACGAGCTTGGCGCCGAGCGCGGTCGGCTTTTTTTCTTTGAGTGTTCACATATATAGAAACGTATATATATACGGGGAAGGACGGCGGCAGTGGCGATGTAAAAAAAAACAGCCTGGACAGTCTATATAATTGCTATCGCAATAAAAAAGGGCCAGGCGCGTTTTGGCGTTCCTGTCACAAAAATCTAGCAGTGAGCAAAGCTTTGACCCGTGCTTGTGCGGCAGCCAGTGGCGCCGTCTCGTCCGTTCACGTGTGTCCCAGGAAGACACAGGCGAGTTGTTTATACTGAAATAGATTCTGCTAGTTGTGTTGATCCTTTGAGACTCTCACCTTAGTGAAAAAACTACCGTATTTACTCGATTCTACCGCGCCCTCGATTGTAACGCGCACCCGATTTCCACCGCGAAAAAAAAAAAGTAAGACATCGATTGCAACGCGCACCCATTTTTCTCGCTGGCCCGCACGATCACACCACTCGAAAAAACGACTCCTTTAGGGAGCGTCTTCCATTTAAATATGAAGTACGGGCGAAGCTTGTGCCCATCTGATGTGTAACAGAGCATTGCCGTCACTGTAGTTTTACCGTGGACCGATGTCAACACGCGAACTTGCTTCGCCCCCTTCTTCTCGACGGTTGTGGTGCCAGGCATGTCGAAGTAAAGAGGCGTCTGATCGGCATTCTCGATTTGCCCAAGCAAGTAGCCGTTGTTGCGCCGCAAGTTTAGAACGAACCTCTGAAAACTGTGAAGCTTTTCATCGTACTCCTCCGCAAAACTTCTCGCATATGCATGTTCCCTTTCGGAGGGAAAAGCCTTTCCTCTTCATAAAGTTAGTTAGCCAGTACCTGCTCGCTTTCTACTGGCTCTGCATTAGACCTTTTTCTAAGACTAATTGTATAGCCCGCACTTGGAGCAGTTCTGTCGTCCCGGGCCGCTGTGCCGCTCGCTGCTCAAGCACATACTCGCCGAGCAGCTCTTTAATTTGCGAAAACCGACCCTGCTCTGGTCCACTGAAGCCTTTGCGTGAAGCTTTGCTGTCGACAATCTTCTGCTTTTGTTTCCGCCGGTCCCGCACGCACGCTTCGGGAACTCCGAACGACCGCGATGCGGCCCGATTTCCGTCCGTTTCTGCACACGCGATGACTTTTCTTTTAAAAGCGGCATCGTGGTGCGCTCGAGTTTCTGGAGTCGGCCCTTCGACGCCGTCGATGCTAATGCACTACTAGATGACGAACTCCTTAGCACACGTACGAAGTGCCGCACATGGGAAACACATAGGCAGAAATGGCCGACGCGCCATGCCGACGCACGTAGGGGGCGGCCATTTTGGATTTGCCGATGGCAATAGATTGACCATAATTTTTTCGTTCGTACTCGATTCTAACGCGCATGCGATTTATGAACTGGCTTAACCGGAAAAAAGGTGCGCGTTAGATTCGAGTAATTACGGTACTCTCGTGTGTTGGGCCACTCCTAGCCATTATAAGACTGCAACACTGATGTTGGCGCTTGTGATTGAGACACCCCTCCCACCCCTTTTGTTTGTCGCGATGTTTTTTGTTTGTTCTTGATTTTTTGAATGCCCTCTCCTCCCCATGGCAAAAATCTCCCGGATTCAGAATCCTTGAACTTGGCGATATGCTTGCACAATGTTTAGCAAAGCTCTTGCACATTGTGTTGGATGTGATTGGTTTATTCTTACACACTAAAAAAAAAATGAAAAAAAAGAAGTGATACTGTATGCTGTATGTAAAATGGGGAAGAAAAATATACTGGCTACTATTCTGTCAACAACACCTGAAGGCCTCCACATGGGAAGAGTGTCTTGTGTTGTAGGTTTGAGATAGTCGAATGATTTTGAAACTGTGATACAGTAAAATGGAGAGGGGTGGGTGCCTACATGATGTCTTATAGCCCAACTTTGGCGGCCTGAAAGAAATGAATTTTTGGGATCTGGTCCTATAAAAAGTTGAGTTCAACACAGGCATTGGCAACTTATGGGGCGTGAAGTAGAACTTTTTGTTGGACTCGGCATTTGTCCATGTCGCTTCTTGTGTTCATATCGTTTGCACCTTATTTCTTCTATTAAATGTGGGGCCTCAATGGCGTCTCAGGCGTCGGGTGGCTTTAGTGGCTGCTCGGCAAACATGGCCCCAGAAATATAAGGAAGCATCGAGTTACCACGGTGGGCATTCTTAGCTAAAAACACTGCAGCAATAAAAGATGCAGGGCTTGTTACGAGCCGCGTCGGTGGTTGCAGCGGACCCAGTAGGTAGCATGGAGCTGGGTGGTGGTCGTCATTCCACAGGCCACTGGGACGTTCAGAACTCTGGAGAGCTGAGGCAGAAAGACAGGCATAAAGGAAAACTTAACAAGACGTTTATTTGCAACATGTTGGACAGTAACGTCCGAACGACGACTCTTCTCGCGACACTCTCCTGTTTTCTTCTGGCGGGCTGCTCCCCCTGCCTCGCCGGGCAGTTCCGAAGATAGGGGTGGAAAATGACACTTCTGGGAACCAATTACTCATAGAGAGCACAACACAAGTATCCCTTCACACACGTGGCAGATGAAACGTGGCACACGCGCGGAGACTAGGAAGCGACCACGCAGGAGAAATTCATGGCAGTCGCTCCTGTAGCACACAACTGGCCTTCCGCACATTCCAGAGGGGCCCGCCCGTAGCCACTGCCCCGCAGGCGAAGCGCACAGCCGAGACAAATACAGCCGGTGCAGGTGACAACCCGCACCCCACAAAAGAATGTCCGAGATGACGGGAAGGCACGCTTGGGGGCAGCCGGCCCAAGGACTTCGTTACTGCTTTGTAACAGGCTCAAATGAAAGCTAGGTTTATTTCAATTTCCTGCCAGTGCCATCCAGTAGCCTTTGTGAATCTCAGTGCAAAAGCATGCTTATCAAGCCTGCTCTCTTTTATTACTGCAACCATATTGGTGCCTTGACTACAGAGCCATTACACTAAAACCTCGATATAACGAGTCCAAATATAACGAAATATCGGTTAGAACGAATTAAATGAAAAATAGTCTCGCAATAGATTTAGTGGTAACATTACACCTTTATAACAAATTTTGGGATATAATTAAGGTAATTCCATGTAATATGCAAGTTTGTCATAATGAGGTTCGAGTGTACTATACATGTGGCAATACATATGCGCTTTTTGAAAGCTGCCCTTGCTAGCTCGTGGATTTTTAGATCTAGTGGTGCATATCAGAAGCATTGGCTGCTGGAGAAAGATCCTACTTTGCTTCAACAGTGGTTCTCAGTCGTGCCATGTACCTCTTGGGAAACTTACTCGCAAAAGTTGCATGTACAGCCTTTGTATCACGAACACCCACAGAAGTCTCAATTTATTATCTCGGTACTCCTTGGCAAAAGCGGTTAGTCATTGTTATAATTACAATATAACCAACTTAAAAATACATGCAATATATGGACTAAGATATAAAAATTCAAGTATATTGCTTTGCAAAAAATTTCACTATATACTGAAGTTCATTATAATTGAAGTTTAATGGTAATTACCTTTAGTGCAACCATTGCAAGTCCTCACTGTTTTGGTTGTGTTGTATTAATAAGTTGGCATTACTTGGCCTGTCATCGCCTTTTGCGGGCTAGCGATTCTCTGGAGCTTTCATTCTGGCTGACGGTGCCCCGTCCCTTCTTTTGCAGGCTGGCATAGCGACGACACTAACGCAGCCCTTGGATGTCATGAAGACGAGAATGATGAACGCCAAGCCAGGTGAATACAGGGTGAGCACCGGACGGCTTTTGTGTTCTAATTTTGTGGGGTTTCGATATGAAGCACGCTTTCGGAACGGACGGACACAGCAGATGCAGTCGAACCAAGCCAAACATTGCGTACATTTATTCAGCTACTTGTGCAAACGACGATATTGCCAGCCAAATCAAATAGATCACTAAACACAACATTATGCAATATTCCTAATACAACACTCAAACAAAATAAAAACCTATACAAGGTAACACTAAAGGCGATGTCATCAATCTTAGACTCATCATGAGGGGCCCTCTGTAATCAAGCTGGGGTGCCGTCCACATGGAGTCACTGGGGGAGATTACCTTCGCCATCGCCGCCCCAGCGTCAAAAACAGTCACTCACTCATGCCTTCCTTGCAGCCACCCAATCTGGCTGCTGGGTGGCTCTGCGCTACCGCCCTAGCCACAATGACGATGACGATGATGATTGTAAACCAGTGTGAGCACTGCCCAACCAACCCCTGAGCATCTGTTAAGGCTACATGCGGCCCATAGACGAAACATGTCTGCTCTATGAGGCGCAAATGACTTCGCAGGGAGTGACAGCACCCCCATCAATTGCATTTATGAAAAGTTTCTTTGTAGATTTTGCCTGCATGCTTAAAGCATTGTACGTAGGAGTGGGCAGCAATGCCTAGGCAAAGCATTGTGAAGCCATAGCCACTTTTTTCGCTTACTAATGAAAGAACTGCTCTCAAATTGCAGTGCTGAAACAGCAGCACACGAAAAAATAAGATACTTACTTTTTGTTTTAATGTTGTTGAATCAAACGAGAGTGTGATGAAGCATGTATGTAAATTGAGGTACTACGCTGTGACCTTACTATATTAGTCATATCTGCCATGCAAATACTTCGTTATATCTGAAAATTTGTTGCACATGATTATTTGTAACACTACATCTATGGTGAAGCTATCGGTCGCTTGCTTCCTTAAGGGGGGACGCGGCACTTCGGGACCGAAAATCAGCCAAAAAATCGAGTTTTCGCGGACCTTCTTTTCGCGTTCCCAACATCATTGCGCACCTATTTACAAAATTTCATAGCCGAATACCATCAACTTTTATCGTTATTCAACTTTAAAAAACCGAAAACGGGCGTCCTGCCCTTTAAATTGAGGGCGAATAGCGCAGGTTTCGGCTCTACGATACGCGGGAACTACGCGCTCGATCGGCGCCATTTTGGTCTTGTTTGAAAGAACGCGTTTTCAGCTGTTTTTTTTATTCAGTAAGCAACATTGAGCGTTTCCCCGGCTCGAAAAACGGGGCCTCAAAGACGAAGAGCCGCGCTCACTGCCATTGGCTAAACGGCGCACGTGACTGAAATGGCGCTTTCCGGTTGGCTGGAAGCTCGCGGCTTGCGCCTGCATACGCGACCCGACGCCATTTTGAAAGGGTTACCGCTGTGACGCCTCGAAATCGGCAGAGCACTCTGAAGCTTCCGATCGTATCGCCATGCCTGGAAACGCAAAAAAGTATCGGACCGTGCACGCATTTGGTCGCAGGAAACGCAAAGGTCGTGGGAGAAAGTCTACGAAGTCATCAGAGCCCTTGGTTGACTCCGACGAACGATGTGTCGACGCTCCGCGGCCGTTCAGCGATGGTGCGACCGAGCGCGTTGCCTCCGACGACGATGACGGTGAAGCGAACTCCGGACGACTACGAATCGACGCCAAGGTGGTGACAAACGCCGAAGTTGAAGAAAATCATGCCCGGGAGAAAGCGACGCTCGACCGGCTTTCATCGGCGCCAGCAACTGCACAGAAAATTGACTTTTTCACCGCGAGTTGTAGCGAGGCAACCGCACAGGACTCGGACCACGCTGCTCCTTATCTGCTTATGCATCTAGATATCCTAAACGCGATAATGGGTGCCTTGTGTTGCAAAGCCTGCCACGGACCGGCTACGATCGTCAGAGGGGATCGGGACTACGGACTTGCCGTGAAAGTGCTAGTGCAGTGTGAAAGGTGCGGCGAGATCGCGAATGAATGGACTTCGCCCCGCGCGAACGGCACGAAAACGTGCAATCCGTTTGAAGTAAATCTTCTCGCTTCGAGGGCGATAGTGGCTACCGGCAATGGCCAAACGAAAATGAACGATATTTTCGCAACAATGGGCATCTCACACCGCGGTATGCACCACAAGACGTTTCAGCGGCATTTGAAGAACACGCTGGCACCCGCTGCAACGCGAGCGGCTGAGTCCGCTATGAGCGAATGTGCGGAAAAGGTTAGAACAATTTATGATGACTTGTGCTTCGGCCACCGGGGCAATATTGCCGTTAGCTACGACGGCACGTGGAAGACGCGAGGCCATTCTTCCCACATCGGCGTGGGCACAGTTATCGAATTATTTAGTGGCTACGTGTTGGACTACGTCGTTCTTTCCAACTTTTGCCTAGGCTGCGAGGTGGGCCCAAAGCCTAGTAGTGAGGGCTATCAAGAATGGAAGGCTAACCACAAATGCCAAAAAAATACGAACAGCAAAGCGGGGCAAATGGAAGTGGAGGCGGCTCTAATTCTATTTCAGAGGTCGCTTGAACGCCATGGCCTGCGCTACACAACTATGCTGTCTGATGGAGACTCTAGGACATTTTGCGCCATACAAGACGCCAAGGTGTATGGTTACATTGACGTGCAGAAGGAAGACTGTATTAATCATGTACAGAAACGGATGGGCACCGCATTGAGAAACCTGGTGCAGAAACAAAAGTGCGATGGGAAAAGAGGCCTTGGTGGGAAAGGCAGGCTCACAGGTGAGCTGATCACCAGGCTGAGCACATATTATGGCCGGGCTCTGAAATCGCATGAAGGTGACGTGGGCGAGATGCAAAAGGCTGTGATGGCCACATACCGCCACGTCACCTCCACTGATGAATGCTCGGACCACAGTCTGTGCCCAGCTGGTGAAACTTCATGGTGTCGGCACAATGCCGCAAAAGCAAAGGGTGAGCCCGACCCCAGGCATGCCTACAATCTACCGAAAGACGTGGCAGAGGCATTACTACCGGTTTATACCCGGCTTTCGGAAAGAGCCCTGCTTCAGAGGTGCGAACGCGGCAAAACGCAGAACTTCAACGAGAGCCTACATTCGGTAATCTGGAGTTTGGCCCCCAAGGAGCACCATGCGTCCCTGTTCGCTGTTGAAGCAGCTGTTGCAGAAGCAGTGCTGCGCTTGGGCAATTTGAATTCTGCAACGGCAATCTTAGGTGAAATGGACATGAATGCGACAAGTACTGGTGCCAGGAGAGCGAGAGAAAAAGACCACCGTCGCAGCATTGTCTCCAACAAGAAAAGAACAGCCTCATTGGAACTCCGGAAGCTAGTGAAGAGGAGGCATGAGCACAGAATGCATTCAGACTATGCTTCTGGTGCGTTTTGAGGTTGTCTTGTTGCATCTTCTGCAATAAAAATGTGTGCCCACGTTTTTTCTCGATTTCTCAAAACGACAATTTTCATGTGCTTTCCATTATGCCGGAGCAATATCTCTTGTTCTATCTGGGTTATCATTACGATTTCTTTTTTGTTTCGAAGATAAATGCAGGGGATGTGTCGTAAAGTAAGTTTTATTGTAATGATTTCTGGAGAAAATTCTCTAAATGGATCTTTTGTTTCAAGTGTAGATGGGGAAATTTTTCATGTCATATTCAACATCCCACAACTTTGCTTCGAAATAGCCCAGAACAATGATTTATACTTTATTGCACACTGTGAACATACCGAATTGGTTCTATAGGTTGCACATCAATATCCAAGTTACAGTTAATTAGCTAATTAGGCCTTAATTGAAAAAGTCGCAGTTCATTATATCTTTAAAACTAATTGTCACAGCAAAAAAAGAATTAGATTTTTGAAATCAGCAGTAAAATCTACATAGGCTCTCCAAATTTGACTGAGGTACACGCAAAAATAAAAGAGTTTTTGGAAGGTGTAGCATCCCCCCTTAAAATCGATAATTCGTTATATCGAGGTTTGAGTGTACATTTTCCACGTCTATCATATTATCTGTCAGTTGCATCGCACTCCATGCAACTGGGTAGCACTGAAATTGCTGGGGCTTGCAGCTGCAGTTTCTGCTGAGGAGACTAAGATGGCCTGCTTGGCCATATCGCACATTTTTAGTATGTCCACCCCAACAAAATTATAATGTTTTGTCTGGGTTATGCATATTTATATGTGATGTCGAATATAACAACGTGGGTGCTCAGGCTGTAGCTCGTTCCCATATGTAAGTATGTGGTCTCAATTTCTGGACAGTTGAACCTTTTGCTGTATATTCAGTTTTATAAATATGGCCTTATAAACACTGCAAAACCTGAAAAATGAAAACATAGTAATAGCTTTAGATTTAGTCGATTCATTTTTCATAATCTTTAACGTAAGTCTTGTTTACTTAGCTCCTAAAAGGGGCAAATTTCGGTTTTTAGCACTAAGTGCTTTTGAAGTTTATTTATCATTAAATCTAGAGGTTCTTTTTTTGTGTGTTCATTTTCTAACCAAAATTCGGCATTTGTCAGAGTTTATTTTTCATCAATTTTCAATTCTCTAGAATTTCGAGCTTGGTTTTGCAATATTCTCAGTACTGCAATATCTTAGATAAAATGGTACCTGAATTTGAAAGCATCAGAACATGTAAGGCATGATCATCTGAAAAGTTTGAATACTCAAATACTCGTTTACAAAATGCCTTCGTTTATGCACAGTATGTAAGCTTTTTGTTAGACACAAGCATATCTTACGAGCTCCGTATATTCAAAGTCTCCAGGCACACTCCAATGCCGCCAGGAAACCATATATATGAGGATGTCATCGCACATTCCATGCCTTACAAGTGTATTCTTAAATGTGTGATGGGTGCAGTGTTCATGTGTGGTAAAGTTTATGGCGGTCATACCGGCTGGTGTTTCAATGACTGCTTAGAACATGCCCTTTAGATAAGCGACGCAGCGGGGCCGTATTGGCTGCTCAAATCTTTGTTAATCCAATAAACCCTTATTGTAAAAAATTTTACTAGCTAGTGTCTATTAGAGTTTTTCAGATTTATCTGCAAACGCGGTGCTCTAGTTATAGTCCCCAGACGACAGATATTGGTTAAAATGTGCTACTATATTGCATGTTGTAGGTGTAACCGTAAGAGAAAAGAAGAGGGCTGAGTGGATTAGGAAAAAAACCGGGGTTAAGGATATCATAGTTGAAATCAAGAAGAGGAAATGGACATGGGTGAGGCATGTAGCACATAGACAGGATAGCCGCTAGTCATTAAGGGTAACTAACTGGATTCCTAGAGAAGGCAAGCGGGTTAGGGGGAGACAGAAGACTAGGTGAGCAGATATGATTAAGAACTTTGCAGTATAAATTGGCAGCAGCAAGCACAGGACCGAGTTAACTGGTGGAACATGGGAGAGGCCTTTGTCCCGCAGTGGACGTAGTCAGGCTGATGATGATGATGATGATTATATTGCATTTGAAGCTAAAAGTGTCTGATGTCAATTATTCATTTTTTATGCTATGTTTTGTTTTTCTTTTCATTCACTAAGTATGGCTTCGCTCACTATTGTAGCCTTTGGTCTCAGTTAAGATGATTGTGTGGCAAAAGTTTATAAGAGCGAACTTGTACTCACGGCATCCTGGAGCTCAAAACTTGTCTCTTGTTTGCGATCGTTCCTCACCTTCTCTTGGCAGAGTATATTGCACTGTGCCCTAGAAACAAAGAAGTTGGGAATTATGGCATTCTTCAAGGTGAGTTGAAACATTGACAGAAATATTGAAATATGAATAGAAATAGAGTGCAGCTGAACGGGATCGGATACAGTTAATTCTATGCCGTTTCACATCAGAATTATTTTTTTCCTTTAGGGAATGCATGTCTGACAATGTCGTTTTCTACTTCTCGTTCATTTATTGAAAGTTGAATTTCATACTTCCATGAGAACAATGAAACTGCTGATATGCTGGGAGCAGAGAGGAGATTTTTACTTTGTACAACTACGGAAGGTTAGCTTCTAATAATATGCAAACAGTGCATGATATGACGGTAGCTTTAAAAAAGGCATTTGATGTTTGTATAGCACATAACATTAGATCGTACGGAGCACTGGGCTCTAGTGCTTAATCATCTGTGCTTGCCTTGGGGAGTACTGCTTTTTCTCATGCATAAGTCCCTGCAGTGTACTGAAAGGTAAACTTCTTTGTAAACTTGAGCCATGTGGCAATCGGGATTCCTGGGTGAACAAGACTTAAGGGGAGACGCGGGTCGAAAAGTCGCGTTTTTTTTCCAAATTTCACCTTTTCTGTTTTTTGTTGCTTTATCATCTTTATACATTATATTTTGACATCTGAAAATATCACAGCGAAATAAGCATCAGAAGTCAGTGAAAAACGCGTCTGAGTGAGCGGCAGTGACGCGCGGCATCACGAAATTTACACAAAACGGGCTGCTGTTCGCGTGCTCGCGGGGCCGCGAAGAGAGCTGTCCGCCATATTGCGGCCGCTGGCTCGTGTAGAGTTGTCCTTACTCTCCACGATCCCGGTTCTTGAAGTCTCGTACGTTCACGAAAAATCTAAAAAAAAAGCAACAAAAACAGTCTTTTCCCGCCGTTTCAAACCGCGCGCCACTAACGCAGGGCCGCCATTGGCTGACAGCACCCGTGTTTTCTTGCCGTAGTTCGCTTCACTGTTTTCCGGAGTTATTTTTCGCTGTTTTCGTGCGATGGCAAGCCCGAAAAAGGCCGTTGCCGACCATCGGAAATACAGAAGTAAGAACAAGTTCAGAGGGAAGCGGCGGAGGACGTACAAGAAAGCCACCGCCAACGAAAATGTCCGCGACGGGCCAGCGGCCGGTAGGCCTAACATCGACCACGGCAACGTCGACCATGGCAACTGCGACGACGAGATCAACGCTGCAGTGAATTTTGTGAGTGCATCGCAGAAAAAGATCGCGTTATTCGAAAACGACGTCAGGCCGAATGCCGATCGTGCCGAAAGCGTAGTGCTGTGCGAGTTGGGTGCATTGACGGCCGTCGTCGCAGGCGCGGCATGCCCCGTTTGTCACGAGAGTAAACTCGCAGTTCGGGCACCGAATAAAAAGCGGGAAGGCCTTTCGGCGTTTCTGGAGCTACACTGCGAGAATGCGGAGTGCTCGGAGAGCATCCTTTCGTCCGCGTACTCGTCGAAGCGGGTCGCGTCAGATGGCGGCCGCGGTGCAAGCAGAAGCTACGACAGCGGGAGTTCGCGTGACGCCTTTGCCGTGAACCTGAAAGTGGTGCTTGCAGCGCGTGCCGTCGGTATCGGGCATGAGCAACTTTCACGATTTTGTGCAGTAGTTGGATTGCCAAACCCTATGCACCATAAGACCTTCCATGCTATCGGCAAAAAGATTCACAGTGCGGCAGTGAAGGCTGTCTGTGAAAACATGCAAAGGGCACGCAGCGTCACCAAAGAGGTGGCTGGTAACAGTGACGTGCCAGTCATGTTTGACGGCACATGGCAAAAAAGAGGCCACAAAAGCCACAATGGTGTGGGAACTGTAGTGTCCTTGGACACTGGTTTGTGCCTGGACTATGAAGTGCTTTCCAACTTCTGCCTGGCGTGCAGTTTGCATAACGACATGGGAGGCGATGAAGAAACATGGCAGGCGTTTCATCATCCCGTTTGTGAGAAGAATTGCGACTGTTCTTCGCATGCCATGGAGGCCGAAGCTGCAGTGCGCATTTGGCAGAGGACTGTGGACTATGAGACACCCCTGCGGTTCACCATCTTCCTAAGCGATGGAGACAGCAAGGCCTACAACGGGGTCTGTGATGCCAACGTGTACCCTGACACTCCAATTGAAAAAGAGGAGTGCACCAACCACGTGGCGAAACGTCTGGGCACCGGCCTGCGGAAGCTGCCAACGCCACTTCCACGAGGGGAGAAGCTGAAGGAGACCACCATCCAGAAGCTTCAAACTTACTTTCAGGTGGCCATTGTGAACAATCGGGGAAATGTCCACAAGATGTACACTGCCATATGGGCCTCATGTTTGCACTCGTGCTCAACAGACGGTGCTGGAAGTCACAAGTTCTGTCCTGCAGGCCCAGACTCGTGGTGCAAGCACCGACGTGCTGAGGCGCAGGGCCAGCCTGCACCGTGCCACACCCCCCTCCTGACCAAGGCCCAGGGTTTGGCAGTCCTCCCAATCTACAAGCGTCTCACAGATGCGAAGCTGCTTGCCCGGTGCCTCCACGGCAAGACACAGAACGCGGCCGAGTCCCTGAACAGCAAAATATGGCTGCTGTGTCCAAAGACCCGGTTTGCTTCCCGGACTGCTGTGGAAACAGCCACAGCCATTGCAGTCCTGTGGTTCAACCGGGGCCACGCGAGCTTTGAAAAGGTGCTGGAAGAGCTTGGGGTGCTTCCTTCGGAGGCCCTGGTTACCCTCAGCGACCGCCGAGACAGCATGCGCATGCACAAGATGAATGTGCGTCAGACCGCTGAGGCGAGGGCACACCGTCGCAGTGCAGCCAAGAGGGCCCGGGTGGAAGAGTCCTGCCGCACCAGCCGGGAAGGGAAAACCTACGGTGCTGGAGAGTTTTAGACAACTGATATTCCCTCTGGACATGTGTGTATGTGTTCAGCACAAGTTTCGTGCTACTGCGTTTTTCATTTTTGTAAATACAGACTTTCAAACTTTCAAACGCGTTTTTCTCATTTCGCAATTTTGGCCAATTTGCATTTTTTGCGGGAAGTGTTTCGGGCACTTAGAATGGTCATACGACGACGAAATTTGGCACACACATTGAGGAGAGTGCGTAGGGTGCCGATATCTACTTGAATCAGCACAACCTATCAGCTGTAAATATCTATTAATAAATTTAATGGTGGTCGAGTGGAAAAAAAAGGGTACTTTGCTACACAGATGTTTTTTTCATAGTTTCAAAGTTGGAGCACAATTTCTAGCTAGATATCGGCACTCTATGGCTAATAGGGAGCAAAAGGAGCCATTGAACAACTCTCTGCATGAACATTTAGTATGCGCGAAAGTTCCCGGAAAACTTATCAAGTTTCACCATTACTTGAAACACAACTCCCAAACTATTGCACTTATGTAAAAACTGATTACAGATTTGGAATCAGGAGGAAAAACTGCATCAGTGGTCCAATTTCTGAAGCTCTAAGTTGAATAACAAAAAAAAAGTGCTTTCGAGGAGCGTCTCCCCTTAAATCGAAAGCAATTTATAGTTGCCAAATGATGTGAAATACTGTAAGGTGCGAAAAATGGGAGTAATGTATACGCATGATGCTGTGTCAGCGAAACATGCCCAGTGCCTTCAGAGCATAACAACGAAGAAAGTGTAGAAAGCATTGCCTCACAGCACTGCACTTGGATCCAATAAAAAGCATTCATTTTCCGCATGGGGTACGTCTCGTTATGTTTGTAAAACACTTGAAGCCCTTTAGCATGTGTTTTGTGATTTTCACATAGCAGCACTTTTCAGGTACAAAGTCCAATGCATGGAGGCTATCAACAGATATCAGTTTTTTTTGTTTATAGAGATATTTCAATAAAATTTTCAGGATATGCTCATTGCAAAAGCATTAGAACTACTACAGAATTTCACGAAGTTATGTTCATTGGTTCTTAAGTTACGGCAGTATGTCAGAATAGTGCACATGGTTTTTTTATTCCAGGCCTAAAGAACTTTCAAAAGATGATGAAACTGTGAAGTTAAGTGTGATGATTCCCAGATTGATACCTCAAGGGGGGACAGAGTTCTTTTTTTTTAATGGAGGAGCCAGCTGAGGCGCGAAATTTAAACACAGAAATGCTCTTCCCAATGAGCCTAAAGCAACATCGCCCGGTCACGCCTTTGTAGAGCCACGATTTTTCGAAAATCGGCATTTTTTTTCGCGATTTCCGCGATAATTCTTGCCACTTGGGCAAGGGCTACGAAATTTTAAAAGCACTTATAGGTAGTTTTAGTGAAGATATTTCGGCATAGGATAGAGGAACGGCTGTGGAAACTGAATTGTGATGTAGAAAAAAGTCGATATTTTAGCCATTTTGCCCAATACGAATGCCGTGTTCCCCCTTAGGCCGCCAAACCAGACGGGAGAGTGGTTTCTTTGGCACTTCCACTACTCCTCTTGCAGGTTCTATCTCCTCCTCACCACTTAGTTCTTCCTAAAACATGTGGAAATATAAGAAGCAAGGACTGAGCCTCGCCTAACTTTCCGCATTTCAGCTACACACTGTTCTCTCCATGTGAGCAGTCTAGAATGCACAAAATGAAGTGAAATACTTTCTGTGCTAATAAGACTGAAAACAATAACAGAGACAAACATACTCCTTTATATTTTCAGAGGTTGTTTGGGGGCGGGGGGGGGGGGAGAAATTTAGAACAGTTTTTTTCTATATATCTCTATGGGCAGTCAATTTCTTTGCTGTTGAACATGAGTGGGACATACCTCTCTATACGTTGGGCTTTTGTTAGCATATTGAGGTACTGTGTAACACATACATGGCAACGCCATTCCATGCTTTGCATATTGCCACCTACTTCTAGTAGTGGGTCGTATGCCAAGGTGAAGGCACACACCACAGAGAAGAAAGAAGTGCGCGTGTGCCCCCGCTCTGGCAAACAAGCCCAACCGCCACGCTTGGTTAGAGCCCTGTTGCTCAGAGGTCGTTAAACCTTGTCGACACCCCCTGGAGCGACGTGACTATTGGTGGAGGTGCTGGGTAGCCCCTCACGGATGTTTCAGACCCCTCCTGGAAGCGGCGCCGCAAGCCCAGTGCGAGTCAACACTCCCGTTCATCGGACAAGCCGCAAGATCAGGGGATCGCCACCCGAAGCTTACCCTACAGTTCACACCAGTATGATGAGCACGTCCGTTCAAACCACTTTCACAGGTACGGAAAACCCCCCCCGGAGACTCGGTACACCCTCGAAAGCCCACTGGTTCCGACACCCTTTCATGGCCCCGAGCTCGAAGACGTCGAGGACTGGTTGGTCGACTTCGAGCGCGTGGCTGCTTTGAACGACTGGAACGACGCGGCCAAACTACGGCGTGTGTACTTCTATTTGGAGGATGGAGCACGTACCTGGTACGTGAATGACGAGGAACAGATGACATCGTGGCCCGAATTCCACTGCCGGCTGTTGGATACTTACAGAAGTGCTGATCGCCACGAGCGAGCGGAGCGAGCGATCCAGACCCGCATCCAGATGCCAAGTGAAACTGTCATGAACTATGTGGAAGATATGACGTGCCTGTTCCGACGGGCTGATCAGAGTATGACAGAAGAAAAGAAGTTGCATCACCTGATGCGGGGAGTTAAGGAGCAGCGTTTCGCTGGCCTTGTACGGAGCCCTCCGAACACGGTCGCCGAGTTTTTGTCCGAAGCCGTCACAATGGAAAAGATGCTTCAGCATCGATCCACCCTGTATGAGCGGCAAGTAAACACGTCCACTGCTCAAGTTCTCACGACTATTGGGAGCAACACCGAGTGTCTGCGCGACCTTATTCGCTCTATAGTACGCGAGGAGCTGCAAAAGGCTGCCACACCACCACTATCTACGGTGAGTTCCATTGCAAGCATTGTCGAGGACGAGCTGCATCATGCCCTTCGTGACCCTGTGAGTCTACCACCACTACCTACGGTGAGTTCCATTGCAAGCATTGTCAAGGACGAGCTGCATCATGCCCTTCGTGACCCTGTGAGTCTGGATAACGCCACACTTGCCCTGGCTGACTACCACCGTGCGACCTATGCGGAAGCCTTGAAGCGCCCAGCTTCCTCTTCCGCGCGGTTCGTTCAGGCACCTCCTACAGTTTCACTTCAGTCGGCGCAGCCTCTACGGTACTACGAGAACACACGCATGCCCCCACCCATTGTTTACGCCAGCACTGTGCATCTTGCGGAACAACCAGCACACTACCTTGACGACAGACGCGCTTCGCCTCGGAAATCTGATTTTTGGCGCACTCCTGATCGCCGACCTCTGTGCTTCCACTGCTGTGAAGCGGACCATTTGTACCGCCAGTGTCCATACCGGCGCCTCGGGCTGCGCGGCTTTTCAGTATATTCAGCGCCTCCTCGGTATGGCCAGCGACCCTGGGACATAGAGGACTACCTGGCTCAACAGCGCATGCCACCGCCTTTTGGACGGCAGTCGCGCTCATCGGCGCCGAGGCGCTTTTCATCTTCGCAACAGCGTCATGCTGGCGCACAGTCCCCCAGTCCCCGCCGGGAAAACTAACGCAAGCCACGCTCGGAGGCGAGGTCGCTGGCAGTCGACCAGCTGAAGACCTCCGATCGACGGTAACAGTAAAGGGTGTAGATTCGACTGAGCGATATGTGCGGCTTTCTCTGGATATACCGGTACTGATGGACGGCTATGCAGTAGGTGCTTTAGTTGATACTGGCGCTGACTATTCGATACTAAGCGGAGAAATGACCAGGCTACTAAAGAAGGTAATCACGCCCTGGCATGGCTCCGTGATTCGAACGGCTGGTGGCCACACCGTCTCTCCGCTTGGAACCTGCACGAGCAGAGCTCGGGTCTTCGGTTATACTTTTGTTGCAAGTTTCCTTGTGCTCCGTGAATGTTCACGCAACGTTATTCTTGGTGTTGACTTCCTGCAGGTGTATGGAGCTGTCATTGATCTTCAAGAGAATCGCATCACCTTCTCAGCCGACCGAGCAATTGACAAGCGGGATGACCAACAACGTACCGACGTTCTTCGTGTTTCTGCTGAAAGTATAACGCTTCCTCCAAGAGCCAGTGTTTTAGTCGACGTTACATGCTGTAGATTGCGAAATGGTGAAGCGATTGCTGAAAGTAATTTTGAACACCTGCTGACTCAAGGTGTTTGTGGGGCTAGGAGTATCATACAGCTACGTGATGGCCGATCTCAACTGCTCGTTACAAATTTCAGCAACGAACACCGACACCTTTTCCGTGGCACTTCGTTAGCGTTTGCAGATGAATTAGGAACCGTTCCCATCTGGTTCTCGTCAGACGTAGTGTAGGCTGCTGATAAGTCTCTCAACAATATCGATATTAATTCTAACCTCACACCAGAAAACCAGACAGCACTGCGAAAACTCTTGCTTGAATTCAAGTCATGCTTCGCTGCTTCCTCTAAGGTGCGCCAGACTTCGATCACTAGGCACATAATCATCACCTACGACGACGCACGCCCAGTACACCAACAGCCTTACCGCGTGTCAGCGAAGGAACGAGAAGCCATTCGTACGCAAGTTCGAGAAATGCTTGACGACGGCGTCATCGAGCCTTCCAACAGTGCGTGGTCCTCTCCGGTCGTCTTAGTCAAGAAGAAAGACGGAACGCTACGTTTTTGCGTCGATTACCGGAAGCTGAACAGCGTTACTAAAAAGGACGTGTACCCGCTGCCACGCATCGATGACTCGTTAGACAGATTACGCCGTGCCCGCTATTTTTCCTCTTTGGATTTAAAAAGCGGGTACTGGCAGATTGAGGTTGACGAGCGAGTCCGCGAGAAAATGGCCTTTGTGACCCCTGATGGCCTGTATGAATTTCGAGTCCTTCCTTTTGGTTTGTGCTCAGCGCCCGCAACCTTCCAGCGAATGATGGATACTGTGCTTACTGGTCTGAAGTGGCAAACTTGTCTCGTATACCTTGATGATGATGTCGTTTTTTCTGAAACCTTCCAGCAACATCTTCACCGCCTCAGGAATGTGCTACAGGCTATTCAATCAGCAGATCTTACACTCAAACTGCAGAAGTGTCACTTTGGTTATGAAGAGCTCAAATTCCTTGGCCATGTGGTCAATGCGAAAGGAGTCCGACCCGACCCCGACAAACTTGCCGCTGTAGCCGCGTTTCCGCATCCTACAGACAAAAAGACTGTTCGGCGCTTCCTAGGCTTGTGCGCCTACTATCGACGACTTATCACAGGGTTTTCGAAAATAGCGGAACCCTTTACTCGCCTTACACGCGACGACACACCGTTTGTAAGGGCTACCAAGCGACAGGCTGCTTTTGCCGAGCTACGACAGCGGATGCAGTCAGCCTCTGTTCTTGCGCATTTTGACGATGATGCTGACACAGAGGTGCACACTGACGCCAGTAACATCGGCCTCGGCGCAGTGCTCGTCCAGCATCAACACGGCAAAGAACGAGTCATAGCCTATGCCAGCCGCTCACTGTCCCGTACCGAGGTGAATTATACGACCACAGAGAAAGAGTGTCTCGCAGTAGTGTGGGCGATCACCAAGTTTCGCCCGTACCTCTATGGTCGTCCATTTAAAGTGGTGACGGACCACCATGCCCTCTGCTGGTTGGTAAACATACGTGATCCCTCTGGACGACTGGCCCGATGGAGCTTGCGTCTACAGGAATTTGATGTGACCATCGTATATAAGTCTGGACGGAAGCATGAAGACGCTGATACGTTGTCGCGTGCACCCATACCTTTAGTCAATCAAGAAGAAGAGGATGATGACGGTTTCCTGGGTGCCCTTAGCTCATCTGACTTGAGCAGACGCCAGTGAGAAGATGAAGAGATTCGACCGCTCATCGACTATCTGGAGGGTCATAGCGCCGTTATACCTCGCCATCTATCTCCCGTCGTGACGTCTTTCTTCCTCCGAGATAATGTCCTGTACAAAAAAAATGTCCGTTCTACTAGCCGCGCTTACCTTCTCGTTGTTCCGAAGGACATGCGGGACGAAGTCCTCTCCGCGTGTCATGACGAGTCCACATCTGGTCATCTAGGTTACTCGCGCACGCTCGCCAGAGTAAGTGAGGCGTACTACTCGCCCGGACTTTCGGCAAGCGTGGAGCAGTACGTTAAAAGCTGTCGTGAATGCCAGCGTCAAAAGTCGCCACCAAGCAAGCCGGCTGGATTACTTCAGCCAATTGATCCACCCTACAAGCCATTTGACCAAGTCGGCATGGACATTCTCGGCCCATTTTCATTATCGTCCGACGGCAACAAATGGGTCATTGTTGCAACTGACTATTTGACCTGCTATGCTGAGACACAGGCGTTACCACGAGCCACAGCTTCTGAGGTAGCACAGTTCTTTATGTGCCACATTGTTCTGCGCCACGGTGCTCCATCTACAGTGATAACTGACAGAGGAACAGCGTTCACTGCACAGCTTATTGATGAAGTTTTTCGACTAAGTAACACGAGGCATCGAACGACGACTGCTTACCATCCGCAGAGCAATGGCTTAACCGAGTGACTAAATAAGACAGTCATAAACATGATCTCCATGTACATCGACGTCCAACAGAAAACATGGGATCGCATTTTGCCTTATGTGACGTTGGCTTATAACACCGCTGTTCAAGAAACAACCCGATTTAAACCATTTCGCCTTCTCTACGGTCGCGAAGTTCAGACGATGCTGGATGTGATGCTTCCTTGTGAAGACTCCGATCAATTAACAACTGACGGAGAAGAATTTGCAGACCGTGCCGAGGAAACTCGCCAGCTCGCCCGGCTACACATTGGTCAGCAGCAACAGGTCGAAGCACGACGTTACAATATGCGTCACAATGACGTATCTTACAGTCCGGGAGACCAAGTATGGGTTTGGACCCCTGTTTGACGCCGTGGCCTCTCCGAAAAGTTGTTCAGCAGATACTTCGGTCCGTATAAAGTATTACGCCGCGTGAGCGACGTAAACTACGAAGTGGTTCCGGACGCTACTTTGTCACGATGGGTACAACTAAAACAACCGACCTCTGACATAGTTCACGTAGTGCGCATAAAGCCTTATTTTACGCGTTCCTAAAAGACCACTTTTCCTGTGTTTTTTTTATTTGTGCTCTGACAATTGCCTCAGCATTGGTGAACTTATCGCATCTAACATTTGATTATTGGTGCCCTTTTTCATTGTTTAACCGACTTTGTTTTGGTTTTTTTGCAATAACTTTACAGCATCGGGATGATGCTCTTTTTCTTTTTTGTTGAGGAGGAACAATGCCACCTACTTCTAGTAGTGGGTCGTATGCCAAGGTGAAGGCACACACCACAGAGAAGGGAGAAGTGCGGGTGTGCGCCCGCTCTGGCAAACAAGCCCAACCGACGCGCTTGGTTAGAGCCCTGTTGCTCAGATGTCATTAAACCTTGTCGACACCCCCTCGAGCCACGTGACAATATATAAGTACTCATTTTACCGCAATTTTTGTGGCATTCGCTGATCCCTTCAGTCGTGTACACTTGACTGGACCGCTACCTTTTAGAAGTTGAGTGCCTTCATGCACAGCTATAATATTCTGTCAATGTTTGTACTGTTGTTGAAACTTGCATTTTGAGCCTGTTTTTAGTAGGTTTATTGAGAAAGCTAAATCGTAACAAACCAATGCATATTGGCAGAGCCCTGCTGTGCAAAAAATTTTCTTTTCTCACCGCTTCTTGTGTAATTGTGACGGTCCCCTACACTCCCCTTTCATTTTTGATTCTTCCAGGGCTACATTCCTGCGTTTGTCCGACTGGGCCCCCACACCATCCTGACTTGGATCTTTCTCGAACAAATGCGACTGAATTTCGGCACGGTCCGTTACACGCAGTGATTTTGCTTCACATTGCACGCTTTGCCAGGCCTGTAACATTTCTGCCGAGGGCCTACAGCAACGACTTTCGCATCAACCGAGAGTCCACTGGCAGAACGACCTGTCAACGCCCGTTATGGGTGACTGGTGCGAGCTTCTGGGTAGGGAGGGGGCTAGCTATTGTTTATGTGATTCCATTAATCGTGTATCGCTGCATTCGCTCTTCACACTCAGCTGAGGTTTTTGGCTGTCTTGGTGCCTCTTATTTGCTTTTACTAATTCGCATTATTCTTTACGCTGGCACTGTTTTCCCGATTTTCGCAGACCGTTGCTTTTCGAGATAAAACATTTAAAGTCATTGCAAGCCATTCATGGCGACGTTGCGTTGTTTGACTGTAAGAACGATAATAGAGACGCATCTGTTGTGTTGCCAAGACGAGCGGTGGTTTTGCACTTAAGCATTTTGCACACTGCTTCTTTGATAATCAAATACGAGAACTGTGGTACTATGTGGTCTTGATGTACTATGAACGCACAGTGAGTTGATATAAGGTTGGGAGCTTTTGATTATTGCAGCGAATTAAATATCTAAGTACACAAATGGAAGCAGTTCTAATACTGACAAGTTATTATTATTATTAATTTATTTTAATGGCACAGTATTAACAGAAATATTTCAAACACTCAGCTCTCGGTGATGTTGGAAGTAAGACTTGAAATTTTAAGTGTTCTGATGTTTTTCTTTTTTTTTTGAGAGATGTAGTCGATTTTTGTTTATGCTTTGCACAGAGTAGAAAACAGATAATGTAAATATGGTGAGTAGAGTATCCTTTAATAAATCTGGAGTACGAAAAATATAAGCCAAAATGACATGCTTTGTTGAACATTTTATGTTTATTTTGTTTAGCAGTGTTCTATTTGAAATAGCTTTTTATATGTATTGGTGTGCATTAAAAACAATTGCCACAAGAAGCAGTGTAGGCGGTGTCTAGAAAACATCTACTTATAGAAAATCTTGAATATTTATCATAAAAGTCAGACTGAGTAGTACTTTAAAGAAAAACATAATTAATTGTAAATGACAAAATCAAAAACACACAGGAAATGGGAAGATGCCTTCAAGGAGCTTAGCACTTGCTTTGATAGTTTAGTGTGAATCAATCTGTCAGGCAATATTTTATTTTAGTTTTTCTGTGGGAGTATTGCTCATGCACGTATTAATCCATGGCACAAAAGTGACTGAACAGATTTGATTACTTTGATGTATAGCAAAATTTTTCTAGGAGTGTTTTAAGCACTGTGAGCAAATAATTCGCATCAAAATTGAGCCAGTAGTCTTATAGTTTTTATGCACGGTTTGTCTCATTTGCTGTTCCATGATATCTCAGTAGATCTCTTGCCTCATTTAACTACTTTCTGTTTGATAACCAAATGTCACAGAACACCTAGAAACTGAATTGGGACAGTAATTCTTACACCATGATACATACAAGGTTAGCATGAATGTGACTTTTTTTCTTGCATGTATGAAATGAAAATACTTGAAAAATGGGAGAGCCCTAGTTTTTGTTATGGTTAATAGTGCATATGCTGGTGATTTCTTTATCGGATGTTGAAGCTGGCAATCTACACCGTATCTTTGGTGATAATGCTTTGGGTTTGCTACGCTTTCTTTAAAGTAAGGCACAAAAGTGATTTTTCTAGTCAACTCTTTTGCCCACTTAACGTTGCAAAGGCGATTTAGGCCCTAGAAAAAATGAAGCATCTTTTCATTCAGATTTGTAAACGTGTCAACATTTACAATGTTCTTTTCTCTCCTAATGAAAGGGGACATGCTCGTAGCTACCAGCACTATTTGCTGGTAGCTACGAGCATGTCCCGAGCATGGCTACGAGCATGGCTACGAGCATGTCAAAAACACAGATTATGTTCTGATTATTTGAATTTCATTATAGTATCTCATACAGCAGTATTCATTAGATGTGTACATCTTAAAGTTGTTCTTTCCATAAGTTTAGAAATAGAAGAATGTAGTTATCAATACCGTAATTCTCATAAAACATGTTCATGTGTTAAAAGAATTTAACACGCTTCAGTGTAAATGTGTAGAACCTTTCGAACTTCTAGGGCTGCCATACTTCAACGCACATGTTGAACTTCCTTGTTTGCATAAGAAAAAAAATTTCATGCTTGAATGTCTATTGCTATATTCTAGTATTCTGTGAAGATGCAACACATGAACATGCTAGATGCTCGTCTGACACTAAAGCTTGCTTTGGTCAATCTTGTTGGCAAATGCTTAGAGGCAGGTGAGGGTTGCCTAACTGCCACGTCGACGTAGAACTGTCTATTGGCCGTCCAGAGAGATCTTTCGCACGCACCGTGTGACCAGCAAGCGGGGTTGACAAAGGGCGGGGTTGACCTGAAGATTATTGGTAATCTTCCTATCTTTGCGGCTGTGTGTCATGTTAGCTACTGTCTTAACTGTTAAATAAATGTCTATTGGCCGCTTTTTGTATTTGAACGCTTGCATGTGTCACCTTCGTCAACATAAAATTCTGTACTACCTTCGCTTATTTCATGTCCTCACTTGCAGTGCCACCTAGCGTAGGTTAACGGAAACACCGTTTGACATGGGGTGCAGGCGTCTGAAATATGACTTCTGAAAGTTGTTAGTAGTATGCGATACAGTGGTAGATGTGACGAATAAGTGCTCCAAGGCACAGTTTGCAAGCTGACCTAGATGGTGTAGGCAAGTCTCTATAACGGTAGGTGATGTCTAGAGGCTGGTGGCTATGCAGGCATGCAAGCTTGTCTATTTGTTCTTACGTCCCAACTGTCTAAGAAGCGTGATGAGTTTGCACATTCCATTCTTGTGTGTAGGTTAGCTAATGTTTTAAGACCTGTCGTTATGCTATAATTGTTTGATGGAGCTCATGAGTGTGATCTAGATTGCAATCTAGCAACACTATCTTATTTCTGATGGTTTCCTAGCAATGATTCTTCAAAGCAGGCTTGTAACTAGGAATTTTTATTTTTTGGGAGGAAGGTGGACAGCGAGGGGGACACTTGCTGACAGCTTTGAAAAACATATTTTCATCATTTATCCTCCGTAAAAGAGCCCTTTCTTGCCAATACAATGCAGGGGGGGGGGGGGGGCTAGTGTTGTTTTTTTTTGGCTAAAGGCTTGCTTCAAAGCACGTTCAAATAACTTTTCTTCAAATGTAGAGCACCGTAATAAACTGTGGGTTATTTGGCAAAACTATTGTGACATTTAAGGTATGGCATTCTACTTTTAGTATATTATCTTACAAACGTGGTGCAAATAATTACAATAGAACTACAGCCATCATTCTCTTTGTAAGCGCGGTTGCTTGAACACGACGTTGAGAATGAATGAAGTGTTTCCCTTAGCATTGTAGTGTGGTGGCAGTGTTCATGTTAGGATTGAAACCCTTTAATGTCTCATACTCGCGGTGACCGGTGTCCAGTTTCTTGGCACGGTGCCAGCTGTGGCATCGCCTGTCACGCGGGAGCGCGATGTAATGCTGACGACGTCTGCACAATGAGCAAAGCGCGAGAATACAAACGCATGCGAAATGACTGCAGATTAGTCTCACTGCAATTCGTGCTAAAAAGTTAGAAATGAAAACACGCACAATTTACAGTTACGTGCAATTCCACTGACCGTGTAGAAAAAAATAAGACATGGCAAAGTCAGTTGAATGGCCAGAGGCTAACACACTCTGGAATTAACAAACTCTTTTTTTGTGTTTTTGTTTTCAGAAGGGAAATATGGATTGCAAAGGAGTATGGTTTTGCCAGTGCATGCTCTGTGAATGCTTAACTTTCGTACCTGAGTTGGGAATGTGGCATGCATTCTATTATTGATTTGTTAAGTTTTTGTTTACTTGTTCTTTAAAGATCACTTGAGGTTATACGGTTCTTCTTAGCCACACAAGCTACCTTAAGTCAAAAGTATTGCATCTTATTTAAGCATCTTCTGCACGTTATGTTAAAACTTCTAGTTAAAAAAGAAAATCGTCAAAATAATTCACATTTATTTGATCTGTATTACTGCCTTGTGGCCAGCCCTGGCTGAAAGTAGTCGGTGCTGATGCATAGCAACGTTGACTAGTGAGATCACATTCACCTTCATTGGGAAATATTAATTTTATGTGAAATAAAAAATTACCTACTACTTAAGTTTCCTTTATTTCAGGTTGTTTTGAAGAATAAATTATAATTTATGCTTTCAGAGCAAAGGACTTACTTGGCAAGTTACAGATGCCACCGAAGGTCCACGCTGATTGACAGCACTATTTTTAAGCACTGTATGTTGAAATGAACAAAGTAATATTGATTATGCTTTGTGCAAGAGAAAAAAAACAAAAAACATTGAAAGAAGAGTACCGAGACAAGCTTTAATATCAAGCTCGAATGAAAGCCTAAATTGTTTTTCAATATACATGAGTTCTTAAGAGAACAAATAGGCACATGCTTACCATTCGTAAAATATTTTCAATTGTACAAAGCTGATATTTTTTCTAGTTGAGTTGTACAGTATAGATGCAAGTTGTCATGCTATGGCATTCCCAGGAATGTGTCTGATTGACCCTGCAATCACTGTGGTCTTAGAAATAGTTCCTTTATTTATCGGAACTACCATGCTGCAGACGTGTGGGACATATTGTTGGGCAAAGTGGTGCACATCTCGGTTTGTATACTTACAAGAACGAGAGCCAATATCAAAGTGAACGTGGCACAAACAGCCCTGGCCACTTTCCTCTCTATAAAATTGTTTTGCATCAGTTAGTAAGGACCTTCAGTTTTAACTTTTTTCTAAAAAAATTTAAAAAGTGTTATGAAACAAGTTTATATATATAGATGATAACACAGATTGAAGGCCAATCTCTTGCACGTAGAAATTTTGTTTCTGATCAAGTAAACTGCCATTCTTATTTTAGTTGCCTATTAATCATTCGCGAGAAATTTGACTTCACGTTGCAATTAATAAATCATTAAGCCTAGTGAAAGTGTAAAGGTTATGAATAAACCCTACCTTGCAGTTTACAAAACGGTTCAGGTGATCTTAAAAGTAGTGATGAGATTTGGTGATTATGATGTATTCTGGGGATATTTCCATGCAGAAAGAAAAACATCCACACTATATCATAAATGAACGACTTGCCATTGCAGGCAGCACAACGGGCCATCAAACTTAAGTGGTGTTTTGTGTTCTGCTAATTCTTTTACTCGATATTGTTGCCAGTGTATAGCAGTATTGAACTCTCATAAGGTGCGGTGTAACTCACCGATGCTTTTTGCTTGCGTTGAAGCTGCACATAGTTACCCGGCAAGTGAGTTGCCGCGGAAGCTGCAACTCGGTATTATTTTGCGAGCTGATCCTTTGTGCTGATAGCGAAGTGTTCAGGAGAGCTTGTGCCAAGTAGCATAACTTGTTTGCTCATGTTGCTCTGCACCTATAGTGCTTCTAGTATCATGGAAGCTGTTTTTTAGGTATTTAGAAATATGCTATGCCTGAAAATGAAACTATATAGATAGGAATGGCTTGCTGGTGACACTATGACTGTTGTAGAAGACTGTTGTAGTGTTTTATCGCTTTGCATTGTTGTTGCCTCAGAAATAGAATATATAAGGGGAATGGCATTATAGCTACTAGATTCTAGTTGTATGAAAGTGCGAGAGCTTGAAGAGAAATATAGGTGTGTTAGGTTCGAAAACGCGGGACCTTAATAAAGGGGGAACATGTTTAAAGTGTCCAGGACTTGCTTTGGTTGTAGTAACTGTCGGTTGCTTTGCGCTTGCTTCGTAATCTCTTTCCTTTTAGAAGACCAGATTCATTATTTGAAAGATTTTTCTGCTTTTAGCGATTTGGTGCGCCATTGCAAGTAGACCAGTGTACAAGAGGACCAGTAACTTTGTAAATTGCGTATGGGCTCTCAACAGGTGTGAGACAAGCAAAATTTTACAGTCCTGGCATTGTGTCAACATGCTGTTGTTTGAAAACTGTCATGCTTCACTTCATAGTTGTGTGGTATATTTTAGCATACCTGTGCATAAAAGCATTGCTCTCATATGCGTAAAATCTTTCGACATAATGAAACATCAGATCTCTCTGTTAACAGGAGGGGAAGTTCTGGACATAGTGCTATTCCTTAAGGTTATGAAAGAGGCAAGGGTGTGTTTTCGTGAAAAAAAATAGGTTGCAAGCTCTTTCGCAATGTGTAGCACTGAATAAAACAATTTAGTTTGATTAGAACTTGTGATCATAAATGGTGGTTGTCTTCTATAGCCATATCTAGACATGCATGACCATTGCCTGAAGCAAAATGGATGTTGTTCGCTATAGTTTGTCAAATGTATTGTGTGTGGAGGTGGTACTAACCATCTAGTCAGTAACGTTAAGTACAAAGTGAATGGTGCACATTTCTGGAGTATTTTACCTAGTTTTGGTGCATCTAATTTATGCTTCCCAATCACTGCTGTACAGTCCTGGTAATGCAAGTGAACCGAGAACGTCCTAATTATGATAGATACAATATGGCATATGTTTTGCCAACGGCAACTGCGTGGGAAATGGGTAGTGTGAGACATGGCCATTTCATAATGTGTTCTAATGGAAGATATTACAGAAATGTGCTCCATGTGATTGCCGAGCCTTTGCTTGTAGATCTGTGAGGCGTTGTCTAAGATATTCTGGCATCATTATTTACCACGGTTGCTTGTGTTGCAAGTGCACCAGTGTTTTTTGCCATGGTCATGGTCACTACAAGACTTTGATGGCTTTGTATGTTTGTGAAAATGTGACCATTTTACTACTTCCTACAAGAACTAAGAAATTAGTGCATTTTATGAAGGATGTTTGTGATTGTACGCAATTGAACCTATTTCTATGGATATGTAGTTTCATTTTTTAGAAAGGGAAAGGTGAAGATAAGTATAGACATACCATATGTAACTTTGCGATTTTCTCTTCTTTATATTGTCAGTTGAACATTGTGAAATGAAAAACAGTATATTTTTGTAACAGTATTCATTTCTTGTTAAAGGTAGATCTGAAGATTATTCAATTTTTTTCTTTTATTTGGGTAGCCCTGTTGTGTGCCAGGGTGGGAAATGTTATGGTACAAAATTATTGCTTGTGTAAATGCATTTTTGTACAGTGTCGCCCTGTTATGCAGTAATAAATGTTGGGGTGGTGTTGAGTGCTTTTGCATTACTTCTCGTGGCATTTTCACGATGATGTCGCTTATGCGTGTAGCATCAGAGCCTGCAAACATGGTGGTAGCATCAGAGCCTGCTAACATGGTGGTAGCAAGATAAAATCTGTTCCTATTCGAGGCGTGCACTTGTTTCATATAATACCCAATAGTTTTTATAATCACAACAATTAAACGGCAAGAGGGCACCGCTAGATTGTGTAATAAAAAGTGAAAATTAAGGACCATCTTCCCGCAGGGAACCCCGATAGGATGCTAAGAAGCAGCGATGCGCATGGCGTTGAAACCGTTGAAACGGGCGTAGACGCAAGTGCTGGAAGAACTGTTTGAAGCGAAACTTGCTGTAGCCGTTACTCGAGTAAACGCCTGTTTGAAACGCAAAGATACGGGAGGTTGGTTGGGTTTCGTGTAAGTTTCATTGCAGATAAAGGAGCCGAAATAGTGTTTACACTTGACGTGCAGTCGAGCGTTGCGTGTGGAGGAGAGGGTGAAGCGAGAGAATTATGTTGCGAGCTGGTGAGGGAGAAAGTGACGTCAGCGCGCAGCTGCAACTTGACTTACTTGGCATCGTTCTAGCAACTGCGGCGAGGCGAGCGTGGTGCGGTGCGTTGACATGGAGACACGGACGGACAGCCACAGGATAGTCAAAAAGCCGCTTTTTTTGACACAGGATAGTCAAAAAGCCGCTTTGCATCTAATAATTATAGCTCCTAATGCCCAGATTAGTTCTATAATAATCAAATTCTACGATAATGTGCTCCTCATGACATCTCCTGCAATCTCGTGCACTCGACACGCTTCCGAGTTTCGGACGCCGCTGGAGCCCGCGTCCGAACCTTTCACCTCTTTCGTGCGAAGTAAAGACTGCTTGCATGGTTGCCTTGCTCCTCGGCTTACCCTCGAACTCGCTTTCCCTTTCGCTTTTAGCGCGCGTGGCAATGTCTACACTTGGACTTGACAAGAAACCTCATTTCGCTGGTCAATTTCGACATCTCAAGGGAAAATGGGATGTGACTTCCTGTGAGACATTAGCCTCGACGGCAGATTCCGGTAGCTGACCAGCTGTCGCAACTTCCATGAGTGGTCGTACGTTCCGCTCAAATGCTCGCTGCCGTTTAGTAAAAGGATTCTGAATGTGCAGTACATTTGCTCGGGCCTTGTCACTGTAGACGCCCTAGCCGAGATTAATTTCGTCCTCAAAATTCTCTACCACCATAAACTTTCAGGAACTTAACGATACGCTATGTGGGGCTGTTAAGCTTGCGCCACGTCTTTCAAGTAACGTACTTTAGGAACTTGTGCTATTTTAGCGCCATCGTTATTGCGTCTGGCCATTCTCTAGGCAGCACAGTGGTTATGGTGCACGTCACTTCCAAATCATACAGGCTTTGGTGGAAAGATGTAAAAAAAAAAAATTGGTAGTTCTGTGTACGAGTACAACCGTTTAGTAAAGCTCCTTAGAAATGGGACGCAAGGGACTATGTGCCTGATCTTGCTGCTGGCTTTCATTAATGTGGTGGGGAGAGTTTGTGTTTGCTGCGCTCGGTGGCTTGGAATAATGAAGCGACTGTATAGTGAGCTAGAATATGATATTCTAATTCACTAGAAGCGAATGAGTGTGCGGCGCAGTGCGAGCCATCTGCCGCCGCGTCTGCGCTCCCACTGCGTCGAAAGCGCGCACCTGTTGTTCCACTCGGCGCGCTTGCCCGGCGCAGGGAGTTTCGACGGCGACAACGGCGAAGTGCGGGCCTAAGGAGCTTCGCATCTAAAAATTGGCCAAGAGATGTGTGTCATTCTGCTTTTGTTTCCGATGAGCATAAGCATCCTACCTGAATGAGCATCAGTTGTTCTGAAAAATACTTACTTAAAGGTTACATTCTGGATGACTACTTTCATGCATAAACTATGCCACCGGGCAACTAGTCAGGAATAAATTAAACATTAATGGGGACAGTGAAGCTTTTGTTTGCGAATTTGTTACAGTAATTTGTAGCTTTGCGTTTGGTAATGCCAAAATGTAATTTTGAATTCTCTCGGGCATTGTGTAATGATTGATAGCGTTGTTAATTCAGGACAATCTTGCATAATGTCTTCTCCTCCGCAGCAAGTATTTTAATATCTGCAGTGCACCTGACCACGGCGTCTCATCTTGATGACCTTGCGTCGGCCTTTGAGTGGGCTCAGTTAATGCAATTCAGGGGTATACGTAATGTTGGGGCGTACTTCTCTACAGCCTTTACCTACCTGAAGCAACGGCCATAGAGAACATATATAGCCACGGGAACGCTGCTATGGAACGAGTGGTATGAAAAATGCGCGTTTAGATGCTATTGTTATGGCCTGCCAAGCTCCATAAATCCGCCTTCGTTGTAAGCACTTACGTGAAGTAAATGCAAGCTTTGACCCGTTCCGTTTGCTCCTCGCTTAGATGCCAAAAGTTCCCGCAAGGACGGTCCTTCCGAAACCTGCCTTGTATATTTCGTCTTTGACGTAACAGCGCAACAGACACATCTTCCTATCCAGAAGCAGCTGAAGCATAACGCACACATGACTGTGTCGTCACTATGGATAGGCGAAGTCACTCTTAAGTCGACTCATTCAGACTCGCCAATACTCAGCTGAAGCCGTAGGTCTGGGTCCGAGCGAGTCTGATTGAAGAATGTTTTCGTGAGTGTAAGTTCGTGTGAGTACGGACCTGGAAAAATTTTGAGAGTTTGAATCTGAGTGATTCCAAAGCGCAAGATATATTTCTTGAGTGAGCTTAAGTGAGTTTCACATTTTTTTGCCAACTTATGTCGTCATCCATCGCTCTCATAGCTTCTCAATAGGTGACCTAATAAGTCAGTCGTCCGAACCCCATGAGAACATTTCACCGGAATGTGCCGTCTCATTGATCTGTTGAATGAATTCACATTCAGGGTTCTGCATTTGTCGTGGATCATAACTCGCCTGCTAAACAAGCCAAGAAGGGTGCCTGTTTCGCAAATCAAGCTGTTTGTACAAACGTCACTGCCTCTGGCACACCTTTCGTCCAGCCTCGAAGTGGACACATCTTCAAATACTACAGTAGCTGCCGATGACTCTACTATAGAAAAGACAGTTTCAGCGCCAATAGCGCGCGTGAAAGGTTTGTTATCCCTTTGCGGTATTTCGTGCTCCTAGTCACTGCGGATGGATGTTAGGCTAAGGGACTTGGTCGTTCAATGTAAGACTGAATGTGAGTGATGTGCTTGGCCGACTTCTTGAGGAATAATTCGCAATGCGCAGCGTATCCTGCGCAGAACGTGCCGTGTGGACGTCGTCAGGTGTCTCGCTCTTTTCGTTACTAAAAGTCTCTTTTTGTTCGGAGATCTCCCAGTGATTATACAGCATGAGCTTCAAACAGAGGACATGCTCAGGGTACCGGAGCTTTGGAAACACAAACTTTTTGTACAGCCTCTGCCGCCTTGTCCGTTCAGCTGCTGCCTCGTCCGTTCTCCCGCAACACTTGCACCACCACCGCTCGCTGCACCACCGATTCGTCGGTTCACGCGCAATAAGCCTGACACATGCCTAACGTGCGCGTTGAAACAGATCTGCAAGTGTTACTTACGCGACCTACGCCAGCCATCCCTTCAAAAGAATCTCCCAGTGCTTACCGCAGCACCGCGTTAACGCCGTTCAACCCGTGACGCCACCCGTGCGCGACGCGGCTGCTTCGTATTCAATCAAGATTCCCTTTCGGAAGATGGTCGAAGTGTTTAGGGGCGAAGCTTCTTCAGGCGTGGGTCTGTACATCCTCTGAAGTATGTAGTTGTAGGTAGCCACATATAGTTTAGTTTTTGCAGTGTTCACAAAAATGGCGGTACTTGTAGTTGATGAAAAGGTGCGAGATGTTATAAAAACTAGATGGTGGTACTTAAAGTGTTCACTCGATTGCGGTACTCTTTGAGTGATATGTGGGGTTTAACGTCCTAAAACCACCATATGAATATATGAGAGACGCCGTTGTGGAGGGCTCCGGAAATTTCGACCACCTGGAGTTCTTTAATGTGCACCCAATTCTGACCACACGGGCCTACAGCATTTTCGCCTCCATCGCAAATGCAGCTGCCGCAGCCGGGATTCGTTCCCAAGAGCTGCGGGTGAGCAGCCGCGTACTTTAGCCACTAGACCACCGCAGCGGGGCAGGCGGTACTTGTAGTTGATTAAAAGATGCGAGATGTTATAAAAACTAGATGGCGGTACTTGCAGTTGATGATGAAAGATGCGAGATCTTATAATAGAAATGATGTAACATATGGCGTGTGCCACGGGTGCATGGAAGACAATCGATGGATTTAGTGCGGTGACGTACGGTAGTGGGAGCGTTTTAATGAAATTCGTTCGCTGTTGGCGCGTGCTTGGAGTCGCCGGATAGACAAGGCTGCAGAGCGGCGAGCGCGCTAGGTGGCAGCGGCAGCGCCCGATAAAGTTTTTTGCCTGCCTGCCTGCTCGCAGACAGAATCCCAATGTGCGAGACTAGGAGGCAGTTGCGTGCCGTGAAGCTGCGCGACGCCGCCGCCAGGATCCTGCCGTACGAGTGTGGGAGGCGCTAGCGGCACGGCATACACACACAGTGTTTCTCGCATCTTTAAATGATGATCGACTGGGCGAATCACACGGAAGATTCATGTTACTGATGATTATTTTCGGAGCTTCACTCACTCATCACCATTCAACCCGTGGGTATGCTGTGAACTTTTAAATACGAAGCAGCTTAAAGCGAATCTCAGCCCGCTGTGCGTGACCACACTTAGTGCGCAGGCGCAACAGCTGGTCTGAGCATTGCCAGAATGCGCTCACATGCTCGGGCGTTCTGGCCTGGGCAGGACTCTGGGTAAGATGATGTGGCCTCTCCCCCTTACAGTCGATCAGCAATCATGTGATGGCGTAGAAGAACGAGATTCTGCAGACGCTTCATGCTGTGGCCTCTTTTTCTTACACTCTCTGAGCGATCATGTGATGGCTTAAGGGAAGGAGATTCTGCAGACGCTTCATGCTGTGGCCTCTCCCCCGTACTCTCTCTGAGCAATCATGTGATGGCGTTGGGGAACGAGATTCTGCAAATGCTTCAGGCTGTGGCCTCTCCCCCTTACACTCTCTGAGTAGTGTGATGGCGTAGGAGAACGAGATTCTGCAAATGCTTCAGGCTGTGGCCTCTCGCTTTTACACTCTCTGAGTAATCATGTGATGGCGTAGGCGAACGAGATTCTGCAGACGCTTCATAAACCTACGTGCCCCCGCGTGACGTGCTCCAACAAGAGTTTTCATTATTGTTGGGCTTAGTACACTTTTAGGTTTACTGCTGTAAAATGTCAGTTCTTAGGAAAACTCACATAAAATATACGGTAGTAATACCATGTGACTGATAAATTTATTCCATAACGTCGAAAGGTCACCTTTATCCGATTGTATCATCTGTCGGTGGAGTAAGATGGGTTATGTTAGGATGTCCCAAAGGATGGCAATGTCCTTGATAACATAATCCAATAAGTTGTTGGTAGTCATCCGCCTGCAATACGTCTGAATATGTTAGACACACCGTTTGGGAGAGCAGACAAAATTGCTGAAACAGCTTTTAAATAATGTCTATGTGTAGCTTGTCTTACTTCAAGAAATCACATATTGAAGCTCTGCTGTAGAGATTACTATGGAAATTACCAACATTTTATACAGGGTGTATGAGGGAGCAGCGCCTTGCCTCCTTCTAACAGAGATTAAATCAAGAGAAAAATTATGCGGCTAGAATGACTGGCAAGATTTTTTTCAGTAGTTTTACAATATCTGACTATGCACAGTCAAATAAACTGAATTGGCCTTTAACAGTAAGGGTATAAGAATAGTTTATTTACAGCAAGAACATTGCAGAGCTCAGAGCCGGGGCAAGGCCTAGAGGCAAACAGCCTGACATGGGCCTCTCCACTCGCAGTTCGTTTTAAGTTTCGACGCGAGCATAGCAAAAAAAGAGAAAAATCAATTATTTGGTTTCATCATGCTGGTTGCCAGTGTACATATAAAATTCACGCACAAATAAAAAAATCGTTTACATAACACATTTGTGAAATTAGACGTCACTTTTGAAGAAATACACAAGCAAGTGAAATTTACAAAAAAAATTTAGAAACTGAGGAACACAAAATGTACACAGATGCACTGAGATTACACTGAGCATTATTACAGTCAAAAATACAAATTTATGAATAATTTCAGGGTTAGTAGTCAAGGCATAAAACACCGTTAATTCATTTTATTAATGTTACCATACCAGTTCTTAGTAACACGTTCTTCGTGGTTTAAAGGTCTCTCTGCAAGCCTTAAAGTTCAATTGATCTGCAAGGGCATTTGTCACATCAGGTATTTGGTGCGCAACAACTTGTGGTCCACAATTGGAGCGTCTTCTGGGTGCTCGCGTCTTTTGTTCCCGCAGACGGTGGTGAGATTGTTCGGTACAACGTTCCTCGTAAAGCTTATCCCTTTTTATTATCTTGATCAAGTGTACATAAATACACGGAATAAAAAAACAAGGACAACGTTATGTTCAGGGCTGTTTCATCGGGGTCAGCAGTTTTGGCGTAGCGTGGCAAAAAACACGTGGTCATCTAATACGAAAAACGCACAAAAATATTTAAGGGAAGGCAGACTTCGTCACAAGAAAGAATGTGGCGTCGGGTTTAAAGTTCAGAAAGTCTTCGCATGCAGCAATGAAGAGTTCAACATTGAAGAGGACAAAAGAGAGTTCAACATTGAAGAGAACTTTGAATAGTTCCAATATTAAAGAGAACAAAAAGGTAGCTAGCCTCGTGATACAAACTCATATTAAAGCAGCCATAACGAGGAAGAAGTACAATAGCTATAGGAGTATATCGAACTAGCAATGAGAAAAGGACGTGTCCGGTACGCCATAATTGTGAGAAATTTAAGTGCGAAAGTATTCAGAAGACACAATGGTAAAAAGCAGTTAGTAATAAAGGCTTTGACTGTACAAATAACGGAAGAGAGATGTCAGTTTATATAGAATTCGCAGAGTGAAATGCGCTCCCATGTTTTGAACACAGATTTTTCGAAAGTGTAACAATAAAAAGTGGCCTTGGAAAACCCCTAACGAGCAAATGACAAAATTGATTTTGAAACGTGCGCTAACCCCGGCATAATGCAGGACGTAGTTATTATTAACCAGGCGAAATGCATTGACCATATAGGTATTGAGGGTGAAAATAGCCCTTAATTCGAGAATATCTCATGCAAGATTACCGGCGAAAGAAAAACGAATTCAAATGAGGGAATATAGTTGCAGGATTGTAGTATATAGATTGAAAACAAATGCGCAGCTTTAAGAGCAGAGGGTGATGCTGATATCGAAGGAATGAATGAAACAGTCACTAGAGTAATCTCTTAAGCAGCTGTCGAATTTGGGGGTAAAGCACGAGGACAAGAACTAGGCAAGCCTTACCAATCCGCGAGATACATAATAGAAAAAGTCAACACAAGAGGGAGTCTAAGTCAATACCTAAAGTAAAGTTCAGTAAGCTGACGAAGCTCATGGAAGAAAAGGCGGTCCGGAAGATAAAGAACTATATCAAGGTGATAGAAGCAGCAGTAAAATGAGGCACTTATATTAAAACACGAAAAAGAGACTCTTTATTGAAGGGAATTAAATAGGCACTCTCAAAGACAAGTACGGCAATATTATCAACAACTTTGACGAAATAGATCGGGTGGCAGAATAATTTTAGGGTGAGCAGTACAGGTCGACAATAAGTCTTTCAACCACGAGCGGAAGCAGCGGTGAGAAAGATGTAGAAGTCACCTAAGTACCGACGCAGTTCGCAGTTGGAAAGCCCATACGTGTTGTGCTGCGTGAAAAAAGCAGCCGACGATGACGGAATAACAGGTGATATAATTAACGACGCTGGAGAACTGATTTCGAAGAAACTCGCTACAGTTTGTACTCAGTGCCTGGAAACGGCAACGGTTCCAGTGACTTAGACGTGTGGCAGCTTGGGCTAGTTGGCATGGTATGACGATAGTTATAGCGCGAGAACAAAACGACGACACAGAGACAATGTCCTTCTTGTCTCCGTGTCATCGTTTTGTTCTGGCGCTATAACTATCGGTTCCAGTGAGTTGTAAACAGCCAACATTATATTGATGCAAAATCAAGGAGACATAATAATTATTGACCCATCATCTGACTTTCAATCTGATACCAAATATTTGCAAAGGTAATTTCAAATTGATTGATATGTGGGGTTTAACGTCCCAAAACCACCATATAGTTACGTAAAAAATGACACGAGGCGTATCTATTTAGAATCTATATTGACACTGATGCGTATAGCATCTATTAAGGTGGAGGACAGCACGCACAACCGAAAGACCACTTCCTCGTCGTCTTCTTACCGCTGATATGTCAGCTACGTTGCAATATGATCATGAGAGACGCCGCAGTAAAGCGCTACGGAAATTTCGACCACCTGGGGTTCTTTAACGTGCGCCCAGATCTGAGCACACGGGCCTACAACATTTCCGACGGAGGCGGAAATGCAGCCGCCGCAGCCGGGATTCTATCCCGCTACCTGCGGGTCAGCAGCCGAGTACCTTAGCTACTAGACCACCGCGGCGGGGCAAGGTAATTTCAAACATGATAAAAAAAACACTTGAGTTTAACCAACTGAAAGTACAAGACGGATTCAAGGAATTACACTCATGTGATAAATAGGTCAATGAAGAAAGGTGCTGAATACAACAAAGCGCTTCATTTAGCCTTCATAATATACAAAAAGGCATTCGGCTCAGTAGAGATGTATGAAGTCTTAAAAAGCACTAAGCCGACAAGGATTACATAGCGAGCCAGCAAAATAAGTTCTCATTGTCGTGGTATCTGCAACAGAGAGACGTTGTGCTGTGTTGGGGGCTGGCTGGTCCCGACGAAGCAGAAGAAGAAGACGGCCGACGGAGACGTACGCGGCCGGAGGGGATGCCGACCAGCCCGAACACGCGGGTTGGCGCGAAGCACCGAAGAGAAGAACAACAACCGCACTCCACGGTTACCCAACGCACACTGGTTTTATTTAACAGTCGCCTTGAAATCCTGGATGCCAGAGCGGCGTCCCCTGGCATCCTCACATGTCATTCCGAAACCGAAACCGAAAACCCAGAACACAACACGTTGTTTCTTTACAGTTCCTGACTGTTGAAACACTTCAGCTGGCTATACGTGTTGTTCGCAGCACTTACTCTTGCTGGATAATTAGAGTTGTTAAAGTTCACGTGAAAATTCTGCTGAAGTTCGCACAAAATTCGCACATTGAGATCTGCGCTACCTTCGTGCTCTTTAGCGTGAGGCTCGCCGTTGGGCGTGCGTTCAATCACATAGATAGATAGATAGATAGATAGATAGATAGATAGATTGATTGATGTGTGGAGTTTAACGTCCCAAGACCACCATATCGTTATAAGAGACGCCATAGTGGAGGGCTTCGGAAATTTCGACCACCTGGAGTTCTTTAACGTGCACCCGAATCTGAGCACACGGGCCTAGAATACTTCCGCGTCTATCGGAACTGGAGCCGCCGCAGCCGAGACATAGAAATTTCCAACTAGACATTCCGAAACAAAAGTGGGACATGTAGCTGTCCCAACAAAAGCGGCGCGGTACTCAAGACGGTACATGGAAAATCTGGACAGTCTCGCACGCTCCAGGACTGTTGGTAACCGTATTCCGCACTTGAGTATTATTTTAAATTTAAATATTTATAGACTTGTATTTTGGCTAGTGTTGAAGACTCTTTTAATGTGGTAAGGCAGCGTTTGCGAGCCATGGTTTTGTAGTTTCATTACTCGTGTCGATGTGTATGCATGTAACAATCTCCATATAGAAGTTTTCACATTGTTTAAACTTCATGGCGCACAAACTTTTTTACAATATATAGTAAAAAGAGTGAACGTATCGATGTGCACATTAAACTGCCACCGGCTTTCTCATCGAAAAGCGACATGCCATGAGCAAGGTGGAAGAAAACAATTGAGAGACCCATAAGCGATAAGAGTTGAACGCGATAGCGATATCCTGTTCCTATAATGCGTGCTAAGTTCAAAATGGCTTGTATCGGTGAAGCTTTCACTTGCGGCTCACTCTAAAAAAAGAGCGAGTAAAAAGGGTGTCTTTTTGTCCCACAACAATAATCGTCATCTATAATGCGTTCCATCCTTGCGCTATCGCCCCGCGCCCGGTACATTCCGGTCACGATCGACATGCCCATTATCAGGGTTTACATTGCATTCTCGATAGCAAAGTGGCCAGCGCCGAGTTTTTAAGAAAGGAAGCGCACGCAAGCCTGATGACGATTATTGTTGTGGGACAAAAAGACACTCTTCTTACTCGATATTTTTTTAGAGTGCTGCATTCTGCGTAATGGCTAGCATGCCTTAAGCCTTGGCAAGTTTGCGCGTGAAATCATTTCTAACATGATTATGCACCCACTGTACGTGGGCTTAAGGGAAGAGGCGCAGTAACGTGTGTGCCTTTTGTAGTGGGTGGCCCGCTTCAAACGATTAGTTTTTATAACGTCATTATAAAGTCATTATAATCGCATGCTCTGACGCCTGATTGCAACGTATGCTTGTATCACGCATTATTACTGCGATATTACTTTTTGTATTGTGAAGCATGTATAGAGGGCGCGGGTGGTTTAAAGTATGCAAGCTTCTTTTGCTGCATTTACAAGCAAAGGAAGCTATTTTCACTGTATTTCCTTAAGTGCGCAGTGTTGTTAAGACTTTTGACCCCCTTCAGGAGTTGCTTCCCCTTCCTGACGCTTGCGTCATTGCTTGACTTCTGATTAAGTATGTTGTGCGTACTTCACTGGTTCACTGGTGATGATTTCATGCATTAAAGAAAAAAAACAGACACGTGGCTCTGTGGTAGAACACCCGCTTGCTGCGCAAACGACCCGGGTTTGATCTCTGCTCGGACCCAAACCCAAACGGCCCAGGTTGGATCCCCGTTGTCTACCGGAAAAAGTTTTCATAACTTATTTTATTTGCATCCAATAATAATCTTATGCGTGCCCGAAAAATCGAGAACGGTTCTCTATTTTTCGGGCACGCATAAGATTATTATTTTTCGCTCACAATCAACGACGACGATGACGACGACGCCGCCGTTACCGCCGACAGCGGAATTACTGCGAAATATGATCTTTAACGCTTTCGTGTAAAGAGGCTTTTAATGTATATGATTGATGTGGTTTGCTATACACGGACAAGAACTGCAATTATTCGCATTTGTGCATGCATTAACGCTGATCATACGTAGAGCTCTGGATTCTACCACTTTTAAGTAAAGTTTGGCGCCGAGAGAGAACGCGTGAAGAGCTACTAGTACGTTGCTGCCGGAATTAGTCTGCTGCATCTAGAGGCTGGTATGAGCCAGCCATGACTGTGTGCGCCAGGCAAACGTACACGCCTGCGACAGATGTGGAATGTTTGTCCAACGCTTTATAACAAAATGTGGCGCAGCGAGATTGGTAAAATGTTTCTTAAGTGCTCAGCAGAACTGATTGTTAAAACTTGGCATGGAAGAACTATGAACGAGTGACAGAGACGAATAGTTGGAAGCAATGAAACCAATACAATTTTATGAGGCTGTGCACATGTAGAATGGTTCACGTAATGTGAAATTGCTTGTGTGCTAAAGTGAATGAACAAAGGTATGGCGTCTATATCTTTAACACTTCATGTACACAAAATTATTTAAAATAATAGCTTAATCGTTACGCGTACCCTAGACAGCTTCTCGAAAAGGAACCTTTGAATTTAGCCTCTTGAAGTTAGCGAGAATAAAACCTTTGCTAGGATCCATGCTAGAAATAAAAGCGTCAGTACTGTGAAGAAGCGGTACATGAAAATAAACGTCATCGCATCTTACCCAGCAGTATATGCCGTCTGTGAAAAATCCGTAGAGCCACGTCTTGTTTTCAGGCACGTATTTGCAGTAGTAACTGCAGTCTCTGATGCCTGCTTCCTGGAAAACAGTAAGCGCCCAAAATGATATCAGTAAATCTATGTTTTGCGCATTTACATGTGAGAAATTTGGCTGCTTAGAGGTACGATATTAGGAGAAGGCTTTGGGGGCCCATCAAACGGGAAAATTGAGCATCATCGTGAACATGAGTGATGCAAGAAATCCACATCACATGATGACGCCACATTCCACCTAAATTTGTGACGTCATCAGGCGTCACGACAACGTCACAAATGATATCACGGGATGTCGCCGTCACGTGACATTGGTCAAATGTAGACCGTTCGCAGTGGCAGAGAAGAAGCAGGCGAAGTACATAAAGCATGAGATGCATCCGGTCTTGTAGGCCCTGCAAGATTGTTCCAGGTGCCTAAAACTTTCGGAGAGGATGGTGTAGGATCCATATATGATCGTTTTTTGCGCAAGCTTTACAAAAAGAAACTCAGGACAGCGACGAAAGATGTACAAAACACGTCAGCGCAAACTGTTTAATTTGTAGATGACCATGAAATAGCTATACAGAGACTACGTGTGTGCGCACAGCTGTATAAGCTACCGACCCTGCCTGTCCTCGTTTATCAGCGCAATTTACATTGGGTTTAGCACTATATAGATAGCGCGCTGACGCGCGTGCCATCTTTTGCCGTTTTTATAGTCAGGGCATCGAGGACCTCTACTTTCGTGTAATATCGCAACCTCTGTACAAATTCAGTTTTTTTTTCTAACACAGGACAACACCGCCTTCTGCTGCAGTATGCCGCCAGATGCTTTGGAGCTTGCAGGACGCCACAGTTGCACAGGTGCTCTCGCAACCTCTCGTGAACGCACCTTAGCCTATGTCAAGCGTGTTGATTTCCCAAGGACAGTGGGATCCTGTAGGCGACGTTCTTCGCACGTTCAGTGAACTTTCTTGCATGATTGGTCGTGCGCACCCCATCTTCGTTTGAGTCATGGTAGCTGTTTATTTTTGCGCACAATCTTATCAGCTTCTTTTACGGCGCAGTAAAACTGCCCTCACAATGTACCCTGCAGCAACGTTCTTCTTTCCTTGAGCCACCGTATGCGTCTACGGTAATGCTATAAAAGGTGACATTTTATCTCTCGGCAGTTATGCTTTTTAGCAAAAGGAACGAAACCACAGATAGACACAACTGACGCGGATACGCACTCATACCAGGAGGCCTCGATTGAGTGTTCGCACGATTTATTCATTGCCTCCAGAGTATACACCGTGGCAATGCTTCTTTTCGCAATCTTTGAATGCCCGAAGCCAAACGGCCATATCTTCTTTTCACATTTTGTCCTCTATGTTCAGAACGTGCTCTTTCCTTAAAATGGGACGCTAAAATTGAGATACTGTAGGCGTCCGCTCTCCGGAGCCTAAAATGTGAACCGCAGCACCTGGTGCTCCCTTGCAAACAAACTGAACTCGACATATTTGCCTTTTCAGACATCAACCCTTAGGGAAGGTGCACGAGGAAATCATCGGCGTACATGACGCACTTCATCACACAGATACTTGTAGTTTCCTATTTTCTCTTGTCAATAAAGACCACGGAACACGAACAATTTTTATCCGGCATAAATTTCGTCATTTAGGAGTAAAGTCAAGCAACAGAAGGAAAGTGTAAATTTAAGGTATTTTTTCTTTGTGAAACACAACAATAATGAGAACTAACAGAAAATATTTCCAAGAAATTCCAAGAACAGGGCGCTTTAGAAGTAATTGTAATGTGGACGTGAAGAAATAAAAGTACACGAAAATGACTTGTCCCTGACATGTTCGGTCCTTACCCAGAGCAAGTTATCTTTTTCTTCACTTTTTTACTTCACATATACATTAAAATTACCTCTGATAACGTTCCTACACTTTCCCTGGCAATATTGTCTATTAATTCTCAGTAATATCGTCTTCCCGCACAAAGCGACAGACAGTGACACGGAGATATATCCGAAGTAATTCAATGAATCTCCGCACAGACGTGCGAATCTTTGTTGGTCTCTGATCGCTCTAGCTATTCGGAAGTTTCGTCGCCTATAAGGGGCGCACAGGGTATAACCCCATATGGCGCCCCCAAAGAGTATCGGAGTTGCTAGCACATTTGCGGCCTGCACTGCAGTGTTTGTTTATTTATTTATTTATGTTTGCTTCGCGATGGTTCTACCGTTCTCGCAGTCCTATATTATGCGCCACCTAGATGCTTCAGAAACTCGGATACGATGCCTCGTTGAAGGCAAAGAGGTCTTGAATGAAATAATTGGAAGCGCAAACCAACGGGACAACAAGAGAAGAGACAAACAAGCTCTTGTTGTCCCGTTGGTTTGCGCTTCCAATCATTCCATTATGAATTTGTACCAATTAGCCTGCCTGTCAACCCTACTGAGGTCTTGAATGCCAAGCACATCACTTGTTGTGGCGTGCGATGTCCGTTAACATTACCCTTCACTAAAGGCGCGCGCTTCACGATCATTACGTGGTTTGTCACGCAAAAACCCAGATAATATGATAAAATTCTGTATTTTCTTTCACGTCGTCAGTTTTAAGCAGATACTTATCGATGTAAGATTTTGACTGAGTTATCAGAATGCCGATACCTTGAACGTATTTTCGAACAAAACTTCACAGCTTTTTCGCAAAGGCGAAGCAATAAACGCGATAGCAAAAAATTGGAAGGTCACTCACCAAATGGCAAGCCGATCGAAACGTGCCCCGCGTTTCTCACGCACAAATGACACACGAAACCTACTCACATGTGCAGGTACAGATGAACGCGAATAAGCGTCCGAGTTGTTACTTCGCTGTGTCCGTGCTTTTCGCGAACAGAGACTGCAATGATTGTAGTGACTTTTGTGCTCCCGGTAACTAAAACGGAATCGTTCCAGGTAAAGGCCGAGGCCAACCAAGACGTACATGCTCATGTTATGAGCGTCGCTGCTCCGGCGCGTCTCCGATACTTAGAAAAAATTACGCTGACGGTAGTGGGGTGGCGTGACAGTCAACGGAACTTGCGAATGCAGAAAGCTAGATCGTTGGTCACCGAGCACTGGACCAAAGGTCACCTAACGCAGGAGCACTATTTGATTATATCATTAATCTGTCATAATGGAGCAAAGTCTTCCCACAGAAAGCGATAGGTATTGTATATATATCGGAATTCAATGAAGCTCCGCACAGACGTGCCGCTTTTGTTCAAATTTCGTCATTCCGCAGCCTTCTGTTGCTTGCTGATCAGCCTCGGCTGCTGCTTTAGTGTAATGCTCTACAACATGTCAATCATATCTATGAATAATGCACATATCGAGTTGCGGTCTTTCAGGAAACATAACTTTCGCTCACTTGCGAATCAAGAAAGGGCGCACGTCAAGTTTTACCAGGTGATTTTGAAGGCATACAGCGAGGGCCTTCAATCCCGTGCCCTTGTCTTATACAATCACCCGGAAAGGGAAACCTGACATGTGGGTCTTTACCATGAAGAAAGGATTTAGCGCAGACGTCTTTGGCCATAACTTGCGTTGCTGTTTTTAGGAGCATGATGGGCAAGCTTCTTATGCTTGCACCTTGCACTGCGGTGGCGGACGCGTGTACACTTTTCCGGTGATTTAAGAAATGCTCACTAGATGACGTGCCACCGATCAAGGTGTCGGCTTTCCGGTGATTCTAACAATGCTCACTAGATGCACATTGTTCACTTTTAGGCATTGATGCTGTCTTGAGACGACACTTCCCACCATTCGCAATAAATAGCTGTACCAAACTTTCTAAAGCTAACATTTTGTACTACATGCATTTAGATGACGCCTCACTTGAATACTGCTGTTCAAGTATCTGTAATATAAGAAGAGTCCAGTGCCGTAGCCCGGAGGTAGTACAGCAAGCCCGTGCCCCCCACCTTCTCCCCCCACCCCCACTTCGATTTTTTTTTTCGGCGTGGCGTAGAGATCCGAAAATAACTCTCGACGAGGTCTGCCTGCCCTCTTCCCCTTCAGATCAAGAAAGTGCCCCTACCCGCGCACAAAATTTTCTACCTACGCCCCTCAAACACCCCCTCGCAAGAACTCTGGCATATCGAAAATAAAGAAAATACAGCCGTCAGAGTATTATTATACCTCATTCAGACTATCATAACACTCGATTCAAAGCAAGGCTTGCGACAAATTTTCAGAAGCACTTCATGAAACAATTTTTAATACAAGAGTAGCATGTAACGTGACGTGGAAAGAGAGTACTTAAGTACAGTACATAGGATATCAGATAGCCCTTAAACATAAATCATAGCGAAAAGGACAAAAAATTAAGGCGCCTTCGCGCTAGAGAGGGGGGGGATTAGAAAATGGGGGTAACGATTTAGAGCACAGGGTACTCTACTATGGGAGAGCTTAAAGTCGTCCCTCTAAACAGCACCAGCCCCTACCACTGGAACCACAGTTGGAAGCAGAGTTTTTAGGTGCCTCAAGTTCTGGTTGTGACTTGGTGCCACAACCAGAACTTGAGGCACCCAAAAACTTTAGAGATACTAAGCCTGAACGAAGAGTGGGCCTTTGCGGCCTGCCTTTCTAGCCTTCTACGGCACTTGCCTTGAAATGAACCGTTTTTAGAAGCCAAGTATTAGGGGCAGCGCCAAGCATATGTGCGCACCGTGATTTTCCATCATAGGTAATATCAAGGTAAAAAGTTTCATTTGAAAACTGAAGGTTTTTCGCTAACTACCATACAGCTTTAGTTTACCAAGCCTGGTGATGTTCAATAACGCAGGTAGATTGGCAATATCACGCAACGAGTTTCCCGAATTCTCGCGTATGAAATGATGCGAGTAGCAAAATAGCTTTTACCTGTGGGTAGACAGTTGGGCATCCGTGAGCGACATTAGGTTCCCCAATGATATTTATTGCTGATGGAATTGGAGCGTTCCAATAATAACCTGTCACCATCAGATCAGAGAGAGCAGCAAAAAAAAAAAAAGATATTACGCAATTCAGTCATGCTCTTTCGGTTATTTGCACTGTGTTAAACTACAACGGTTTCATGCTCAGGATTTTACAGCGAAAGCTGTATATATGACAAGACGAGATTAAAAAAAAAAGCGCGCAAAGCCTCGGTGATGGCTCCCTAAGGAAATAGATCTCAGGGAATTTGAATCAAATGCACAGGTGAAAGATTATGTACGAAAATAACATAATGTGCACTCATCGTTGACAGCAGCGAATGCTGCAGCCAGGCTTACCGACGTTTCGATAGGTGTGTCTTTTTTCAAAGGTGCCTTCCCATCCCTGACTTATTTTTAATGGGTCAGTCAGTGAAGACATGCCCCGTGGTGTGGCTATTAAAAGTTGTCATCTGCCAAGGTCAGCAGTAGATAGGAAGATTTGGGTACACGGTAAAGAACCCCAGGTGGTCGAAATTTCCGGAGCCCTCCACTACCACGTCTCTCATAATCATATGGTGGTTATGGGACGTTAAACCCCACATATAAATTAAGCAGCAGATAGGAAATCAGCCTGACCATTTCATATATACATGTAGTTTTATTAACAATAACTGAGGTTCTGCGTCCCAGAACCAGGTTATGATATGAGGAAAGCCATAGTGGAAGACTGTGGAGATTACGACCATCTCGTGCTCTTTAACGTGCCCTGCCATGACACAGTATACACGGGTCTCTACCATTTCGCTCATAACTAAACGCGACCGCTGTGGCCATAATCGAACGTGAGACCTTTGGTGTAGACTTAGGTGTAGCTGACCAGGTTTTTTTAAATTATAGAACAGAGAGATAGACACAGAACTTTGTTGAGGTCCCGAGGAACACTACCTCAAGGATCGAGGCAGAGCAGTGTGCCGCTCCCATGTCGGAACGGGTAGGCCGATCCTCACTCCCGCGTCGTGGGTCCTCTGGACGGCCCTGAGTTGATGTGCAAGTTCTGAGTTCCTGAACGCAGAGCTCTATTCACCTTCGATCTTAGAAGGGAGAAAAAAAAAACACCGCCATGCTACGCAGGAGCACGTGCTTTCATCGCGCATCTGCAGAACATCGTTCCCTATGCCATCACGTTGATAAGTGGAGTTCAACGTCTCTAAACAACCATATGATTATCAGAGACGCTGTAATGGGGGGGGGGAGGCTCCGGAAATTTTCACAACCTGGGGTTGTGATATCTGAGCACCCGATTCTCAGCACACGGGCCTACTACAACATTTTGATTGATATGTGGGGTTTAACGTCCCGAAGCCACCATATGAATATGAAAGACGCCGTAGTGGAAGGCTCCGGAAATTTCGACCACCTGGGGTTCTGTAACGTGCACCCAAATCTGAGCACATGGGCCTACAGCAATTCCGCTGGAGCAGCCGCCGCAGCCGGAATTCAATCCCGTGACCTGCGGGTCGGCAGCCGAGTACCTTAGTCACTAGACTACCGCGGCGGGGAATACAGTCGAAAATACAGCTGCCGCAGCCGGGATTCGACCGGTGACCTGCGGCCGATGCCATCACGTGATTGCTGAGAGAGTGTGAGGGGGAGAGGCCACCGCATCTAACGGTTTTCCAGCCCCTTGCACAGGCCCGAACACGCTATCGTGTGAGTGCTTGGGCAAGCTGTTGCGCATGCGCAGTGAGTAAGGTTGGTGACGCACACTGGATTGAGCTGGGCCATAAGCTGCTTCGCATAGATATAATAAGTACTGAAATATGACTGACTCTTATATTTAAAAAAAGCGACAAAACAGGGTGATGTCCCAAGAGAATGCACGAGGGAACAGGTAAGATGCTTTGGGGAAGTTGGGGAGCCTTGCATAGGGGGAGCCAGTGTCAACCCTTCGTCTGCTTGGAAGTTGGGTGTGGGAGCTGGGCCAGTGTATGTGAAAAAACAGAATCGAACAGTTAAAAGTGAAAATCATTTTCTTTTTGAAAAGTAACAGCCCCGACTCTCGGCCATGAAGCACACCATTGCGAAAGATCTACGAGCCTGATGAAGATTGGATCGCGCATAAACTGCTACCTTTTTACGGGGAACGCTTTTCTAGTGTTAGCTGCTCATAAGCATACGAATTTTAATCAAAATAGAATGACATAAAAATTGTAATTAATTGAACTATAATTTTTCTTCCAGCTTGTTTCCTTATTCGTAAGCAGAGAGAGGTAACGGCGGACAACGAGGCTGTGCCGTGGTCGCATCTTTATTGAGACGTGGGCGAAGCGCAAGACCAAGGTGGCTGCGGCCGTGGCATCCAGCTAGGTCAGGAGCACGGTGTAAGATACAAACAGCGTGGTCAAGAGCCATGGGCCGTCACAAGCCACGCAGCTATACAGTTTTTAGGCGCGGCAGCTGGTCAACACCAGTTTTGTACTACATTGTATTTTTTTCTGGGATCGCTTAGTGATTATTCTTTCGTGAGAAGAATGTCTAATTTTTTTAGAAATAATGAGCATCAATTACCTTGGGAAGATTTTACTTCAGTTTAGCTTTAGTATGACTAGGGTGCTGAGATACAAGAAGAGGGTGTGAAATTGACATTGGCTTTTTATTAGACATAGATTTTCACCATGCATTACTACGGGGCATGGAGTCTCGTTAACAAATATTTTTGTAAGACTTTCCGGAGTGTCATACGAACGTGTAATACGCTTTTCTGATTATTGTTCAATCATGAGGCGAATTCTAAGAGGGGGGTGGTAGGTGGGATACCCCCCCCCCCCCAACGTTCGTGTCAGCACCCCCCCTTTTTCTTTCAGTGCTCGTAGTCCACTTTATATCACCAACTGGGACAAATAAATGAAACTACTTTGAACACACATGAATGCAGTATTCGTGCTATGAAGGCGTTTTTTTCCAGTAAACATGAAAAAATCATGACCACAACTTCCACTCCCCCTCCCCCGCCCTTGGGTGGTATGACAGTTGACCACGCTCCCTAAAGTGAGTGGTTGGGCCTGGTTTAATCAAAGATACATCAGCTGCATGTGTCTAAACACGCACTGGTGCAGTTGCGGGAAATAGAGACGGATATCTAGAAAACCTCTTTTTTTTTGCTTTCACGAGTAGGTGTATAAAATTCGCTAGCAAGCTAGTCTATTTAGAGAAGGTTAAAGATGAAAAATGATTGCAAGGGTGTATTTGGATGGGCAGGCAAAGGCTGGCTTGTAATATAGGTACGTGGGTGGAGAAACTTGGAATTGGTGCTGGTTAGCAGGTAACAAATGCCCAATAGTTTGGCCTATGGAGACGTGTGTTCAAGTATGTATAATATTTTAGGCTTTTTTAACGCGTAGGACTGAGCAAGGTAATAGCTCATGGATTGCCATGCGATAATATGCGATGCACACTTCTCTCCTCTTTTCCCCGCTCATTCTCCTCGCTTTTATTTTCCATTCTCACAATTCTATATTATAAATGGCTATGCTATGCTCTGCCCTCTTCCCCTCTTCTTTGCTCTCCTCCTCGCCCTCGCATAGCTCCTACTAACGGAATCATGTGAGTGATTGGACAAGTTGGTAGTTCACTTATCTTCACTTCTTTTTACCACCCCTATGCTAAAGTGTATTCTGCATAGCAGGGATACGTTTTGCTCTCCCTCTTCTCCTTTCATCCACCCGGTCTTCACATCACTCCTCGTTCTCTCTTTCCTTCCTCACCCTTTGCTATACTATGTCTTACGTAGCTATGCTATGCTTTACTGTCTCCGGTCCTGATGCTCACACCAATCTTCATTCTAAGTTCTATTTCCCAGCCCTTGCTATACTTTACTGGGGGGAAGTGTTTATGTTTAGAAGAAGGAAAAGAAAAGAAAAGTGAGCCCCGGAACTGTTTGCATCAGGGTGCGACACCTCAGCAGTAGCTCACAAGGGATGGGGGTGAGGAGGGCTTAAAAGGATAGAAATAAAAGTGTAGAGAGAGAGAGAAAGAGTGATGAGGTAAGCCAGAGAGCGACGACATATCGAGGGGATAGGAGAGATAGGAAAGATGGAAACACGGTCACCGGAGTCCGAGGACGGGGCACCACTTGCTAGAGCTCTTGTCGATGTCAGAATGTGGCGTAGAGCAAGCCCAGTCGGTTAGAGCTACACTGTCGTCGGAGGTCGGCGTCAGGAGATGACGTAGGACGAGCCCAGTCGGCCAGAGCTACGCTGACGTCGGAGATCACGAGGGCACAACCGGTCGGCACGGAATTCAGCGAGCGAGTCTGCTATACTTTACTAAACTATGCAGTACTGCACTTTACCATACTACACAATACTATGCTATGCTTCCGCTTCCGTTTGAACAGACGCGCCGAATTTCGAATGGTCACCGGCTGCACTGAACCAATTCCTCTATCCCTCCATAGTCACCACTTTTATGTTTTTTTTTCTGCTCGGGTGACGACAGAGTTTGAGACGGGGCACCGGCTGCGGTTAGAACCCAAGCACAAACAGCGCCGCTGTTAACATAGCCGACTAAAGGCGAAGTTCTTCCAAACAAAAGCCTTCGACTTTGCCGACGAACATCTTTTTCTTTATTGCCATGAATAGTTTCGCTTTCCGAAAGAACGATTTTTTTTCGTTTCGGTATAAATCCGCACGCATGCTAGAATGCATGCTGTGCGAAACAGCATATCACTTACCTAATGGCGTAGATTGTGACAGTTTGATGATAATAAATATTAGGATCACCGTGCACTGGGACATGACCATCATTACCAAGTGAGCGTTTTTCTGTTGCATGAAGAAACGAAAGAGAGATGCGACGTCAGATCCACCTGCTTGCAATGGAAGTTTTAGTTTTAGGATGTAGTATTGCATCCAAATTTCTGAACTTTAGCCTCGTACTCATACCGCTTGTGCCACACGGGAGGAAACAGTGTAAAATGCAGTATTTTAGATTGACAGCTCAACCCTTTCAGGTCGAAAACCATGAAACGTCTGCTCCCGTGATTTTGACTTTCAAGCTCGGCCAAGATCATGGGGCAGCGCTGCCGAAAATATTTACGGGTTGGCTGCGAGTTGGTACAAAGTTCACGCTGATGAGTTCGCGCCGGTATTTCTGCAGTGTATCAACACATTTATCGCGTGCTTTATTCCACGCCCTTCACTTGTCTCAACAACACCCAAGAAGGGTAAGCGCAGTTCTAGTGCGGCACGTTCACGAATGCAAACAAGGGCGTAATGATAGTGTTACAAATGTACCGCAGTGGTTAAATGAACCGATTCTCAAGAATGTCTTTCCTGCCGCCATCGCCAGAGGCGCTGAGTGCATCGGTTCTTCTTTGCACGTTTTTTTTTCGGAGAGCGTGAATGAGCATAGCAACGCTTGTGTGCTGTCTTGAAGGGCAGATGCACATGCGGTATAGTTGTTGCTACAAAAGCGGCTGTCTGGCAGCCACTTCACCAGCCATAGATGAAAGAGAAGGTATGCGAGACTCAGAAGCTGTCACTATGCTATACTTGGGCTAATCATGTTTAACCATGCAAAGAAGCATTCTCGTTCGTGGTTATTGGCTGTGATTGCGAAGTAATCAGCTGTACTACCATCCATACTTCTAGCTCTAGCGTTGCAGAGCAGGTTGCCATTAGTCTTGCATTAACGGATGGTGCACATGAGGCAAGTACTTCATACTCAGAGGCTGCCATCAAGGCATTTCAAATGTGTATAGTGGCTCTCCAGGTCCAACAGATCCGTAAAGAAGCCAAACGCCTCAAAAATTACTCATTGGTGTGGTTTCCTGTCAACTCGGGCTCATTGAGGGGGCTTCGATCAGTCTGAACGACCAAGCGCATTCGGCTGCATGAGGTTTGACTGACCGTGCGCCGAGTAACGCGTCATCTTCTGGGTTGTCCGAGCTTCAGTGCACGTACAACTAATATGCAAGCCGCATTATCTCTCAAGAAGAGTGCTGCCCATACCGCACCCCTCACTGTGCTGGGCCCAAGCTGTTACTCTCAGACTGCTCCAAACAAGAACCTACAAGAGCCCTGCGGCCCTGCACACAATATACCCCGAATGATTATCAAGCCCGGATGGCCTCTTTTGGGACGGTTATGCTGACTTCGAGCATGTCCTGTGCAGCTGTGCCTTTGCCGATTCCCCATAAGAAGAGGAAATGCACAAGCTGATTAAGGCTCAAGACCACACCTCTCAAATTCTGGCCTCCCAGAGGCCCGGGTAAGGGTGGTCAGGTTCACGCGGGCAGGTTTAACCTGACATAGCCAGCTGACTCTGAGTTGACTCGCATCTATTGTGGATCCAATAAAAGTATTTCACTCACTCGCTCACCTTTAGGCAGCTACTTATGAAGGCCTATGGGTACGGGTATTACGAACCTAATGTAATACAGCTGAGCGAGGAAGCCCGTTCTGCATCGGTTCTGGCAATTTCACTTTGAGCCATAAACAACGTAGCATTCTTTATTAATTGAGTACGTCATGTTTACACCTAAATGTGCAACGAACGCTTGTCATTATGTACATGCGGAAAGGTATATAACAGCTCGCGGTTGCAAAACGCGCGCCGCACATACTTTGCATCTAAAGCAAAGATAACCACATCAATTGCTTTTCTGAGCGTGAAAATTTTTTGCGCATGAATACGGGCAAACTGTTGCTAGGTTGCTATGCTTATTATTGCGGCCTTCTTTTATAATCAGCAAGCAAGTTTGCCTGCATATACTTGGACAGTTTATCGGGAGTGAATAAAAGAACCATTTCCTCTGATTTCTTGCAGATGTTTTTCTAAGCGGTGCTAGATTTTCAAAACAAGACTGGCGTAAGCATACAAGGGTCCCTCGAATCGCACCGGCTATATATCACATCCGCGTTTGCTTTGTGGAATTATATGATGTTTTTCACAGAAACAATGAATTTGTATCTCATCGTGCATCGCGCCACTTTTAAGTCATTCGCCACTGTCGCATCTTGTCCGCATCGTGGCTTCTAAGCTCACCGGATCGCGAATTGTTGCTATGTGTTTTTGTTTCTTGCATACCCCATTCTATTGGACACTGGAGCAGTTCAACGTCGACAGTTGCCCATCACGCGTCACTCGGGAGCAGAACTAGGTCACGTGACCAAGAGAGAATGGTATCGAAGCAGGTGCACCATGCTGCGAGGTGTGGCTGTGGACTCCACGAGGCTCGAGCGGCAGCGCCGACGTCGAGCTGGAAACCCTAAACTTTAAAAGCAGGATCAAGCAGCAGCTAATGGAGGCTGTTAACCTTGAGGTTCAAATTAAGAAAAAAAAACGCGAACTCAAGGACAAAAAAAAAAACCATCACCACAGCAATAAACCCAACAGCTGCAGCTAAACAGAAGAAATACTTACGAGAATTGCAGCAAAACGCACATATGACACCAAAGATAGGAACTACACCAATGATCATAACGACGTACAATATTATAGGGGGTTTCACGTCCGAAAACCACGATATGTTTATGAGAAACGCAATAAGGGAGGGCTTCAGGAATTTCGACTATCTGGTGTTGTTTAACGTATTGAAACACAGAAAAACACCCGTAGGATCAACCAAAGCTCCGACGTATCCTCATATTTGCTACCGTGGGACTGGGCTGAGTTTTCCAGATTATTGCTTAATCTAAATTCAGTGGCATCTTGCTAATCATGTAATGCTGTAGTTACGAGTTGCGTCTTATAAAAAGTTAGGCAGATATCTAGAAAACCTCTATCTTCGTTTCTACCTATAATGGCATACAAGTCCCTAGTATGCCACTGTGTTAGAGAAAATTAAAGATGGCGAGTGAATGCAGGTGTGTTTTTAGATGGGCAATGAAAGGCTGGCTTATGATAGAGGTAAGTTGGCTGATAAACCCGGAATGGGAGAAGGGTAGTTGGTAGCAAACGCCCCTAAAACGGCTCCAATATTCTCACAAAATTTCACGTGCTCACAAAGTATGCCGTTGGGTATCACCTGACAACCTGTTTTTTGCTGTTGCCCATCGTTCTTATGGCCCACCACAAAATTTGAAAGTCAGTTCACTTATTCAATGCACCTTTTCTCTGCAAGTAGCGACACAGATGTAATGATATTCAGCCGTGTTATTGCAGAGAATCGTAAGTTATATCTCGACTACAGATAAACAGGAGATCCTTTATAGTTTTATACAGAAAATAAAATTAAAATATTGCATTCACAAAGCTACAGAGGGTGCGTATTGCCGTGTATTTTTTTTACTGGTTTGCCTTTTAAGAAGTCAGCAATTTTCTAGATCTGATTGTTTCCAACTTCTAGCTCAGTATAGCAAAGTTTCACCCAAATAAATTTAATACATTTGAGAAAAAGACCTTGAAATGAACAGCAATAAAGAAAAAAACACAATTTGAAAAAAAAACGAAGCTCTACGTGCGCATGCTGCTTATGCCAGAGGGTGCGCGGCATCTATCGGCGCGGTATTTAAACCGCTTGAAGCAGCCGCTCGATGTTGGACTTCCGCAGGTTTGTTCCTCAGAATGCAGTAGAATTTTTCGCTTCAAGATTGCGAATTGAAATTTTTGGCTGGTTCACCATTCTATACTTCCTTAATGTGAATGTTTCACTGGTACTTGGAGTAATTACTAATCAACTATGTTTCAATGGTACTTGCAGTATTATCTAATCACAGGACGCTCTAATGGCAACTGGAACCCTCCTGCGGAGGCATCGTAACAGGTCGTTAAGCAGGTAAGCTAGTAATTTCGCAGAATACATTGCGAAAAAAAATAATTTCAAGTATAATAGTTACCGTGTGCCGTTCCTGGTCAAGGCTACGAAAATAAAGCACTGTTGAGTATAAAGAACGGGTGCGCTACGATGACCTGAAGTACAGAAAAAAATGCGCTCAGGGGTGTAGGATGATCAGTTTCGAGCACGGAAGTCTGACTCTAGCGTTCACGTACGGCTGACGAGAATAAATAGTAATGCTGCTCAAGTGGCCTGCATCTGATTGAAATGTGCGCGGGCAGGAATAGCAACGTGAACACAAGAAAAAAGCCCTTCACAGAAATATTAAAACGATCATTACTATCGTTTTTGATAACATTGCTATCGGTAACTGCCAAGGCATTAAGTTAGGTGAAGACAAAGGGCGATCAATAATTAATTATTGGAATGTCTTATAGGATGCACTTCGCCAACGCAAAATACCGAAAGTACTTTATTGAGACTCGTTACAATGAGGCTCGAAAACGTGTTATTATCCAATAGCTTAACTACATCCCATAGACAACGAAAATGCGGTGACGGGACAGAAGTTTGTGAGGTAAACTTAAGGGTAAAACGTAGTAAAGCGACGAAGAGCCAATACAAGAAAGGAGTTACAAGAGGAAGAGGAAAAACGTTGCTCAGCTTTGATCCTGCTTTACTAAATAACACTGTTCGCTTATAGATTTGTAGATTTTCACCAAAGATTCGCCTCATTTGAGCTGGTCATTGATGTTTGCGATAACGCAAGCCACACCTACTTTCTTTTTCAGTTATTATTTTTGAAATTTTATTTATTTACAGAAACACTGCCAGTCACAGGGTCCATGCAGGGGTGGGAAAAACATTACGCAACAATGGTGGAAACGAAACAATAATACTAACAGAATATGAAAAAAAATTAAGTTACACAGGTGGCAAAAAGGTAATACAAATAAACGAGCGTGAGTACAGTGACAGTCAAAAAATTATGGATTGAATAGGATAGTACGATTTCTTAATAATACTGGGAAAAAGCACTGTTTACAATGTAACCTAGGAGGAGGCACTTGATTGTGCTAAAGATAATATTTGATCAGGAGACAGAGCATCGCAATCTGCCATTGTCTGCAGAAAGAATGATAATATAAATAGATCTAGTCTTGCAAAATAAAAAATAACTCTAGAAGCGTAGGACTGTGATGAGTGCGCTGTGATGAAAGTGCAAATAAGTGCCCAAGCTTCCTATAAAGCAAGGAATGGAAAAGTTGAATCATTGATCATTTCGCCAGGACTGCACTCAAGGATCCCGCGGAGGTTTTATAAATCATGCAAGGGAGAACTTGGGGCCAAAGAAAGAAGGTCACAGTTTCGACATAAGGCCAAAGCCATGATTGCGACAGCAAAGTACGGGACAGTTACACGAAGTAAGGCTTGGATATTTATAAACCATACGAAATGTACAGTGCAAATTTTTATGAAAAGAAACACGACGACGCGTGGCCTGCGTGCACTTGCGGCTGCTTGCAGCACGTTCAAGTGGAAGCGAGAGCAACCACTGTCTCTTCTCGCGTCATCTTGCGGCGAACAAAACAACCACTCATTGCCGCTACAGAACGGCAAGATCGCAACCCCTCCCCCTTCAAGGCGATTACTGGCTCTCGCGCAATCGCATTAAGAGAAAGGGCGTCACAATATAGCTGCTGGTACAATATCAGCATTAAATTGTTTTGCTCGCCATGAGATGACGCCAAAAGAGACTGTGGTTGCTCTCGCTCCCGTTTGAACGCGCTGCCAGCAGCAGCCGGAGCACGCAGGCCATGCGTCACCGTGTTCCCTTTCATTAAAAAAAAACTGGCAGCATATCTACGGAGTGAATGATAAAGAGCGGGGCGTAGCATCCATCCGTCCATTCGTTCTTGCTTCCGTCCGTCCATGCGGCCATCTGTGTGACCGTCCATGCGTCCATCCGCCCGTCTGTGCGTGCGTCAGTTCGTGTGTCCACACGTCCATTTGTGCGTCTGTTCCTGCGTTCGTTCATGCATCCGCCCCTGCGTCTGTCCATGCGTCCATCCGTACGTGCAGCCATCCATGCGTCCATCCATGCATCTGTCTGCGTGTCCGTTCGTTCATCTATTCACTCCAAGTACCACCATCTCGCATCTTTTCATCATATATTCCCCATATAGAAGCACCACCATTCAGTGGACATTCCAAGGACAAAACGTGAGATGGCACACGCACACTTTCTTACGGCTTGCGCTTTGGGTCTACTTACCACCTTTAACCACCTCGAGTTCATGGTATATAATAGTTCACTGTACTCATAGCACTGCGGCTCAACGCTCGCTAAACCTTTCAAAAACCAAGAAGGTTACGCCCAGCGAGTACAACGTAGCAACCCTTTCTTGTCAGATCGTGCTCAGTGTACATGCCAAGGGCTGTTAATTGGGAATGAAAGGCAGGAGGATTCGGCTTTTAGTTAACGCGCACGCTGCGAATTTTTGATTGTTCAACAACGCGCAAGAGAAATCTCCCACCGCCACCACCTTGGAGGTCAAAACGTAAGACTGGTTACAAACTACGACTATGACTATACGAGGGACAAACAGGTGCCGCTTTAAGGAGCTTCGCCCATAAAATTGACACTGTACATTCGTAGTGAATATGGTCGAATGTACCTTGAGCTACAGCATTTCTAACACGAGTGGCATATTCTTCCTGTGTCTAAGCCCGTATGCGAACGCGCCTTGCTTCAGTGCGACCATTATTCCTTTGGAGCTGCTACGCGGGTGTTTGTACGACACGCGGTAGCATCACAAAGGACGAACTACATACAGCATTTTCGCCGGCGTTTGTGCGGCGTTTACTTCCTAGGTGTAAGTCGACATCGACGACACCGCTGATGGTAGCGAAAAGCACGGTTTCAGACCACTTTATCAAAATGTTCACCTCGGATTTTCCCAGATATTGCGACGCCGGAAGTAACTGGATGATGGGAGAAGCTTGTTTGTATAGTTTGTTCCTTTATATAGGGCACCCACTCACTACGGGGGATCTACCGTAAAACTCATGGTTAATATAAAGATTTCTTTATATTTGTAATAGGACGAGGTAGAAATCAATCGTCAGAGCAATAAAAAAATTTTTGAACAATCAATGCATGTCTGGTAGCCACTCCGTCTGGCCTAAAGCGTCATGACTCAATAATCAACGTATGTCTGGCAGCCACTCCGTCTGGCCTAAAGCGTCACGACTCACGAGAGAAGGGATCACTTGTCTCTATTAGCTTCGACAGAAAAGGGCCCATGATGTTTTTAATCTTTTTCTGAGAACTACACTCCAGTCAATCGGGATGCTTGCTATTTCTGCTGAACACGTGGCCCCAAGGACATGCGACAAAAGATGCTACATCACAAAGGCTATATATTACGACCCTATGTTTCTCCTTGAAATATTAATAGATCGCGCTACAAGCAAAACAGTGTGACAGAAACCTTTCACCGTTAGTATGATGCATAGCATGTGCGGTGCGGCTTAGTTTTTTTTTCGTTATTGCCGGTGTTTGGCCGACATAAAAATATACATATTTACAGAAAAATGACAAAGCACAATGAAGAAGTCTGCTTAAAAGACCACTTGACGACATGTTGGCGGATATGGCTTTATAAGCCACTAGATAAAAACACATGAAACAATTTTAAATGTGTTTTATAGACAATCATAATTCCACAAGTGGCAACCTCTGTGGGGAGCATTCCCGCAACTTCTGTATCTTCATAAAATCTCTTATGCTTTCTTTGTAGTACTAGCTAGGTGCTCTTGCATCCACATTGTAGTATCTTACAGTCATTCTCGATTTTCAGATACTATGAGGAGCTATAAGTATCATATTATCGTAAGGTGTACCGCCACTACTTTGTTTGCAAGAAGGCACCCCAAGCGCATCAAGCGGAAAGAATTTTGAAGACAATAGTCTTGATGTAATTCAACGCAAAAAATTTGTCCGTACGTCCGTTCGTCCGTCCGTCCGTCCGTCCATCTGTCTGTCTGTCTGTCTGTCTGTCTGTCTGTCTGTCTGTCTGTCTGTCTGTCTGTCTGTCTGTCTGTCTGTCTGTGCCTTTGTCTGTTTGTCCCCCCGTAACAATACCCAAACAATCCCAAGTGATACCTTAAACGGTCAACCTCATCCAGAGCGCCCAGCAATATTGCTCATGTTGCAGCGTTCATACTTGTGAAAATGTCAATTAAAAACAATTATTCCTCATATATGAGGCACCATAACAACACACCAATATTCTGTGTCTTTTGTGACTCCAGCAGTTCATGCGGCACCTAGCGGCAATATGGAGAAGCTGCGTACTGAGGTCCAAACAGTCCAAACGCCAGTGTTATATACGGTAGGATCACGGTAGGATGGTGGCGCCCGTGAAGAAAAACGAACGGCCAAGTATTTCTTTTTACCAGATAAGGCACTATTGTTAACTTGTTATCTCGAACCTAATAAATGATCACTGTATCCAGTGACTTTGTACGAGCTACTTCCGTACTTCGTACTTCGTCGGTAGCTCGTACTTCGTACAAGCTACTTACGAGCTAACCGGACTACTTCGCGAAGGAGTACATGAGCAGTAGCTTCGCCCCCGTAGCTTTCCCTTCATTGCCACAGAAAGTTGTCCCCGAGTATAGTCTCTCTTTCCGTCCATCTGTCCGTCTGCCGGATCGTTCGTAGCTCACGCTAGGTATATCCAAGCATCAGAGCTAAGCCATTTATATGGTTTTATTGAAGTAAACTTTATGAACTGACGTTAAAGATACATACAAATGTTGTGCACACAGACATGTGCTGAACACATGTTTTATATAACAGGCTGCTTACAGTTACGTAACGATGCCAACCGCAACATGGACAATAGGAACACTACAAGCGGTAGGCTGATATATAGCGCTTCTGCTCGTGAGGATGGTAGCCCTGTTACATAAATGGTTTTCAAAGGATGACAATTAACTATCATTAAACTTAAATCGACGGGAGACCTGTATTATAGTAGTACATATGAAATATTTACAAAACTCGATAGCTAGCAGTGCAAGCACAGGGAACATTGCACCAACAATACGTCTTCATGAGGTCTTCTTCCGAAAGAATTCCAAGACCTAGCGTGGCTCTCTAGTGTAATACTCGATTACCCCGCAGAATGCTTGGGTTCGATTTATGTTGGGAATAAAAAAAATATTTTTTTGCATTCGTCGGTCAACGCTGGCGATGTCATTTCGGGGGGAGAAGCTTCTTAAACCGTGGGTCGTGCGTCCCTGATGTATGTAGTAGTAGCAGTAGTCGTCGTCGTAGTTGTAGGTAGCCACTTCTCGTTAAGTCATTGGAATGTCCGCTGGATGGCGGCACTTGTATATGACGAATATATCCGGACAAGATGCGAGATCGTTGTACTTGGAGTGCTTACTAGATGGACAGACAGACAGACGGACAAGCAGACGGATGGATGATTGGATAGATGGACGGTCGCACGGAAAGAAGAAAAGATGGAACCATGAACAGACAAACAGATGCACGCACGGACGGATTGATGGACGGACAGAAAGAGGCACGAATGGACGGACACTGTGCCAGTGATATCTGTACTAGGCCCAAGAAGTGCCATTCAGAGATATGAACATTCCCTATGTTGAGAATTTTTGCTTGGAAACGTTGACGAAATTCCCAGCATATTTTTTTTTTGCACAACAGTACTAACTTTCGGCCCCATTCATGCGCACTCATGTTATAATTGCATGTGTCTAACGCACTGGCGCCTTTCGAAGTCATGAATAGCCTGTACACTGCCGTCCAACAAAAGAATGACAGAAACGGTTAGCACACTTCACATTCTGGGCTTCAAGTGTAACACCAATAATGAACTCAAAATCACTTCACGTAAATCACTTCACAGATCTCTGGGGCTCTGCTTCCGTTGTGCATGCACCAGAACCGATTACAGCAGGTGAAGGCGCACTGTGACCGTGAATTATAGGTTGTCATAGGAGAATCTAACCACTCCTGAAATTCCCTGCAATATTAAGAAGATTCCCTTTTCCTTTGGCTCGAAATGAAAGGCAAGTTTCCTGAAAAAAGGAAAAATTCCGTGCATGAAACATCACTGCGACGCACGGACGGACGCACGGAAGCAAAACGAACGAACGAAAGCATGGACGGACTGATGGACGCTTCGCCCCACTCATCATTCACCCTGTGGACATGCTGTGATTTCTTTTCCTAACGCGCTCACATTTATGATACCAGTGCCTTGTCTCGCCACTCTTTGGTAGATATATGCTGTCAAACACTTGGGGCGCATTCCCGCATACATGTGACCCTTTTCGCTGTTATAAACACAGATGCTGGACGGCTTCCGGTTTTGTGCCTTGACGCAGCCCTCGCAGAATTCGTGCGCTAACACAGCCTAGCAAGGAGGGGGTGAGTAGCCCCCTAATTTTCAACACTTGTCCTGTGAATGGCCAAACATTTCTAATACATTTTCTTCAAAGCTACACACAATGTTGCACGAGTTAATCTCTAACATTAAGCACCAACTCTTTTACTAAATTTCAGGTTAAAAGTATTTACCTGCAATTTAGTAAAAGAGTTTTTTCTTTACTTTAGCCCAACATATAAAAGAAGGTTTCTGCATCGGTGTTAAGTGACCGAAAGTTTCTTGGTAAGCAACACGTGCTGCGTCTGCTATTGTAACCTTGAAATCGAGCGAAAAGACGATTTCGCACTCGTGTCTGGAGGAAATAGTTCGCCGACGTGCGCTTCAAGATCGTTACATTACTTTTGTTATGAGTAGCCAGACATATTCGTCAAACCGTGTTACCATTGTATACTAATTTTGGTTTGCCACAAGTTAATGGGGTGATCCCGAGTGCAGCCAGACGTGGCTGGCTAGATGGATTGATTAGTAGGTAGACAAAACACAGCGACTATCATACGCATAAAACGCTTCGCATTCATTAATAAATTGAGCAAGAAAGTATGGGCTTCTTCGAGACAACACTAATACTTATTAGTAAGTTTGAGCGCCACAGAATTCTTTACGTCTGCTTATAAAATATATAAAAATCATTCGCGCCATTATCAATATGCCATGCATCAATTTTGATCAATTTTGTCGTAGTCTGCTAGCGAAAGTCTATACGAATATATTTAGAATGATGGAATGGGAGGGAAGAAAGCTATGCGAAGCCTATAGATGTTCAAAGTTTGTTTTGTTCCTATTTTGATAATTTTTCTAGTTTCGATGTCTGCGCTTTCTCAGATAGCATACTGCTACATAACGTCACACACTTTCGGTATCCTTAGTGGTGAACAAAAGCGAGCCCGGAGCCACACAAAGATTCCATTGTGGTAGTACTGAAAGGCGGGTGAGCTGTAACTTATCCATAATTGGGGAGTGCACAGAAAGAAACACACTCTGGTGTGTGTACCTTCGCGTGCTGCCCAATTATGGCAAAGATTCCAGTAACCCATGTCATAGGGATGCAGTGGGCGACCACAACAAACGAAAACGCGCTCCTAAATGTTATGATTTTTATTTATTTCTTTACCCTCAGGGTCAACAGACATTACGAAGGGGAGTGGTTCGTTGTGCCGCTTCGGGCGATTTGTCGCGGAGCTGTGAGCACGAACGTGACTATTTGAAGCTATGGTCATCGCGAAGAAGTAACACACACGCAGCGTTCATATGTCTTACCAGCCAGCGTGGCCCAAGCGTGCGTCTCCAGCTCCCTTGTCATCGTTTGGTACTGCGTCTATTTCAGAATCACTGCTCAGATGAAGATCGAACCGAAAGTGATTCGCCACGCCACTAATCACTACGATTCTATATTTTTAGAGTTTTTATTGTCACTTGCCGATGTTGATGACAGCGGCGACCAGTAGTGAACCAATTCTTTCGCGAGGGGGGGGGGGGGAGGGGCAGACAACTCACCTCACTCGTCAGCCGGGATTTATTATATATCATGAGAAAGAGAACTTCATCGACGCAATCACCCTTTCTTGTGGCTTTTGATACACACATCGCTTGCTCAATTGCATAAAAAAGGCACATGCAGTCAGTATTAAGAAGCATGCACTGGGAGAACGCATGTATATATGTGCGTTTTGTGTCATGCCAATGATAGTATACATGAGACACTTTTATGTATTGTCTCGCAACTTTCTGAATTAATGCAATTGTGTTGATGGCGGCCTCCCAAACAGTATATATTTGCATTATTTAATGATTTTTAGTGACTAAAAGCTGCTCACAAAGAAATGAAATTTTAAATGCAGAGCAATCTCTAGAGAACGAAAGGCGTTTGAAGCGTTTCTATCTACTTATCTGGTGAGCTACGTCTTTGTCCTCTCGTATTTGGCTCATCGCTTTAGTGCAGACGAAAAATGGCTTGGTGAAGAGGGGGGGTACGAAAATATTAGAAGATGCGTATGATGTCGACATAACATGAAAATCATGTGCGTGTCATGAAATCTTTCTTTCAATCATGGGTCTTAGACCCGTACACCATAAGCTGCATTATGCGGGTAAGCGCTTTAAAGTTTGTAGGAGCAGCGACAATAGACGTCGGTAATTTAAACGCGAAAACCTTTGAAAAATTTGCCATGTGCAGGGTTGATAAATAGGTGTAAAAAATAAAAATCAGGATCTCAGAAGGAATCTAGCTCTAGTTATTCGTGTGACAGTCATGTATTCTACCTCAGAACCATGCAAGGTATTGAATCTGCTTTGATAAAGGCACTTTACTGACATCAAGTCGGTGCAATGTGATTACGGTCATTATGCTAGCTATCTAAATTTATAACAAGACAAACATTCCATATGTACTCCTATATACAGGTGCATGTAATGTCTGGGTTACACCAGTTGTATACCCTCAGTAGCGCACCGGAATGTGCCTTAAAGGACAATCGTCACAGCAGAAATTTCGGAAACTTTTTGCTATAATGAAACTTTCCTGTTAACATTCTCATTTGGTCGTGACAATATAATTGAGTGGTTACTGTGGTGAAAGAAAACTTCACCTTAGTTGTTGGTTTCCCCAGCAGGCACCCGACAGTGACCACTGTCAATGGTGAGGGGGCTCAGCCCCCCCAACTTTTTTTTCAGTCAGTGGGGAGAGGCTCACACCTCTTGCCTCCCCCATCCCCCCGGCTGATACGCCTATGGCGGAGACGACAACGGAGGTGGCGAAGAGGTACGCGCCGAGGAGACGAAATGTGAACTGAAGCTCACGTCACCATTTTGTGTGACGATGCGATCAGATGAGGTGGGACTTCGTGAGGTGACCGCTTGGTAGCGCTGGCAGTGCTGCAAATTGGTTCGGACTGTTACGGTGGATGGACGTGTTTTTTGAGCGCTCCCGATTGACTGCGCAGATAAGTGTTTTTGCATGTTATGAGCTTGTCTTTATATTATAAGGCAGCACTTATTTTATGGTACGGCTTTTTCGGGGGCCAGTCACCAGGTATTTATTAGTTAGTGCGTGTGTGTGTTTGAACTTTTTGTTGTTTTTTTCTTTTGCCACCCCGTGGGGGAGATGTGCGTACATTGAACACGAAAATTTTTGTAGTAGAAATTAGACTCTTTTTTTCGTAGGACGGGGCTCAAGTTTAGTAATTATCGAGTATAGGGACAATTGGTGTCAGAAAGACATGGTTAAAAAGACTGTAAAGTGTTCCGGATGTGGAGTGGGTTTGAAAGTGGACCCAAGTGTAGAAGCGGATGGAGAACAGGCTGACGCAAAGTGTAGGCAATGTGAGGTCGAGGAAAAAAGGGAGAAAATGATGGTTGCCCAGAGTGAACTGCTGATGAGAATCGCTGAGCGCGAGACTGCGTTGGCGACAGAGCAAGAGAAAATGAGGGCAATGTGAGAAAGGCTGAAGTCCCCCGAGGAAGCACTAGCCAAGGTGAACAGAGGAGCGGCCTACGGAGAGAACAGCAGGGAACCGGCAACCAGAACTGCGGAGAAGAAAGAGCAAGCAAGTTTGGTAAAAACAGGTTCGGCAGGTTCAATTGTCGCAAGGCCCAGCTTCAGCGAAGTAGTGGTGGGGCTGGGAGGGGACAAAGCAGCCGGCGTCACAGGTGCAAGTAGCCCCCAGGTGCAGGACGCTCCAGCTGAAAAGTCACAGCATGTGATAATCGCCGGGGACTCCAATTTAAATCGATGCACAGAAGCCATCAAAGAGAGGGTAACAGGTGACAAGAGGGTTGCAGTAGGGACATTTTCAGGACGCAAGCTGGAAGCAGTCATGAGGCAAGCGAGCTCAAAACTCAAAACTACAGCTGATAGACGAAACCTCGTGATAATTTCAGGCGGTTTAAACGATGTCCTAAATGAAGATACAACAGGACTAGCAACCGCACTGGCGAAAGGCGTCGATGATATGCGCGCCACTTCTCCTCAGGTACAGGTAGCGATATGCACGATACCAGAGGTAACGGTGCGTGATAGCAACCTGAAAAGAGCGGTTGTCAACGCAAACCAAGAGATATGGCGGATGAGTCAAAAGAAAGGATTTGAGGTGGTGGAAATAAACAGAGAGTTGCATAGGTGGGGTGGTTTTCAAGGAGACAGAATTCACTTCGATGAGCGGCTAGGTCATGAGGTGGGTTGGCGACTTGCAGGACGCGCAGTAGCTTTTTTTGGTGGGGGGGGGGGGCAAGCGGGCTTTTCGGAGTGCAGCATAGCTAGTAACGAGGAAAACAACCGGAGGCACTCTTTGACAGGTGGTACGAACAGATACGATTCCAAAGTGGCACCAGTATCTAAGATAGGTAGAGTCCGGGGCCGAAATAGACGTAGCCACGAGCGTCGAGCCAATTCAGACATAGGATATATTAACATGCAGGGTGGTAGAAACAGGCTGAAGTGGGAAGAGATAGAAGAACAGCTACGGGAAGAGAGGCCGATGGTATACGGTTTTGTAGATACACATCTCAGGAAATGGAACAACCTCCGAACAATTCGGACTACGCGTGGGAATATTGTAATAAAAGAGAAGGCAGCAGAAAGGGGAGTGGTATTGGGGCATTCATTCATAAAAGTACAGACAGGCAATGGGTGAAGCAGGAGTGCAAGGAACATTTATCGCTAAAAGGGAAAGTGGCAGGTCAAATGACACTCCTTGGTTTTGTGTACCTGTGGACGGGAGCAAAGGCCAGAGAGGAAAACCAGGCAATGGTAGAGTGTATATCAAAGCACATTCAGGAGTTAGGAAGAGAGTGTGAGATATTATTCTAGGAGATATGAATGCGCATATAGAAGATTTAGATGGGTATACCGATCCGACAGGCAAAAGATCATCGATATGTGTGTAAGGCTTGATTTGATCGTTTGCAACAGTACCAAGAAGTGTGAAGGGCAAATAACATGGGAGGTAGAAAGGCTGCAGTCGACGATAGATTATGCACTGATGTCACATAGGATGTATAATAGGCTCAGGGGAATGCACATAGATGAAGGTGGCTCCAGAAGTCTGGGTAGTGATCACAACGTATCAAGATAAGTTTTGGAAGAGCAGTGAAACTGGGAAGGAGACAATAAGAGCAACTAGAGGAAATATTTTATTCAAAAAGGCAAATTGACATAGCCACTAATCAAATTGAGAAATTAATCACAGAGGATAATAAACAGTGTGGACATACACGAATCTAATTAGACTGTTTAACCTAGAGCTTGCTAAGACGCGTGACTAGTCACCCCGGAAAACAAGACACAAACCCAAAAGTTGGCAGGATGAGGAAGTTAAGAGAGCCACAGCAAAACGCCAGGAAGCCTCTAGGGAACACAGACATGCTAAGCAGCGAGGTGAACCGACAGATAATGTTGAAAGAAAATGAGAAACCTTTCTAAACTATAGAAGGATGCATCCCTTCTGATCAATGAAAAGATTAGAATAAAGGGAGCTGAGTGGCTGGCAGAAGTATATAAGAAAGATATAAAGGCAGCTGAGAAATTTCGGAACCATCAAAACTCCCTAAGAAATGAGACGAGCCTAGAGCAGAGGTTTATACCTACAGCCCATGGTGCTAGGCTAGAAGGGGACGATGCTGTTCAATATATAAGAACGAGGGTGACAGAAAAATTTCAACAAAGTGTTTTATGCACCACAAGAGACAAGGATGAATCAAGTGGCACAATGGCTCCATTTGTACAACGAGAGTGGGAAAGGGCTGAAAAAAAGGGTTCCTAGTAGTACATCAACAGGCCCAGATGGCATTACAATTATGCTGATAAAGACACTACGTCCGAAGTCTAAGCAGGTGTGATGAGTGAAGAAAACGACAACGACGGAAGTGCGGGGCAAGGCGCATGTAATGTGTGCGTGAGGTCAGCCAATCAGCTGATGACCTGTGGTGGCCCATAGAGGTGGCGTGCTACGATTAGGCCACGTGTGACGATTACGTGGCGGTAAGCTTTGTGGCTGGGGACGAGCCGAAGCAGGGGCAGACGGGAGACAGCGGGCCGAAGCGTCAGACGCAGGTGATCCGGGTTCCGGCCAGGGAACGCGGCTGTACACGCTGCTGCCGTCCAACCACCAGCTGGGGCGGCATTGCCGGCACGAGTACTGCATCTCGGGGTGCGGCCTGGCCTGCTGTGCTCTTCCTTGCCGAGGGCATTGCGGATCTCAGCGAGGCGTCTCCACGGTCAGCCGTTCGGCACAGCGATGAACGTGGCCTGGCTAATGGTCACGGTTGCGCCGAGCATCGCGTCTCGGCGCACGCTCTTCGCTGGACGGGCTGGCCATTCCCTGCATGGAGCATCGCGTCTCCGATGCGGGTTGACTGCTCTGTAGCCGCACCCATGACATCAAGCACCGGTGTCACCAGAGCGTCGCACATCGGCAAGGAGTACGAGGGTGGAAGCCATGAAGGCAGACGAAGCGGTGCGCCGCTCGAGAGGATGAGTTCCTTGCAGCGTTCCTGAGCTGGACGTGGCACCCGTACGTGTCGGCCAGGTCGAGCTTCAGTGTGTCTGTTCGAGGTCGAGTCCGTCGGCCTGTACAAGGTCCAAGGACGGGGCCTGCTGAACGGCTCCTGCCTGGGTGCAGTGGCCGGGAGCAGGTTCGTGGGCGAGGCCTACCGGGTGTGGTCCTCGTGAGTCGTGACCTGATCCTGGACCTCAGGAGTTGCGACCCAGGCTGCTGGGTTGGTAGCGACGTCCGACTCAACGGCGCTGCACATGGTAGCGCATCCGTGTGCCATCAGCCGTTCCAGCCGTGCCATCTTTGCCCTTGCGCACGTCGACGACCCCATCATGTTGGGACGACAGAGACCCAAACTGTGAGACAGCGGTTTCTTCTTACGAACCTTGAACTATACGTGCTGGACACTGAGTTAGCGTAGCCACGAACTCTGCGCATAATGATGGTGGTCTGACTCTCGTGCATGTTGCGTGATGCTTGGCGTATAGGGTTAGATATATAGTTTTATTTTCTCCTGTCACTTCCTTCTGTAGTGTACAATATAAAGCTTCTTTTGTTCGCTTAAATTGTTCATGTTAATCCTTTCTCGTCCGCTATAAACAAAAATAGTGACGAACGTCCTTAACCATTACAATTTGTGGCGTCCGCGAGTCAGGAGTAAGCTCTCGCGTTACATCTGAGAGCCTCACGTTGTTTGTGTGTGGCAGACGAGAATGGACGACAAGAGAAAGCTAGTTGAGCTAGGGAAGGAGATGGGGCTGAGTGGAGAGACTTTGCTGGCATGGGTGAGCGCTGAGGAAAAAGAAATGAGGGACCAGAGAGCGAAAGATCGAGAGTCTGCCACGTGCTACTTTGGCATACCTGTCGTATACGTCACCTCCACCATGTTCGGGCTGACGCCCGTGAGGTGAAGGTCAAGCGGCCTTCAACCTGACATTTCAGCTTTTTTTGGGGTGAGCAGCATTGCAAATCTTGGCAGATGAGATCGCGATGCGCCCAGTGCGGGTATTCCTCTTGCCTGCTCGAAATTCTCATACCTGGTGAAGGGCCCTTCAAGGCGTTCACAGATAGAAGAGAAATGGACCCTGTGCAGTTAAGCCGAGTTAATACGAGTGAAAATGACCTATTCGGACATTGTTGGAAGTGCATGTTTTTCTGTCCCTCATCACTTTGTTGTATGAGAAAAGTTGTTTTGTGGAAACAACTTTCTTGTGTGGGGGGTTATTGTGATGAGTGAAGAAAACGACAACGACGGAAGTGCGGGGCAAGGCGCATGTAATGTGTGCGTGAGGTCAGCCAATCAGCTGATGACCTGTGGTGGCCCATAGAGGTGGCGTGCTACGATTAGGCCACGTGTGACGATTACGTGGCGGTAAGCTTTGTGGCTGGGGACGAGCCGAAGCAGGGGCAGACGGGAGACAGCGGGCCGAAGCGTCAGACGCAGGTGATCCGGGTTCCGGCCAGGGAACGCGGCTGTACACGCTGCTGCCGTCCAACCACCAGCTGGGGCGGCATTGCCGGCACGAGTACTGCATCTCGGGGTGCGGCCTGGCCTGCTGTGCTCTTCCTTGCCGAGGGCATTGCGGATCTCAGCGAGGCGTCTCCACGGTCAGCCGTTCGGCACAGCGATGAACGTGGCCTGGCTAATGGTCACGGTTGCGCCGAGCATCGCGTCTCGGCGCACGCTCTTCGCTGGACGGGCTGGCCATTCCCTGCATGGAGCATCGCGTCTCCGATGCGGGTTGACTGCTCTGTAGCCGCACCCATGACATCAAGCACCGGTGTCACCAGAGCGTCGCACATCGGCAAGGAGTACGAGGGTGGAAGCCATGAAGGCAGACGAAGCGGTGCGCCGCTCGAGAGGATGAGTTCCTTGCAGCGTTCCTGAGCTGGACGTGGCACCCGTACGTGTCGGCCAGGTCGAGCTTCAGTGTGTCTGTTCGAGGTCGAGTCCGTCGGCCTGTACAAGGTCCAAGGACGGGGCCTGCTGAACGGCTCCTGCCTGGGTGCAGTGGCCGGGAGCAGGTTCGTGGGCGAGGCCTACCGGGTGTGGTCCTCGTGAGTCGTGACCTGATCCTGGACCTCAGGAGTTGCGACCCAGGCTGCTGGGTTGGTAGCGACGTCCGACTCAACGGCGCTGCACATGGTAGCGCATCCGTGTGCCATCAGCCGTTCCAGCCGTGCCATCTTTGCCCTTGCGCACGTCGACGACCCCATCATGTTGGGACGACAGAGACCCAAACTGTGAGACAGCGGTTTCTTCTTACGAACCTTGAACTATACGTGCTGGACACTGAGTTAGCGTAGCCACGAACTCTGCGCATAATGATGGTGGTCTGACTCTCGTGCATGTTGCGTGATGCTTGGCGTATAGGGTTAGATATATAGTTTTATTTTCTCCTGTCACTTCCTTCTGTAGTGTACAATATAAAGCTTCTTTTGTTCGCTTAAATTGTTCATGTTAATCCTTTCTCGTCCGCTATAACAAAAATAGTGACGAACGTCCTTAACCATTACAATTTGTGGCGTCCGCGAGTCAGGAGTAAGCTCTCGCGTTACATCTGAGAGCCTCACGTTGTTTGTGTGTGGCAGACGAGAATGGACGACAAGAGAAAGCTAGTTGAGCTAGGGAAGGAGATGGGGCTGAGTGGAGAGACTTTGCTGGCATGGGTGAGCGCTGAGGAAAAAGAAATGAGGGACCAGAGAGCGAAAGATCGAGAGTCTGCCACGTGCTACTTTGGCATACCTGTCGTATACGTCACCTCCACCATGTTCGGGCTGACGCCCGTGAGGTGAAGGTCAAGCGGCCTTCAACCTGACATTTCAGCTTTTTTTGGGGTGAGCAGCATTGCAAATCTTGGCAGATGAGATCGCGATGCGCCCAGTGCGGGTATTCCTCTTGCCTGCTCGAAATTCTCATACCTCGTGAAGGGCCCTTCAAGGCGTTCACAGATAGAAGAGAAATGGACCCTGTGCAGTTAAGCCGAGTTAATACGAGTGAAAATGACCTATTCGGACATTGTTGGAAGTGCATGTTTTTCTGTCCCTCATCACTTTGTTGTATGAGAAAAGTTGTTTTGTGGAAACAACTTTCTTGTGTGGGGGGTTATTGTGATGAGTGAAGAAAACGACAACGATGGAAGTGCGGGGCAAGGCGCGTGTTACGTGCGCATGAGTTCAGCCAATCAGCTGATGACCTGTGGTGGACCATAGAGGTGGCGTGCCACGATTGGGCCACGTGTGACGATTACGTGGCGGTAAGCTTTGTGGCTGGGGACGAGCCGGAGCAGCGGCAGACGGGAGACAGCGGGCCGAAGCGTCGGACGCAGGCGATCCAGGTTCCGGCCAGGGAACGCGGCCGTCCACGCTGCTGCCGTCCAACCACCAGCTGGGGCGGCATTGCCGGCACGAGTACTGCATCTCGGGGCGCGGCCTGGCCTGCTGTTCTCTTCCTTGCCGAGGGCATCGCGGATCTCGGCGAGGCGTCTCCACGGTCAGCCATTCGGCACAGCGATGAACGTGGCCTGGCTAGTGATCACGGTTGCGCCGAGCATCGCGTCTCAGCGCACGCTCTTCGCTGGACGGGCTGGCCATTCCCCGCATGGAGCATTGCGTCTCCGATGCGGGTTGACTGCTCCGTAGCCGCACCCATGTCATCAAGCGCCGGTGTCACCAGATCGTCGGACATTGGCAAGGAGTACGAGAGTGGAAGCCACGAAGGCAGATGAAGCGGTGCGCCGCTCGAGAGGACGAGTTCCTGGCAGCGTTCCTGAGCCGGACGTGGGACCCGTACGTGTCGGCCAGGTTGAGCTCCGGTGTGTCTGTTCGAGGTCGAGTCCGTCGGCCTGTACAAGGTCCAAGGACGGGGCCTGCTGAACGGCTCCTGCCTGGGTGCAGTGGCCGGGCGCAGGTTCGTGGGCGAGGCCTACCGGGTGTGGTCCTCGTGAGTCGTGACCTGATCCTGGACCTCAGGAGTTGCGACCCAGGCTGCTGGGTTGGTGCTGGGTTGGTCAATGGAGGCGGAAATGTTGTAGCCTGTGTGCTCATATTGCGGTGCACGTTAAAGAACCCCAGGTGGTCAGAATTTCTGGAGCCCTCCAATACGGCGTCTTTCATAATCATATGGTGGTTTTGGGACGTTAAACCCCAAATATTAATAAATCAACACGACGCTCACCTCATAGTCAGGTGAAGTGTTTATTTTGCGTAATGTAAGAGACCTTGTTGTTGGGCTAGTTGGTAGATAATTTAAAAATATTATTTAGCGCAAACACTTCCCCTCTTCACACACAAACAGACACATGCGCACGCGCGCACACACGCACGCACACATCCAGGCATCACACACGTACAGCACTCACTTCCAACTAATTTATTCTTAGCTCGAAGGCTCGAATATATGCATAGGACAAATGTGTGCACTACCTCAATAGAAGGCTAACAGCACACTGTATTATTTATCAATACATGCAGTTTATGAATGTTTGAGCCTAAATCCGATAAACTGGGACACGATTGGTGAAGGGGCGCGCACACAGTGATACTTTTTTTTTCTAAGAAAAAGGCCTCGAGCCCTTCACGCGCAGTTTTTTTTTTGCGCTCCTGCCTTGCGCCTTTGTCTCACAGAACCGTGCCTGACAACTACACAAAATTGCATGTGCAAACAGATGCGTATGTTTGTCGTCTCGCTTTTTTAGTTTTTCTTAGAAAAAATAAGGATCATCTGTAGGCACCCCTTCGCCATCTTTGTTCCCAAGTGAATCCCTGTTTATGGGTTCTAGGTTGAGAGATTACAAACTGTACTTCTTCATAGTGTATGCTGTTGGCATTTTATGATGTCAATGCGCGAATTTGCCCCATGTTTAAGCCTTCGTGCTATGAATAGATTAGTTGGAAGTGAGCGTTTCATGTGTTTGATGTCTGGATGTGTGTGTGCGTGAATGGGTAATGCGTTTATTCATTTCAAATTAATATTTGAAATGATTACGTGCAGCTTCATGTTATTCTCACATGTGCACCAGATCAGGATTACCGTGACAGAAATGCTTGGAGGAACGCTTGAAATTACCAGCAACACATTGTATGCCTGCTATATAAGTAGAATATAAGTGGGGCGCTTTTTCTTGTCCACATAGCCTTACTGACACATCATTTTCTGCCACTGGTGCGAGGTCGTCGCCTTCAGAGCCACTGGCTTGTTGTGTATACGTCGCTGCAGTTGATGTCATTGACATATGGTGTGTCCGTGGGTTCGGCTGCGTCACCGCTGGCCTGACGTCGTGTGGCTGTTCGCTGCTGTGTCAAACTACTTTCGGTTTCAGAGTCAGAGCAGGCTCAAAGTCACCTTGAAGAATATTTAAAGGGCGTTTTGCCGCGCGCGGGCGCGTACAAGAGCCTGGGAATCTATAGTCACAATCCCCTCCCGTAAAAGATAAAGCGTTCGCGGCAAGTTTTACATGACTAATAGCTCTATTCTGCCTATTGCGCCAAAAAAGGCGCTGGCTTTTAGGTGATGTAAAAGCGTTTCGAGATTTATCTGTGGGACATTTCTTCCACGAAGAATCAGAGACTGAGCGCTATCGAACGCGTGGTTGATCCAGAAACTGCAAAAACACGCGGAAAACTGTTCTTAGTCATTTGCAAAGTTTCGGTAGTTTTATTTGTACTCTTTAGAATATTTCTTCATATAGACACGAAGATATAGAGGAGAGTGTGCGCGGCCGCTACAAGTGTGTTATTCATTACAATAGAAGGGTATTGACCATTGCAAGAGAAAAAAAAAATTTGTTTCACAAATATTTCTTTTGGCCGACACAAAAAGCGCCGCTTCCTCTTTCGCTCTGGCCCCTCTCGCAGGGGTGAGTAGTCACTCATACATCTTGGGGCCTGAGAAAAATGCTAGTATTGTGTCTAGACTAAAGCCCCCGTGGGCACTTCTACCGAACTGCCGGTTCTTGTACCGGTATATTTTTGGTAGTGGTTTTTAATTATTCTAGCTTGATGTAGAGATTGCACACTTGAAGACCTATTTAGAAAGCGCTTTACTGTGTGTGTCTACACGCATGTAAAATTCAAGGAAACATATCAGACTAAGGTGCTGACCACAATAATACTGCAATCACATGATATGAACGACGGCAAGAAAATACTATGCACAAAACCGAGGCACTAAGTAATGCACAGCATTCCTACTATTTTTATTACCCATGTCAACAGAGGTATTACCAGACCGCGGCGCCAATTGAAAAATGTTTACTGACCCTGTATAGAAAACGTCTGTTCTGTGATGTACTGCCACGTGGGTTTACCATTTTGATATGTAGGATTTAACGTCCCAAAACCACCATATGATTATGAAAGACGCCGTAGTAAAGGGCTCCGGAAATTTTGACCACCTTAGGCTCTTTAACGTGCACCCAAATCTGAGCACACGGGCCTACAACATTTCCGCCTCCATCGGAAATGCAGCTGCTGCAGCCGGGATTTAATCCCGCGACCTGCGGGTCAGCAGCCGAGTACCTTAGCTACTATACCACCACGGCGGGGCTAGGTTTACTATTTTAATAACAGCGCTTACACCAAGTCAGAAGCACACATGACACCTCCGTTTTAGAGGAAGAACGAAAAATAGTGAAGAGGGTGCCACTGAGACGGCTTAAATATATCTAGTACGGACACACGTATTTTCGGGTCATGAAGGAAACCGATGTCGATGTCAACTTGACTAACGACCCGCCCTCTTTTCAATCTTCGGTTGTCCTTGAGAAACGAGAACACTCGGGACTTCAATACCTCTGTCGCGACAATTTGCGACGCAGCATCGTCCAACCGTCCGGATTTTCAGTCGTACAAATTGTGAATACCCAGTGGACAAAGCGCATCACATATACACGCTGCAGTTCACGCAAACAAAAAACCACGCTCTTCTTGAGAAGCCAACAAGCACACCAGCACTCCACGAAAACGTTGTGTATGTCTGTCGAATGACGAGAGCAAGTGTAGGCACGTCTGTGCAGTGAAACACACTTGTCTAAACGGAGTGACGTCAGACAACGCCGAGGAAAGAGTGAATAGACCTGAAACTATCTAGCTGACATTGGTTGGCTACACGTTGCGTGGTGGTCATGCGTTTTAGCGTAAACACCGTATGCTTGTCGTAGCGGCGTAATGATTGTGGTTGTGCTAATGAAAGACAACACGTCCAAATGTCTTTCGTTCTTCCGTCTTGACAACTCAGTTCCTCTTTCCTCGTGTCACAATGTCGAAGGAACGCAGTCAACCTGCTGTGGATTTTCGCTGGGAGCGCCTGTACGTAAAAGCAAGCGTGTCAGACAATTGAAACAATCCATTCAGGATTTGGGACACATATCACCCACCTGATGCTATAGGCATCCAAAGGCTCTACCACTCAGTGTGGCTATTCTTATTACCACAAACATACTTCAATTTTCTTCTAAGAGAATCCTAATATCTTTTTTTATTGGTGCTCGAACTCGAGCAACCGACAGCTGCAACCAGCCATGATTCAGCGAGTGATTAGATTACAATAGAATCGAAAAGAAAGACGTGCCCCAAAAATGCGGCCAGCGAAACAGCGCGCCATGAATATCTTGAACCGGAAGCCAATGCAGACGGTGTCTACCATGAGCCTTTGCGGGTTTGCGCCTCACCTACTGCGTTCGGTAGTCGTACGAATCGATATTACATATATTAATTCGCCCCTGTGTTGCATAATTAATACCAAACCGTTACCAGAGGTCGATAACTACGCGTGGACGCAAAAACCGCGACATGCGGCAAGTTCATATCCCTGCTTCTTTAATATGATTTGGCTGATAAACAAGCACTATATGATTATCAGAGACGCTGTTCTTGAGTACTCTGAAAGTTTCGATCATTTGGAGTTCTTCAACATGCCCCCAAATCTAATTACTCGGCCCTCAAGCTTTTTTGCCTGTGTCGAAAGAGCGGTCGCCATAGCCGGGCACATCATAGTTGCGTGGCACGGATATTAGTGAAATATTACACTTTTTTTTCTCAGAGTGTATCGAAAATTGCAGAGAGTTCATGGATCACTATTGTTTAGGTAGCTAAGATACCCCGAGGCGCACATAACTTTACATAAAACCGCACTGAATAACTGCACACATGATGCTTCATCTTGTTCTACCTCACACGTTGGTTCTCTTCAACTCACCCGCCCCCCTAACGTCATTGTCTAGCTTGGAATTCTTCATACTGTAGGTCCCTTTGATTACTTTATTCATCTCTCCAGCACAGTGTGCGTCCATTTCGGGATGATACTTGAATATGTTTCCAATGGTAGCGCGTTTAATGATGTCGTTGGCACCAATGTACCATATGGTCTTCAAGTGTCTTTACTGAGCTGCCGTCTTTATTAGCCGAACTGAACCTCGTAAGCCACGTGAAGTCTTGGTCCTGTTTTTCACCTGCATAGCTTATTTACGTTGAGTACTAGTAACGTTTATATTGTATCTCTTCGAAATTTCTCTGCAGTGTCTCAGTATACCTTGAAGTAACGTTTTCTATTCTCGCTGCTTTTTGAGCTGTATGCTTTTGTCAGTTACAAGACACATGCCGACGGGTATGTACTATAACCGAGTTCGACTTATATGGTGACTGATAACCAGAACTGCTCAGTGACACACATACAAACTACACAGCTAATGCGAATTTCATAAACATGCTGTGTGCTTGCGGCGCCGTCATCACGGCACACCAAGCTAGAAAAATGATAAATACAAAGAAGCTATGAGAGAATGGGAGAAAATACTGCTCAACTCGAACGCTGAGACCAGGCTGTCCAACAGATGAGGCTGCCACGGATGATTGTGACCAACGACTGAAAAAACGAAGGATTGCCAAACTTCCTCACCCCCTCTTCTACAATCAACGGCATTATTCTCTCTCACCAACAAAGTGCAATGCTGCGGCTGGTAAGGCACCTCGTAGGTGTCTAAATACTTATGGATGCGTGAAACATTCTACAAGATAGTTATTTTATTGAATCAGCCATGCTGTTTTTTTGTTTGTAGTGCGAGTAATTGATATATGAAGTCTATTGTTTGACGAAAACTTGTATGGCGAAGAAAAATTGTTCATTGTGAACAAGGTAACCTCACTGGGCACCGAAACGTATACTGGGCGCCCATTTTGTTCTTTTGTGTTCTTTTTAATTGGTGAGTGTATGAATTCCTTTATGCATCATGTTCAGAATTTTCAACTATTCCGTGATTTCATTTATTCTCAGAGATAGATCTTTTTCATGTAGCTCCCAGAAAATGGCAATTCACATTGGTTTTCACGTGAAATTTATTTCTGATATGGTAACCTTTCAGCTTCATCCTAACATGGAATTTTCTGGTGTTGGAAGGTGGGTTACGGCATCGTGATCAGTGGGGTAGCATATTCCATCCAGGCAATATCCAGTAAGTCGCGTCTTGTTTTCGCCATCGTCATCCGCCTGCAACACGAAACGTGCACTCGTTAGAAACTTATGTATCATGATATGGTTAATACTAGAGCAGGTGACATGTAATTAAGTGCACCCGATAACACATTACCAAAAAGAATATTTGTTTGTAGAGATATGCTCGAAAATTACACTCGTCTTATGCAGGAATGAAAAGATGACAACCTTGCACGTTTTTCACAACGAGAGCGTGTGCAAGCGAAACGTGCAGCAAGGAGGTTTTACAAACTTTCTGCTGGCATTTCTACAAAAAGAAATCACTGCGGACATAAAGGTGAAAGAACTCTGAATCGGATGGCCATCATTACACCAAGAAAGACAGGCTTAAAATACGTTACGCCAGATGTCGTGATCCCACCTGGGACAACAGTTCTCACATGGCCTGTGATAAAAGAATGGCATTAATGTTAGAATAATATCACGCGTTGTATGTGCCAAAAACAAAGTATCATGATCAAGCACAGAGCAGTAGAGGGCTCCGGAAATTTCGCCCATCTGGTGTTTCTTAACTTGTATTGAAATCGATCAGCTCACAGAGCTCTGCCATTTGGACTCCTTCAAAGCATTTACAGTTGTGAGTATTCATACAAAAAAAACAAAGAATAAGAGAGTGGAACATTCCTCATGGCTCGCAAATTGCGTCATTGCATGATTGTTATATATGTACGAACGGTGTTGTATGCAGACATAAAGAAGTGTACCTAATAACCCACGCAGTTTATTAAAGGACACCTTATGAATTCCCAAGTGTGTTCGGTGAAAACCTGTGGTCATTCCACTGACGCTGCCATGTATATTCAGTTAATTTGTTGTTTTTTGTGCATGTATAGCGTATGGTATAGCATTTGGTGTAGGGGGATTTACTATTCTTGCGGCGCTTCACCGAACCGCTTGCTGTGGAATTGCTAGCCGGCGCGCCTGCTTTTCTACTGTGAAAAACGGTCGCCCCAGCTGGTTTCCTCTCAAATCGCAGTGTTTGTCGGCGAGTATAGGGAGTATGCATATTATTTGCCACCTGCTAATAATATTATAATTGGCTGTGCTGTGATCTCAGAATATCGAATAAAATTAACCTGGATGTTCGAATTTCCGCAATGAAACCAGCGACACAATTGTGGGTCTGAATATTGACGCGGCTGAGATATATGAGCATACACGGAGGCACAGATAAATGAACGGAAAGATGGGCGCGAGCATGAGACATTGAAGGCTTTCGCCTAAATATATAGGGGTTTTAAAAGACTTATGAGACAAACCAAAAGCGACATTTGCCTTAATACTACTTGAGGAACAGGAGGAAAGACTAAGTGGAAAGAAAGATGGCTACTCTGTGCTGCGAAAAACGGTGAGGAGAATAAAAGCTGATAGAAAAGAAATGTTGCAAAGAGAGGGAGAGAGAGAAATTACAAAAATAGCGAAAGAAGAAAAGTGATATCAAAGAGAATAAGACAGTAAAGTCTGTCTCTGAGGCCAATTGTCCGCAAAAAGCGTAACAAAGCCTTCAAAGCTTTCTGGGCTAAGAATGTGCTCGGCCAATGACCCAGAATCCTTTGTTTCGACAAATGCCAATCATCTAGTCTCTCCAGAGCTTCAGTGTGTTCTTGCCTTGGCGCTTTGAAATATGTACATTCACATACAAGGTGGACGATGGTTCCTTCGCAGCTGCAGTAAGTGCACGTAAAAGAGCTGGCCATTCCATAAATCTGTAGCTTTTTTAAGCACCTTGCGATCTGGTAATGCGGCTTTTGTGAGCCATAATTCACTGTGTTCTAAATTTTCACTGCTGCAAATAAAGTGGCTAGTGTGAGGCTGGGGCAGGCCATTGGAAGACTTTCAGCGTAATAATAAACTATTTATAGAGGTTCTGTTAGTCTACGCACATGGTAAGGCAACGTTACGACGTGTCAACGTCTTTGACTCGACTACCTGAGTTCGTTGCGCTAGAATTACGACGCAGAGACGAACCCCGGAAACGGAAACACGCTGGAGCCGACTGCTTTGCTGGTTCCTGCTAGGCGTGCTAGTACGTCACTCATAATTTACTTCACCCAGGATGACCAAGTCCCTTGATCTCACGTGGCTTCCACGCTCACTCAAGAACAAAGTCGTCTGGCGAGGAAAATGTAGTGCACACGCTGCGGTCACCGCTAGTCGAAGTTGCTCATGCTAGTTTCTTCTGAAACTTGAGTGGAGGGCAGCTCACCGGCACTATAGACGTCTGGCTCAGACCAAGCGTGTACACGCACCCCCCACAGTGATCTCTGTGGAGAATCATGTTGCTGCAGTCGTGCATTTTCTAGCTTTCTAGCTACACAATAAACAATTGTAATTGACCAGTTGGTATGAGTCCATCTTGTATTTTGATAACATTTGCGTGTTATATCGGGACAGAGATTTACGAACCCGTTTGATAGTAGAAACAGCGGAAATGACACGTGATGATTTTAGGTGTGTTAGTGCACCCTCCAGCTCGCTCTCGCGGAAAGAACTTTGTTTCTTGGATACGGTGATGGATAATAACGTATAAGTAATGTACGAGACTGGCACGTGTGCTTTTTGTTGGTCTGCATTTATTAATATTTTTTTTCTCTTACACCCCTTTTATAAACTCTGACATTTGCAATAAAAGTTTAGTTGAAGTTAAGCGCTTGTGTTCTGTGCTCTGTGTGATAGTTGCTGTGCTTCTGACCAAGATAGATTCAAGCTACAGCCACATGTGTAGCTATTTGCGAAGCAGGTTCAAACGTGCAGAAAAGTAGAAATCATGACATTGGGACACACATTGATGAGCATGTTGCAGTGTACATGGACGTTTGTGTGTAATGATAACCGTAGAAACAGTTTTCTTGCTGGTAGCCGCATGTCCACCACTTTCATCCTTGCCTTCAAGAAGATACCTTACAGCCAAATACACAAGAGCGCCGTCAGGAAGAAGAGGAAGTAGACATAATCTGTGTGGCTTCGACGCTGTTGAGGATTTTTCATACACTTCACGTGGTGTTGTCTAGGCTTCAGTGAAGAGTACGCTGGAATGCTCAGTTCAGGTGTCCCACAGCTTGAGTTCTGAGGGTATTAGACGTCACAATGAAAATCTTTGTTTCAAACTTCTTCGGCTGTGATTTGCTCTTCTGATTTACTTTGACGTTGATTAGTGTTGTAAGGTCCGACGGCATTGGCATTTCAGGACGTTCAAGTGGTCCAGGTTCAGGAATATGTTCAGGCTGAAACAATGACCTGTCGAATACCTCGGCTGCTTGTTGGTTGGGCACGTCATGGTTATTCCTAGCCAGATTGTCAGCAATGGCGGAGTGATTTTCAGGGGAGATCTCACGGCCTAAGTTAGCTGGTGGCAGGTCGGGGTCGATGGTTCCAAGCATGGTAGTTCAGCATAGTGGCGCGACAGAGGTTCGGTCGAGTGGCAGTGTCGTAGCGGCCAAAGGTTGCCAACGAGGCTCTATTGTCACTCGTTATAGGTCTCGTTTAAGGCAGTATTGTGGTGGTTTAGACGGCGGGAAAAGGTTTGAATGGGCTAAAATGACAGTGTTGGCCATTTGCGGGACGAGACACTGAGTGGCTAGGAGCGTTACACCTGTAGCTGGGTGTTGTAGCTGCGTAGGATGTGGTGGTTGAAAGATCAACTGAGTTTGCGCTGCCGCGAATCAGTCTTCACCCCAGGATAAGGGAAAAAAGTTGCTTTCCAAATCTTCCATCTCCTGCACACCAGAGATAAGGTCAACAGTTATTTTAAGGAAGGCTCAGAAAAATTGCTCTACCACCTAATGCTGTACCACCTCCAACATCAGAAAAAAAACAGATTGGTCCGTGGTGACAGCATTGTAGAGGGAAGCACGTTTTTGGAAATCAATGTGACTTTCGAGCCAGAGTACGGGTAAGCGTCGTGCTCTCCGACTCCTGTAACGGTCGCCCTGAAAAATGGGCACAGCTGTTGGCAACCTTTTAGTGTTCCGGGCAAACTGTAGGACTTGTGGCTGTCCCGCGTGAGGGGTGAGCGGCTATTGTATTTTTGGTGACTTTGTACACGAAGAACATGCTGATGCCAAATATCCCACTTGTCTGCACTTGTAGCAGACTGCTTGAGTTATATCTTGGCCATTGCTGAATGCCGGGGCCCCTTAGCGTGTGGAAATGTCTTCATAATGGTGTTACCATTATTCTCTAGGCATATCAGAAATACGCTGCCTAGAGAATAATGCCTTGGTTGCGCTGTTGTAGCTGTTATCGGAGCTGGTGGCTGGAAAATGGGCAGTTGATGTTCTAAATTGCCATGTCGAACTGATGGCAGAGGAGGGTATACCAGTGGTTTTGCACTTGCCCTGTGTTGCATATGGTGGGTGCACTTGCCCAGGGTTTTGCATGTGGATATGAAGGCTCGTATCTTCGAAGGTCGATAAGCCGCTATGGCTTTGATAACATGCGGCTCGGTGAGGCCTTGCAGTACGTAGTCAATTTTCTGCGCATCGGAAAACATTACGGGGCAGGTTTCAATCTGCCAAATATTCGCGTAAGCGTACTCTTGTAGGTCATTGCTTGAGACTGGTGTAATCTTGATGACGCGTTCTTGCCACTGGAAGAGGGTGAGTTGCAACGCGAAAGCTTCCTTCAAGGCTGAGCTCCATGTTTTCCACGTCGGATGATCATGCGCAGAAACCATACGCCAATTTAGAGCGGGGCATTTCAGTTTGCTTGCGGTAATAAGGCGAGTGGTAGCGTCATTCCATGCGGCGAGCTGTTGTAAACGGCATATATCACTAATTCAGGCGTTAACATTTTCCGTAGGGTAATCACCGAAATATGCTATTGACGAAGACAATTAAGTCAGGCAGCGTTCTAATTGTTGCCGAGGGGTGTGGCAGCTGCTGGAATAAAAGAGTCAGGCTTTCGAGGGTTGCGGCATCAAGGGGCAAACGTGCGTTGCCGACGCCCTTGGTGCTATCGACGCTTGATTGCGGCATTGCTTGGCGACGCTTTTCGATGTCGGCTTCGAGGCGCTTGACTAGCTCTTCCTTCCGGCCGGTGCTATCTTACTCGTGACGGGTCAGTTCATCGTGGGTAAGGTCAATTTCGTAATGCGGCTTCGTCGCTGTATCTAGCTGGTCCCAAATAATTCCAGGCATGATGCGCTGTCAGGCGACGCTCAACGTACCCAAGATGAGTCGAGTGAATAGATTGCGGCAAGTCGAACGTGGGCTTCGGACTTTGGGATAGCAGTCAGAATTTTGTGCGTTTATTCTTACGCACAGACAACGGTGAGTGGCAGAAACGACAAGTCTGTTGCGACGTGAGTCTTCAATGGTGTGGGTACTATTACGGTCGGTGTCGGAAAGGCAAAAGGCTACTGACCGGTTATTTTGCGCTGCCATGGCTGGCTGGTTTGGCGAAGGTCCGGCGTTGACTGCGCCATATGTGAGGCTGGGTCAGGACACTTGAAGACTCGCAGCGAAATAATAAACTGTTTAATGATGCTCTGTTAGTCTACATACATGGTAAGGCAACGTTTGACGTGTCAATGACCTTGACTTAATTGGCTGAGTTTGTTGCACTGACACTCCGACTGAGAGACGAACCCCGGAAACAAAAACACACTGTGGCCGACTGCTTTACTGGTTGCTGCTGCGCGCGCTAGTACGTCCCTCACACTAGAGCTCAATATGAGAGAAATTTCATAAAAAATAGGATAAGAAAAATAATAAGAAACCGTTACTCAGCATATTGATGAGTTCGAGGAAATGGCATCTCAAACTTCTGCGGCCAACGTAAGACAATAAACGTTCAGAGAAAAGCGTTGCGAACCTATAGTTCATATGTTATGTAGACAAAAATCACAGTTCTTCATGTCTGCTAATTCAAACTTGGCATGCACATCTGGATTTTTTCATTACATTACATACATTTACGCTCCACTAGAAGTGTTGTATACTGGTGAAAGTTTCAATGCACTTATGCATAAATGTTACGCATTCTATATAAAAAAGTGCCGCCATACCCACAAAGTGAATGATGATGAGTGGGCGAAGCTCCGGAGGTAAACTTAGTAAACCATGAATCCTCCGTACATTTTGCCCAATCAATTTTATTACAACGCTCCCCCTAGCGTACGTCGCCGGACTAAATTGAACGATTGCCTTTCACTAATGACACGCTCCACATGTGACATCATTCCTATTTTATAAGATCTCGCATCTTTCATCATCAACTACAAGTGCCGTCGTCTAGTTTATAACATATTGCATCTTTTTTCCGAATGGATGGATAGATGGATGGATGGATGGATGGATGGATGGATGGATGGATGTATGTATGTATGTATGAATGGATGGATGAATGGATGGATGGATGAATGTGGCTGTACCCTTTAGATCAGGCGGCAGCTAACGCCACCTAGCCGTAATACTTAGTGAACTAACCACAAGCCTTATCTTTTTTTCTCTTTAAATAGTGAAGTTGAGGACTGGTACTTTGCAGTGAAGGGTTTAATTTTCGCTCGTGCCTTGACTTTAGCCACCAATCAGATAACCTTCTTCCAGTTAATTCTACCCGCTTAAAGTCTACATTGCCCTGCGTGTCCTAAAACCCAGTGCTTTGAAAAACTCTGCGCCATCATCCTCAACTATAGGGTGAAGCCCTTTACAGAACATTATCAAGTGTTGGGCAGTTTCTTCATACTCTCCACATACACTGCATACCGTGTCTACCTCTTCGTATTTGGCCCGATATGTCTTAGCATTACTGCCGTCTTGGCCTCAAACAGTAGAGAACTACCCCGAGTATTATCATAGATCCTTTCCTTGGCAATTTCCTGCTTAAAAGTTTGATACATTTCCAGTGTGGAGTTCTTATTCATGCCAATTCTCCAAATGTTAGTCTCCGTTTCCTTCACTTTCTTCTCAACCGATAGATAGTTCATTTTGGTTTGGCCACCTGCTGTTTTCTAGGCATTTACCAGTCAATTTCCTGGATCCCTTCTTCCATATTGTATCGACCGTTTTCATATACAAGTAGCCGAAAACCTTCCTAGCCCAACGCTCCTCCCGCTTTTCTCTCAATCGCTTCTCAAATGTTTTCTTGCTGCTAGATCCCTGCCCTCAAATGATGTCCATCCCATATCACCTTGTTCTCCCTGATTTGGTGTATTCCCGTGAGCTCCTAAAGCATGCCTACCTATTCCACGTTGCTTAATTTCTAATCTTACTTGAACTTCCGATCTCATGCACAAGACCGCATTGCCGAACGTCAGCCCATGAACCATGACCCCTTTCCATATTCCTCTCACAACATCATGCCTATTGTAATTCCACAGTGCCCTATTTTTCATCACGGCTGCATTCCTGTTACCTTTAGTCGTCACGTATATATCGCGTTTCCTTAGGTACTCGATTCAATGGCTTATCCATACGCCCAGATATTTGTATTTATTTGTTATCTCTAGTGTACCTTCCTGTGTCTTAAGCTTACAACGTTCATTATCTATAAAAATCATGACTGCTGATTTTTCCTCACTGAATCTGAATTCTAACTTATCTCCCTCATTACTGCAGATGTCCATCAATCTTTGCAAATCTTTCTTGTGGTCGGCCATTAGCACTATATCATCTGCGTACATTAATGCTGGTAGTGCCTGATCTATGAGTTTTCCTTGTTTGTCGAAAGAGAGGTTGAAGCCAAGTCCACTTCCCTCTAATTTGGCCTCTTATCCTTGTAGGTACATCATGAATAACAAGCGTGACAGAGGATACCTCTGCCTAAGCTACTGTTTCACCTCTGTGGGCTTGAATACCTGTTTTTCTCACTTTATAACTACCTTGTTACTTTTATAGATCTTCTTTAAAAGATGAATGACTCCATCTTCCACAACTAGTGTATCTAGTATTCCCCACAAGTCCCCTTGAACCACGCTATCGTACGCTCACTTGATATCCAAAAATGCTAGCCACAGGAGCCTGTGTTCCTTTTCTGCTATTTCGATGCACTGCGTCAGTGAGAACAGATTGTCTTCGAACCTCCTGTGTTTCTGAAACCCTTTTTGCAGTTCGCTAATCACCCCTTCATCGTCTATCCATGCCTGCAGTTTTTCCTTTATAATCTGCATCACGAGCCTGTTGACCACTGATGTCACTGTTATAGGATGGGAGTTGTTTATGTCAGCTTTCTCTCCTTTCCCTTATAGATCATGCTCATCCTGCTAAGTTTCCATCCACCGGGGACTTCACCATCGATTATTGTTCTGCTCACTGCCTCTCTCAAAGTCTGGTTAGACTTTGGACCCAACGTTTTTATTATCATAATTGGAATGCCATCTTGGCCTGTTGATGCACTACTTGGAACCCTCTTAGCACTTGTCCACTCTCGTTGTGAAAATGAAGCGATTGCGCCACTTGATTCATCCTTGTCTATTGTGGTGCATAAGGCACTTCTTTGTTGAAATTTTTTGTCACCCTTGTTCTTATATATGCAATAGCTTCGTCCCCTTCTAGCTTAGCACCTTGAGCTGTAGTTATAAACCTCTGCTCTAGGCTTGTTTCATTTCTTAGGGAGTTTAGATGGTTCCAAAATTTCGCAACTGCCTTTCTGTCTTTTTTTATGTACTTCTGCCAGCCACTGAGCACCTTTTCTTCTAATCTTTTCATTGATCAGCAGGCATGCTTCCCTTCTAGAACTTAGAAAGATATCCCATTTTCTTTCATCATCATCTGTCGGTTCACCCCACTGCTTAGCATGTCTGTGTTCCCTAGAGGCTTCCTGTCGCTTTGCTATGGCTCTTTTAACTTCCTCTTCCCACCAACTCTTGAGCTTGTGTCTTCTTTTCTAGGGTGACTTTCCACGTGCCTTAGCAAGCTCTAGCCCAAACAGTCTAATTAGATTTGTGTATGTCCACACTCTTTTATTATCCTCAGTGATTACTTTCTACAAAATTCTCTCTCGTTTAGTAGCAATTTCTATTTTCCTTTCTGAATGAATTTTTTTCCTCCATCAGCTACAAGTATTTCCATTTAGTGAGCACTGCAATAACTAAACGAGCGGTGGCTGGCTGGATGGATGGATATGGCTGTACCCTTTAGATCGGGTGGTGGCTAGCCCCACCAAGCCGTAATACCTAATGAACCAAAAACTAGATTAATTTTTTTCCTTTTAAAAAGTGAGGTTGAGGATTCGTACTTTGTAGTGAAGGGTCCAATTTTCACTCGTGTCTTGACTTTAGCCACCAGTCAGATAACCTCCTTCTAGTTAATTCTACCCGCTTAAATTCTATTTTGCCCTCCCTGTCCCTAAACCCAACTGCTTTGAAAAACTGCACCATCATCCTGAACTATAGGGCGAAGCCCTTTACAGAACATTATCGAGTGTTGGGCAGTTTGTTCTTCCTCTCCACACGCACTGCATACCGTGTCTACCCCTTCGTATTTGGCCCGATATGTCTTGGTTTGTAATACTCCCGTCCTGGCCTCCTCAAATAGTAGAAAACTAGCTCGAGCATTATCATAGATCCTTTCCGTGGCAATTTCCTGCTTAAAAGTACAATATACCTCTAGTGCGGACTTCTTAATCATGCCAATTCTCCACATATCGGTCTCAGCTTCCTTCACCTTCTTCTTAACCGTCAATTCTTTTTGGTTTGGCCCCCTGCTGTTTTCTAAGTATTTACCAGTCAATTTTCTGGTTCGCTTGCTTCATTTAGTATCGACATTCTTCATGTACAATTAGCTGAATACCTTTCCTAGCCCAACGGTCCTCCCCTATTTCTCTCAATCGCTTCTCAAATTTTATCTTGCTGCTAGCTTCCCAGCACTCAAATGATGTCCATCCCATATCACCTTGTACTCCCTGATTTGGTGTATTACCGTGAGCTCCTAAGGCAAGCCTACATATTCCACGTTGCTTAATTTCTGATCTTGCTTGAACTTCTCATCTCATGCACAAGACCACATTGCCGAACGTTAGATCAGGAACTATGACCCCTTTTGATATTCCTCTGACAACATCATACTTATTGTAATTTTACAGTGCCCTGTTTCTCATTACCGCTGCATTCCTGTTACCTTTAGTCGTCACATATATTTCGTGTTCCCTTAGCTACTCGGCCCTATTGCTTAACCATACGGCCAGATATTTGTATTTATCTGTTATCTCTAGCGTTACCTCCTGTATTATAAGCTCACTACCTCCAGTGTCATTAAAAATTATGACGGCTGATTTTTCCTCACTGAATATGAAATCTAACCTATCTCCCTCGTTACCGCAGATGTCCACCAATCTCTGCAATCTTCCTTGTTGTCAGCCATCAGCACTATATCATCTGCGTACATCAATGCTGGTAGTGCCTGTTGAATGAGTTTTCCTTGTTTGACGAAAGAAAGATTGATACCCAGTCCACTTCCCTCTAATTTGGCCTCTAATCCTTGTAGGTACATCATGAATAATAAGGGTGACAGGGGACACCCCGGCCTAAGCCTCTATTTTACCTCTGCAGGCTTGGATACCTGTTTTTTTCACTTTTAACTACCTTGTTACCTTTAAAAGATTAGTGACTACATGTTGCACGCCTAGTGTGTCCAGTATTCCCCACAATTCCTGTTGAACCTCGCTAACGTACGCTCCCTTGATATCCAAAAATGCTAGCCACAGGAGCCTGTGTTCCTTTTCTGCTATTTCGATGCACTGCGTCAGTGAGAACAGATTGTCTTCCGACCTCCTGTGCTTTCGAAACCCAATCTGCAGTTCCCCCAGTCACCCCTCAATCTCTATCCATGCCTACAGTCTTTCCTTTATATTCTGCTTCGCCAGCCTGTAGACCACTGATGTCACTGTTATAGGACGGTAGTTGTTTATGTCAGCTTTGTCCTCCTTTCCTTTATAGATCATGCTCATCCTGCTAAGTTTCCATGCATCGGGAACATCACCATCGATTATTAGTTTGCTCGCTGCCTCTCTCAAAGCCTGCTTAGACTTCGGACCTAATGTCTTTATCAGCATAATTGGAATGCCATCTTGGCCTGTTGATGTACTACTAGGAACCCTTTTATCAGCCTTTTCCCACTCTTGTGAAAATGGAGCCATTGCGCCACTTGATTCATCCTTGTCTGTTGTGGTGCATAAACCACTTCTGTGTTGAAAATTTTCTGTCACCCTTGTTCTTATATAATCAATAGCTTCGTCCCCTTTTAGCATACAGCACCTTGGGCTACAGTTATAAACCTCTGCTCAAGGCTCCTCTCATTTCTTTAGGGAGTTCAGATGATACCAAAATTTAGCAGCTGCCTTTCTATCTTTTTTATGTACTTCTGCCAGCCACTGAGCTCCCTTTCTTCAAATTTTTTCATTGATCAGAAGGGATGCATCCCTTCTAGAGCTTAGAAAGGTATCCTATTTTCTTTCATCATCATCTGTCGGTTCGCCCCGCTGATTAGCATGTCTTCTTTCCCTAGAGGCTTCCTGACGTTTGGCTATGGCTCTCTTAACTTCCTCATCCCACCAACTTTTGGGTTTGTATCTTATTTTCCGGGGTGACTTGTCACGCCCCTTAGCAAGCTATAGCTCAAACAGTCTAATTAGATTCGTGTATGTCCACACTGTTTTATTATCCTCCGTGATTACTTTCTCAATTTGTTTAGGGGCTATTTCAATTTGCCTTTCTGGATAAAAATTTTCCTGTAGTTGCTCATCTTGTCTCCTTCCCACTTTCACTGCTCTTCCAAAACTTAGCTTGATACATTTGTAATCACTACCCAGACTTCTGGAGCCACCTTCATCTATGTGCATTCCCCTGAACTTATTATATACATCCTATGTGACATCAGTGCATAATCTATCGTCGACTGCAGCCTTCCTACCTCCCACGTTATTTGCCCTTCACACTTTTCGGTACTGTTGCAAATTATCAAATCAAGCCTTTCACACACATCCATGATCATTTCGCCTGTCTGGTCGGTATACCCATCTATATCTTCTATGTGTTCATTCATATCTCCTAGTATAATTATCTCGCACTCTCTTCCTAACTCCTGAATGTCCTTTGATACACACTCGACCATTGCCTGGTTTTCCTCTCTGGCATTTGCTCCCGTTCACAAGTACACGAACCAAGGAGTGTCATTTGACTACCTACAGAACGGTACCGCCATCTAGTGACCACTGCAAGAACTAAACTAGATGTGGCTACATACAGGGAACGCACAGCCCACGCGTTAAGAAGCTTCGCCCCTGTAACGCTTTACTTCGCTAGCACAAATAACTTTTGCACTCACGGAGGGGCTAGTAGAATACAGTGGGGGGCTGGGAACATTCACGTTCATTTCGAAGAATACCCGCTTGCATAATTTGGCACGCCGAATATCGAACATGACAAAGGCCAGTGATGCAACTGGGTTAGCGTGTACCCCAGCGAAGTTGGTGGTGGCTAGAACCGAAGCTAACTAAAATAAAATAAATTCAAGTACGCATTTTGTTGAAACTTCGACACACACACACACACACACACACACACACACACACACACACACACACACACACGCACACATGCGCGCGCGCGCGCGCACGCACGCGAGAAAGCTTTCTAGTCCTTCAGAACTTCGCTTCCGAGGTGAAGGCATGATGAGCATTTTGCGCACTTTTTGCGGCCTTGTATGCCACAAGTGCCGTTTAAAGTCCCGACTTTAGGCCGCAATACTTTTCGGTGATTGGCTTATTATGTGAAAATTTCTTCATGGTGTCGCCCCTGCCACACCACACCCATTTTTCAGAAACTTGCACCATTCCAGCATGAATGTAAAACGCGGGTTTTAAAGAGCTCCCGAATATATTTGAACCCCGAGCCCTGATTACGATCAAGCGCATGTTTAATATTAGTAGCGAACCATGTGTCGTGACCGTTGGGGAAAAAAAAAACTAGGTACTGCACAATGTTATGTTAGTCATAAATGGGTTAGATGTGGCACTGCTGATATGGATGGAGACTTCTATTAATAAACTAGCGTGTTCATATATTAAATAAAGAGCTGATGTAGTCCGTAACAAATATCTTACAATGCCATAGCGTCTGAGTTATAAATGTGAAGCATTTCTTAGCGAACTTTGGTGACTTTGAGCGTATCCTTCTATCTATCTATCTATCTATCTATCTATCTATCTATCTATCTATCTATCTATCTATCTATCTATCTATCTATCTATCTATCTATCTATCTATCTATCTATCTATCTATCTATCTATCTATCTATCTATCTGCCTACGACTTTTAGCTCTAATGGCCGTTTCGATATTGATATCAATACCAAACTTGGTATGGCATAACATGACTGTATGAATAACATATTTGACTTGTCATAACATGAAAATCATGACACGTATGTCATGATTGTCATGATTTACATTTCATGGTCCTGCAGCTCTTGTGGTGGTTTCGCTCACATGGCTTGTTGCAAAACTGGTATGGTATGACATGATTGCATGCCGAACTCAAGCGACGTACCCTAACATGAATATCATGATATGCCTGTCATGTAACAACATGATTACGTGTCACACTCATGATGCGCTCGCGGCCGTTTCGCTAGCTTCACGTATGCCAAATTTGGTATTACGGTACGTAAATGGATGATGAGGGTATGTGACTGGTGCAAACGTGATAATCATGAGATGCATGTCATGTAGCATGACTACAGGCCACACTCATGATGCACTAGCATCCGTTTCGCTAGCTTCACTCATACCAAATTACAAAATTTGGTATTACGGGACGTGAATGAATGACGAAGATATGGTACTGGTGCAAATATGATAATCATGAGATGCGTGTCATGTAACAACATGACTACATGCGCGCTCATGATGCGCTGGCAGCCGTTTCGCCAGCTTCACTGATACCAAATTTGGTATCATAGGACGTGAATGAATGACGAAGGTATGATACTAGTGTAAACATGATAAACATGAGAGGCGTGTCATGTAACAAGATGACTACAAGCTACGCTCATGATGCACCTGCGGCCGTTTCGCTAGCTTCACAACTACCAAACTTGGTATTACGCGACGCGAATGGACGACATAGGTAATGGACACATCCAAACATAATCATCACGACATACGTATCATGTAACAACGTGACTACATGCCGCACTGATGGTGCAGTTGCGGTGGTTTCACTAGCTTCACATGCCAAATTTGGTATTACGTGACACCAATGGATGATGAAGGTATGGGACTGGCGCAAACATGATAATTATTAGATGTGTGTCATGTGAGAACGTCACAGTCAAGGCGCCAATACATTTCGACGTGACACGTTGGGCGTTCTCGCCGGCGTTCATTCCGACGCGTCACGCCGGCGTTGCGACGCCAGTTGCCGGTCCTGCCATATACTCGCAGGCGCGCACGGGACCGTGTTGCTTTGACGCATGCGCGTTTCAGCGCGTCCAGCGTCCGTACGTCATGAAAAGAGGGAGACGCAGTGTTGTCTTGGTAACACACCGGTGCGAAACGCAGCGTGTAGAATTTCACACTGGTTGCCGTCTGTTACCTGGCGTCAGACTATAGAGTGTTCGCGTTTTGTTAACGTAACGTCGCGATGCCCAGTGTGCACGCGCTGCAAGGCTACGTTGGAGTATATTGGGCCCTTCATGATGCGCTTGCGGACGTTTCGATAGCTCCACATATACCAAATTTGGTCTTACGTGACGTGAATAAATGACGAAACATATGGCTGGTGCAAACATGATAATCCTGACACGCGTGTATTGTAAGAACCTTACAACATAACACGCTCATAGCGTTCTAGCAGCCGTTTCACTAGCTCTACATATCCTAAACTTGGTATCACGTGACGAAGCTAAACGACGCATCCAAAGAAGTCATGTTCGTCATTGTTTACCTCCACTTCTTACCGTTGTGCTGGTTTTAAAGTGACATATCAACATTTCTCATTCGTGCTTCGCATATCATCGATTCCCACTGTACCTGGGATCTTCCAATTTTTTCTTCCTTTGTTTTGCCGTAACTGGCGGTACAGGTTTATATTAGACATACCAATCTATATTAGATTCTATAATCAATATTTTAAGTCCCACTTGGGCACTATTCAATGATCATTCTATTCAAAATAAAACGTGACTATTCGCACACACACAAATTAAAGTACCATGATTGCACCATGCAAGCATATACAACTTGGATGTATGTGTACGTAGGAAAATGCGTATACAGTGTTTCATGAGAAATGATGAGGGCAGTTGTAGAGTGTTATCTCGAAGAAAAATATGTTCTAAATAAACACACACACACACACACACACACACGTACGCACACACACGCACACGCACGCACACACGCACACACACACCTAGACGAACTACTTCGACGACAATTTCGGAGCGACGAAATGAAACAAGAGCAAAGTCTGACTGAAAGAAACTGCACACTTAGTTAGACTGGCTCTGTGCAAGTGTTGAATACGAAGCGCGGTAGTTTTTACATTTACGCGTATGTGCAGAAACTGTGATCTCAAATTGAAATTTTCTTTTGAGGTCTAATTAACCAGCTTTGAAAACAAGGAAACTGTGACAAGATTTTTTTCTATTTGAGTAAATGAAGGGCTGTTCTTATACTTCGTAAAAACGATCTAGTGTTGGGCATTGTGCCGAAGATAAATTCATGAGAAAACAGGAATTAGTATTTCTTACCCAGCAGTATATGCCGTTTTGGTAATATCCATAAAGCCAAGTGTTGTTATGAGGCAAGTAGTCACAGTAGTACAAGCAGTCTTCAATCCCAGCTTGCTGAAAATCACGAAAAGTGGAAGCATGATTTAAATGTTAAATTGTTAAGGATGCGAGGAAACAGGTATGTTAGGGCTGCCAAATGACGCTTGATAGACTTATACGTGTTCAGTGTTCTTTCTAAAGGGGGAGAAGGTGATCTATCTATCTATCTATCTATCTATCTATCTATCTATCTATCTATCTATCTATCTATCTATCTATCTATCTATCTATCTATCTATCTATCTATCTATCTATCTATCTATCTATCTATCTATCTATCTATCTATCTATCTATCTATCTATCTATCTATCTATCTATCTATCTATCTATCTATCTATCTATCTATCTATCTATCTATCTATCTATCTATCTATCTATTTATCCGCAAAAGGGAATTGACTTTCTCTTGACGAAAAAAGGCAGTCTCTATTGTTTAAGCAAATTGATCGTTAAAATAGCAGCAGCAGAAAAAAGCAGATGAAGGTGCAGGCCGACACGCTGAGACCTTAAGGTGCTTCGCTCTCAAAAAGAATCACAGCATATCCCCGGTGTGAAATGATGATGAGTGGGTTGAAGCGTCCGTCAGTCCATCCGCGCTTCCGTCTTTCCGTTCGTTCTTGCTTCCGTCCATCCGCGCATCCGTCCATTCGTCCGCCCGTGCGTCCATCCGTCTGTGCGTCCATCTGTCCGTCCGTTCGTCCTTCCATGTGTTCATCCGTGCGTCCGTCTGTGCATACGTCGCTGCTTTCGTCCGACCGTCCATTCATGCGTCTGTCAGTCCATGCGTCGACCCGTGTCTCCAGCCGTGCGTCCGTTCGTTCGTCGGTCCATCCGTCCGTCCGTGCGTCAAACAGAAAGACAACGAACGGACGCGGCCAGCGAATGATTCACGGCTTGCCGATAAAACTTTCCGAAGCTTCTCCCTACTCATCATCACTTGGTGGATATGCTGTGAGGTGGTTACTAGACACATGCATACGCACAGGTGACTACCAACCCACTCATTAAGAAGCTTCGCTCCTCAAGCTAGTTCACCACTTATATGTTCTTTGCTGGTAATATGACCCAGGACTTGTTGCTCAAGCTTACGGGCTTCGTGTGATTCTTTTTCGTCACGTAAAAATAGTATCCGTTTTGACCACAGAGGAAGGAAAAATACGAGAGGCTCTGTACTAAAGCCACCTGATAACACAGCGCACGCTGCAAAAGAACTGTGGAATAAATGACATCATAGCGGCTATATACACTGAGCACAATGGCGACTTTATACGGTTACGTCGCGTCCTATGTTGCGATGGCGGTGGTGGCATGCACGCTTTCATACTTCACACCTCATTCTGGGGAGATGCTAGGGGGGGGGGGCGAAGCAGTAAGGATGTCCTCACTTCATGCTCTTTAGTATTGATTCTCTTTTTTGACGTTTATCTCAATATAACGTCCTAAAAGTTCCGTTATAGAATTAGGAAGATTCCCGGCGTCTAACGAGAGTGCATCTGAAGACCGGGACGCACATATCTGGAAATTGCCACTACATAGGTCCCGACCACAGCTGATGGCCTGCCAACCCTAATGCTGGTTCAGCGGCCGCTGGGCAGGCGAAGAGACGCTGCAGCTTGGAGCGTCTCCAGCCGGGCCAAGGCATGGATGACAACGTGGATGGTGACGCGGTGACTGAAACAACTGACGCCTGTGCAGACAACAATACTAGCACACTGATGAAACATACCAACGCCAACGGCCATGCCTCCGTGAGTGACAATTTACCCGATGCTACCGACGCCGATGAAGCGCACTGGCAGCTCAGCTAAAAGCTTTGGCAACGCAAGGAACAAGCCCAGAAGCACCACAACCTTGTCGCGCTTCAGGCCTAGCAGAAACAAATGCTAAACAGTAAAAAGCTGGCACAGCGACTACAGAAACTTCCTAAACTGCCTAAGAAAGAAGAAGAAGAATAAACATTTATTTTTGAATCAATGTTCCCGAGTTTGTGAGCTCGGGGTCACCCTGGGTGGGAGGGTTCCTTATTCCAGGAATCTTCTGGCCGCAATCACCTCCAGGGCTCTGGCGACAAGTCCTCGTTGGTCGTCTAGGTCACGTGTGGCAAGCTTTGCCTCCCATGTCTCGGATAGGGGGTCAATACGTACAGTCGTTGTGGACTTGGTATTAGCATCTTCGTGGTGCCACGGACACTCGAGTAGTAGGTGGGCAAGTGTGTCTGACACGTCGCATATCGGGCAGTTGTAGGCGTATAGCGTTGGGTGAATTCTATGCAGTAGGGTGCCGTGTGTACAGGTGTTAGCTTAAATTCTCCGAAATGCTCTTGCCTCTTCGTTAGTCAGCTTGGGGTGAGGTGGTGGGTACACCCTGGGAGCTAGACGATAGTGTTGTAAGATGGCGTTGTATGTTGGTGGTACGGTATCCCCTTCTTCTGCAGCGCTGGCTAACCGTGGGTCAAGTGAGGCGCTGAGGAAGGCCCGGTTGACGTGACCGCGGGCCGCGGCGTGAGCCGCTTCATTTCCCTCGAGGCCCTCGTGCCCCGGCACTCATACCACGCAAGTTTAAGGAAGCGGAATTCGGGTCTTTCTCAGAGTTTTGAGAGCTTCGGCGGAGATTCGGCCTCGCGTGTATTTGCGGACAGCGGATTGGGAATCTTTGAAAACTATGACCGCGTCCTTGCCAGTCGTAGTAAAAAGGCGATCGCTGCTTCCTCGGCAGACTCGGAGCTTCGCACCCGGAGGGTGGTGGATGCCAGCTCTTGTCCTTCCACGTTGACCACACTTAAAGCGTAGGCATTTGGCCAGGGTATTTTGCCACGTCGACGTAGCGAGCGTCTTGATTGTGCTGGTGTCTTCTGCGAATGGTGTCGGCTCGAGGGATTCGTCTTCCCAGATGGTACTCGGGATGCATGTTACGCGGCACTTGGTTGATGCTGAATGATTCTCGCATGTACGGCGGCATCTTCTCTTTGCGGTCTGCCTCAAAGATGTAGCTCTCGCTGTAGCCCAAGCGCTCAAAGACCGATCGGTCCGTCGACGTAAGCTTAAGTCTCTCAAGTTGGCTGGTCCGTTGGGCTTCTGCTAGCTCTTGCTAGGTATTTTGTATACCCATTCTTAGGAGTCTGGTTGTCGATGCCATTGAAGGTTGCCCTACGGCGAGCTTGGTAGCTTTGCGAATGAGCACATTTAGCTTGTCGACTTCAGACGTTTTGAGGGCGAGGTACGGGTTCCATAGTTGATCGGCTGATTTGAAGAGCCTGCACAACTGTCAAGGTATCGTTCTCTTTCAGGCCACTGCGTCGGTTTGCGACTCTTCTTACGAAGTGCGTGAGTTGAAAGACTGTGCGTTGAAGTGCAGGAATGTGGCGGCCCCTGATCCATCGTGGTGCAGATGCAATACGAGCACGCGAAGCGAGGTAACCTTCGGTATTTGAACCCCGTGAAGGATGATGCATGAGTCTGGCGCTTCGCAGGTTGGAGGTCTTCTTCGCGTGCGGGCCTTGAGTACCAGTAATTACGACTTTTCAGGTGCACAATAGAGGCCGCAGCTTTCGAGGTAGTTCTCTACGACATTGACCGCCTCCTGAAGGCAGCTTTCTTGCTCTTTAGTGCTCTTGCCTCGAGTCCAAAGCCTAATATTGTCCGCCTAGATGGCGTGACGTAGGCCTTGTATTTTTTCGAGAAGCCAAGAGAGCTTATGGAGTGCCACGTTGAAAAGGAGTGGCGGTACAACAGAGCCTTGAGGTGTACCCCTGTTTGGCAGCTCAAAATTTTCGCTCCGTATGTTGTATATTCCCACCGTGGGCGTATGACCGGTGAGGAAGCTTTTAACAAAGCCATAAATCTTGGAACCGCAGCCAGTATATTCGAGAATTTGTAGTATTGCTTTATGGCTAACATTGTGGAAGGCGCTTTTCACATCAGTGGCAAGAAGGGACGCCTTGCTATTCTTGCTCAAGTGATCAACTAGATCTTCCTTTAGGAGTAAGAGGATGTCCTGCGTAGAAAGCAGCTGGCGGAAGACGAACATGGTGTCTGGAAAGTACCCGTTGTCCTCAAAGTGCGACGTGAGCCGGTCATGGATCCCGCATAACGCAGAGGAACGGCTTATTAGGCAGCATGGCGAGGCCTGGTCCGCCACACCCACTGAAGTTGAAGCGATGCGGCATGGCTCTTATAAAGGCGTCTGAAGGAGTCACGTGGTATGGCGGGTTGATAACGTGAGGCCAGTAGCACTGACGATGCGGTGCAAATCGTACTGTTGGATCCGCGCGTGCATCGAATTGAGTCCCGTCCGGCTGAATCCCGACCGACTGAAGAGCGGCCAACTGCACCAGTAGGACTGTTGGATCCGCGCGTGCATCGAATTGAGTCCCGTCCGGCTGAATCCCGACCGACTGAAGAGCGGCCAACTGCGCCAGTAGGACCTGCATAACGCAGAGGAACGGCTTATTAGGCAGCATGGCGAGGCCTGGTCCGCCACACCCACGCTCTTCAGTCGGTCGGGATTCAGCCGGACGGGACTCAATTCGATGCACGCGCGGATCCAACAGTACGATTTGCACCGCATCGTCAGTGCTACTGGCCTCACGTTATCAACCCGCCATACCACGTGACTCCTTCAGACGCCTTTATAAGAGCCATGCCGCATCGCTTCAACTTCAGTGGGTGTGGCGGACCAGGCCTCGCCATGCTGCCTAATAAGCCGTTCCTCTGCGTTATGCAGGTTAGTGTTTATTATAGCTCTATCAAAAGTGACTATCGTGGCCTCCTGGTCCTGCCATGCCCACGCCAGTGTCTTGAAATTTTATGCAATGTTTTTTGTGCATGCAAACTTTTGTTATGTGGGGATGTTGAGTTGAACCCTGGGCCGAGCACTGAAGCCTTATTGACTAAACTGCTAGAAGGCCAAAATAAGTTGGTCACAGAGATGGCTACTTTGAGGGATCAGCAGTCCAACATGGAAAAAATGATTTCAGACCTTAACAAGCGTTTTCTCGAATTTGGAATGCATATCGATCGAATAGATGGCCTAGAACAGGCGGTCAAATCGCTACAAGCGAAGGTAGCTGACATTGATGATAGGAGCAGGCGTTCAAACCTGGTTTTGTTTGGCATTCAGGAGGGCAGCACTGAAACTGAGACAACTCTTCGCGCTGAGGTGATTGACAACCTTTTTTGGGACAAGCTAAACGTAAGATGCAGCTCTGTTGCAAGAATCCACCGCATTGGAAAGCCGGGTAAAATGAGGCCAGTAATTGTATCCTTTCAAAATTATAACGAAAAGCAGGAAGTTCTTAAAAATGCACGAAAGTTAAAGGGAACAAAAATTTCCATTCAGAATGACTATTCGGTGGATACTCTAAGGAAACGCAAGCTTTTATGGCAAAGTGCCAAAGAGGAAAAAAAACAGGGCAAGAAAGTGATTCTTCTGCATGATAAACTGCGAATAGATAACGAACTATACGTATGGGATGATGTCACACATTCGAGGGTAGAACTGGTTACTCGGCGAAAAGTTTCCTCCAGGGATTGACAGATACCTTCTCGCCTTGAGGAACTGCGCCTCTTAAATATCAATGCGCGTAGCATTGTGAACAAAAGTGATAATCTTGAAGCTTTAATCTTGGGATACAGCCCTCATGTTGTTGTGATCACTGAAACTTGGCTCCGAAGTGAAGTTCACGACAACAGTATATTTCCGCCTTCGTACCAAGTATTTCGTCGAGATAGAAGTTCAAAAGGAGGTGGCGTTGCCGTCCTGATTAAACAAAACATTTCAGCAGCACTTTCAAAACAAATCAATAACCATGAAACTATTACCTTGAAATTGTCATGCTGGGGCTTTTCCTTAGTACTAGTAGCCATTTATCGCCGTCCCGATGCTCCACCGGAGTTTTTGCAGGATTTATGTGATCACGTCTTGGGTTTTAGACAACAAAAAATAATTATTGCTGGTGATTTCAACCTTCCTGGTGTAAATTGGGAGAACCCGTTTGCTTCTAATGAACCCAGTGCCCATGTTCACAGTGTACTGGACTTATTGATGTGCTGTAATTTGGAACAGGTGGTTAGACAACCTACTCGTGTTCAGGGTAGTTCCTCTTCTATATTAGATCTTGTTTTTTTGAGCCGATGCATGACCGACTTTTCTGTGACAATTGAACCTGGTCTTTCAGACCACTATATGGTGAAGTGCGTATGTCACTTCTTGACAAAGAAAAGTGCTCCTTCTAAAACTGTCGCAGTCAAAGATTACCTTCATGCAGCGGATGAAAGCGTCTTAGACTTTCTTGACATAAACTTGAGCAATTTTGGTGGGTCTGATGTTTCTGAGCTATGGGAGACATTTAAAAGGTTATGTCTATACTGTATAGATCATTTTGTGCCAAATAAAATGAAAAGGATCGCGAAAAAAAATCCGTGGATCACCCGTGACATCTTGCATCAAAAAAGGAAACTAAAACGATTACGACGTCACCGCGCATCTCAGACAACTATTCACACAAACCAGACACTTTTAAACCAGTCTATCCGATGTGCTAAGCAATTTTATTTTCAACACACTCTACCAGACTTCATACGGACGGCTCCTGATAAATTCTGGTCGCAATTATCTCGCAAGAAAGAAGGTACTCTTCAAATAATTCACAATGATACAATCGTTGCAGATGAAACAAGCATAGCGACACATTTCAATGAGTACTTTCAAAGCGTTTTCCAAAAAGATTGCGACAGCGCACGGGCTTCTGCTACCTCTCCTTATCTCGACGCAGACATCGTGTCCCTATCTGGTGTTGTATCTATGCTTCTGAATTTAAAGACTAAAGCTTCGCCTGGTCCCGATAACATTCACAACGCGTTTCTGCGTCGATACGCTGAGATGGTTGCTAAATTCCTTGTGATCATTTTCCGCGCCTCCCTGTCTTCTTCTTCTGTTCCGATAGATTGGAAAATAGCGCGAATTGTACCAATATTCAAATCAGGAGATAAATTATTGATTACAAATTATCGCCCTATATCTATTACTTGTTCTTGTTGTAAGCTTCTCGAGCACGTCATAGCTAACTACATCACTAATTTTCTTAATGAGAACAATATATTAACCCCATTTCAACATGGGTTCAGAAAAGGTTTGTCCACTGTTACTCAACTGGTCACAGTTATACATACTTTCGCATCTGTTCTTGATAAATCCGGGCAAATTGATGTTATTTTCTTAGACTTTAGGAAGGCTTTTGATTTAGTTCCCCACAATAAACTGATTTTCAAACTTAAAAATATTGGCCTTCCAGAGTTTATTGTAAATTGGGTATCCGCGTACTTGTCAAATCGAACACAATTTGTTGATATAAATGGTCACTGTTCATCCAAACTTCAGGTTACATCAGGTGTTCCTCAGGGAAGTGTTTTAGGGCCCCTACTTTTTTAATCTATATAAATGATATTGTTGAAGTTGTACCTGAATATGTCGGAATAAGGCTATTTGCCGATGATTGCGTGCTGTACAAGGAAATAGTTACCATGAATGATCAACAGCTTTTAAATACCTGCCTTGATAACGTTTACCAGTGGTGTAAGCAATGGGATATGAAGCTAAACTCAGACAAAACAGTGTACATGAACATCACTAGAAAGAAAAACTTCTCTTCTTTTCCATATGCGCTACAAACTCACGTACTCAAGGAGGTCAGTGTGTATAAGTACCTTGGCGTAACGATAACCAAAAATCTAAGTTGGAATATGCATGTATCGAACATTTGCGCATCCGCCTTCCGAAAGCTATGCTTTCTCAAGTACAAACTTCGTTTTGCCCCGTCATCAGTGAAGCTGTTAGCCTATAATACCATCATTAGACCTACTCTCGAGTATGCGTGCGTCATTTGGGACCCATACACTAGAAAAAACATTCATGCCATAGAAATGATTCAACGTAAATGCATCAGGTTTATATTTTCTAAGTACCGCATGACAGACTCCCCTACAGCTATCATGAAAGAAAATAATATACAAGAACTCCAACTTCGTCGCAAAATTCTGAGATTAAAATTTCTTTTTCAGTTAAAACACAAACATTTCGCACTAGATGCCTCTACGTTTATACAACCACTGACGTCACGAGAAACTAGAAATCGCCATGCTGCGTCAATAACACCATTCCAGACACGTACCAACACATTTAAGTTCTCTTTTTTTCCTAGGACCATTGTAGACTGGAACGCTCTGCCGTTTGAGTCGTTACAGAACATTGAACACTTTGATTTTATCACTTCATAACGTTAAGCCCCAAAATGCTCCTATCGCTGCGCCATATGTTTATTGCGAATATGTATTGGTGTGTATAGTTTTGTGTAAATATACTTAATTTGGTCACGAATTGTTACCAATTTATGTGGTGAAAATTGCTGTTGAATATTAATTGTCATGCGTACATTTATTAATTTTGTGTGCCTTGACTGCTGATTGCTTGTGATTTTTTTTTTACAAGTGCTCATTTCCACTCCTGCATGGGCTCTGAAGTGAGCCTGCAGTATTCTGTAAATAAATAAATATGCTCAAACATCTTGTCAACGCACGAAGAGAAATGGGTCTAAGGTTGTCAGCAGCTATGGACTTGTTGGGCTTAGGTATCATGATAACCTCGGAATGCTTCCACGTGGCTGGAAGCTCTCTTTTGTCCCAGCAGTCATTGAATTATTGTAGGAGAGCAGTCATAGCCTGATTGTGTAGCTGTCGGAGGTGCTTGTTGACTATCCTGTCTTTTCCAGGACTCGTGTTTCTTGTAAGCTTGGAAAGAGCTGCTTGAAGCTCTGCTGGTGGGAAGGGCCTGTCAAGGTCGTAGTTGGGTATGCCTTCGTATTCTTTGTGTGGTGGTGGCATTGCCGCTGATTGGACAGGACCACAAAGCTTGTTGCATAGTTCGTGCAGCAGGTATTCCTCCAAGCCGTCGTAATTGTGTGTTAGATGACGTACTCGTTTCCGCTGCTGCATCTTGGTGGGGCGGTCACCGAGGAGGGTACGCGGCAGGTGCCATGTATTCTTGGTGATGAGCGTACCCTAGCGCTTATCGCAGAAGTCACGCCAGTTGTGTCTCGCTAGGTTTTCGGCATACTGTTGCACCCCTTCTGTCAATAAGGAAATTCTTTTTCTGAGTATCTTGTTCAATTTTGCCTCTTCCATCTCTCCAGTTAGGCTCTTCTGGCCTTCCAGAGGTGGAGTAAGTGCGAATCTACTGCCGGGTTGTCTTCGTTAAGTTGCATTACTTTGGTGCACCGTTCACATATTGGGAATTGAAATATGCGAACAGTTCACTTTGGTGCACTGTTCGCATATTTTGCAGTTGGGAATACATTCGTGATCTATGATGACTGCGTCTTGTCCGCACTTGTAACAGAAGCCTTCTCTGGGTCTGGGACAGATGTCTTGTCACTGCGCAATGGCACCGCACTTGCGACAGAACTGCACGGACTTTTGATAGGGTTTGCAGTGGTAGTATCTACTTTGGTAGGTGATGTAGTACGGGACGTGTGGGCCATCGAAAGCGATGACGGCGGTGGAAGACTAACCAAGCATGCGAGCGCCAAGAACCGTGTATCGTGAGTCGACTCGGAGGCCAGCTACAATTTCGGCACTGCTGGTTCCTGGGAGAAGCCCGTAGATGACACCTCTGCATGCATCGTCGGGATGTCTCACGTGGCGGTTCACACTAAAGAAGGTGCCACCTAATTGGATGGTAGCAATGCTTCTTAGGTTGGTTGTGCGTTCTGTGTCGGCAGTACTAGCAGTGATGATGTTTTCAACGCTCTGCACTTGAACTCGAACGTTGTCGTAGAAATTCTGTTGTGTGAGACCGCTTGATCGTCCGATAGCACGCGTAATTGATGTTAGACTCCGTTTCGATAAGTCGAGTCCGGCTTGTGGCCTGTAGATGATTTTAAAGTCGTCTGTAGGAAAAGAGGGCATCTTCAAGTTGCGTCGCTTCGAAGCTTTTTGCGTGGGAACGGGCTTTTTCTCGAGCTTCTCATGAAGATGATGATGTTTTATGTTTTGTGGCACAAGGGCCATTTCACGGCCAAAGAGCGCCAGTTCATCTTACTGAAGATGTGGACAATGATTGTGATAAGCGGCTGTATAAGGGCCATAAAATTCCTCGCGGTAATGCAGGTAAACACATACAAGTAATAAAATCATGACCATGCCGTGAAAGGCGTGTGTGGTGTGAATAGATGACAAAAGTTGGTGATAATAGAAAACGATGGTGGACATGTATGGCATTAGCACAAGTGCCTCACTCGTTAATACCCTTGCGTCCAAGGGCCGTGAGGCAAGTGCTTTGTTGAGTGTAGCCACCGCAGCGAAAACCTCTCTGGAGAGGTCATGCTACGGAATGCCCGGGTATATGATATGAAAACTACGAATTTTTTGCAATACGCTAACAATGATTTATGAGTAAGAAGTGGTTCCCTACCGACGAACATTGCAGGATGTAAAGGCATATGTTGTCGGTGGGGTAATGGAAAGTGTTGTTTTCATAGAGTTTCTAACTGTTTGCAGTGGATTAAAATGTGAAGAACCGTTAGTGCTTCACCACATCTGTCACACATTGGTGGATCGCCACCGGACAAAAGATATGTGTATGTTGTGTATGTGTGTCCTATCCTGAGCCTCGTTAGTATTACCTCTGTATGACGGGATTTTGATACTGGCGGCCAATGGCTAAGGCGCGGGTGGCTTAATAACGTGTAGTTTGATTTGAGTGTGTCTATCCCACTTGTTCTGCCAGTAGACACCGAGCATTCGTTTGAGAGGCGGCTTGAGATCAAGCGCCGGGATTGATATGGGTGTAGTGGCAGTGATTTCGTAGACGGATGCAGCAAGCTCATCCGCCATCACGTTGCCTTCTAACTCACGGTGCCCTGGCACCCAGCACACTCCAGCGTGTTGTTTGAGTGTGTAGAGTGTGCATAAAATTGAGTAAAGTGAGACGAGAACAGGGTTTTTTAAGGGTTCGCAGAGCCATTAGCACACTGAGGGAGCCCGTATGAATTACTGCTTTTTGTATTTGTAATTGTTTGAAGTGTTTAGCCGCCACAAGTATCGCATAAGCTTTCGCTGTGAAGATACTTGTGCCTGGATATAGAGGACCAGCATCCGAAAAAGATGGTCCGACAGCAGCGTAGGACACAGAGGAGTTAGACTTGGAGGCATCTGTGAAGAACTGAGGACGTGTGTATTTGTGTTGAAGTTTCAGGAAGTATGTGCAGATATGGGCAATAGGCGCATGTTTTGTAACCTCTAGGAAAGACCCATCGCAGTCTATAGTCTGCCACTGCTACATAGCGGGTATGCTACAGGAGCCATTAAACTGTGTTCAAGTGACACTCCAGTTTTCTCAGCAAGACCCTTCACGCGAACTGAGAAGGGCTGCCTCATCGAAGGCCTGTTTTGAAACAGAATGGAGCTCAACAAATTATTAATAGTATAGTATGCGGGGTGCTTCATGTCTGCTTTCACCTTAAGGAAATATACAAAGGACATGTAAGTTCTCCGCAGATGAAGCGACCACTCATTTGACTCAACGTAAAGAATTTCTACGGGGCTGGTGCGAAGAGCACCCGTAGAAAGGCGGATGCCCAAATAGTGCACGGGGTCCAGCATCTTCAAAGCTCTTTGAGTTGCAGACTGATAAACAACGGCCCCATAATATAAGCGTGTGCGACTGAGGCTTCCATACAGATTCATGAGACATTGCCTGTCACTACCCCACGTAGTACGTGACAACATTCTTAAAACAGTCATGGCTTTTAAACATTTTGTTTTTAAATACTTGATGTGCGGTACGAAGGTAAACTTGTTGTCCAATATTAAGCCTAGGAGTTTATGTTCCGCATTAACAGACAGGCGTTGACCGTTAAGTTCAATGTCGAGTTCGGAGTACATGCCTGTCTTTCGGGAGAACAAGACACACGTGCTTTTTCGTGGGTTCAGTCGGAATCCGTTTTCCTCTGCCCATTTGGAGACCTTGTTTAAACATAAGTGAACCGGCCGCTCACACATTGCCAGGTTGCATGACATAAAACCAAGCTGGACGTCATCGACATATGTGCAATAGAAAATGTTGCGGGGGATGGACAGGTGCAAGGTATTCATTTTGATAATAAAAAGTGTACAACAAAGTACACCACCTTGCGGTTCTCCCGTTCCTTGGACAAACGTTTGGGAGAGAATACAGCCCACATGGACACGGAATGTCCGACAAGTAACTTTCGATTATGGAAAGCATTCTACCGCGCACACCCAAGTGAGACAGGTCTCTTAATATGCCAAGACGCCATGTAGTGTCGTAAGTCTTCTCGATATCGAGAAACAGAAAGAAAGTAAAAAAGTATTGTTTGTGGACAAAAGCGTCTCGGATCTCACCCTCAATTCGCACCAGGTTGTCGGTGGTGAATCTACCCTCTCGAAACCCGCACTTGAATTGATCGAGCAGATTGTGTGTTTCGAGGAAATGTAAAAGTCGGAGGTTGATAATCTCCCCAAAAAAATTTACAAAGGCAGCTTGTACGTGCAATGGGCCTATAACTTGAAACTGAGGAAGGGTCCTTGCCCTGTTTCAAAATAGGGATAACAATAGCCTCTTTCCAGGAAGCAGGCCGATGGTGCCAGAAAGCCAAATAGCATTGTATAGGGACAGTAAAGGTTTTCGCGTTTTGAGCGGCAGGTTTTTCAACATTTCATACGTGACACGGTCGTAGCCTGGGCAGAATTACTGCAGGAGTTAAGTGATGTTTGTAGCTCACTAAGTTGAAAGGTTGGTTGTATGCCTCGTAATTTGTGCAGTTGTATTCTAGTTTCTGCTTTTATATCCTTCCTTTGTATCTTTGGAAAGCTGCAGCATAGTGTGATGAGCTAGACACCTGCTCGTGGTGTGCACCGAGGAAGTTCACCTGATCTTCCAGGCTGTCAACCTGTGTGTTTACGAGGAGTGAGTACTTGTCTTCCTGCTACCCTACCAACCATGTTCCAGACGTTAGCCTCTTGTGTATATGAATTTATCCTTGATAAAAACTTGTGCCAGCTTTCTCTTCTGGCCTGCTGACGCGTTCTCCTGCCTTGAGACTTTGTTTTCTTGAAGCTGTCAAGATGTTTGGCTGTCGGTCAATTCCGAAGCAACTTCCATGCCCTGTTCTGCTCCTTTCGTGCATTCCGTCACTCAGTGTTCCACCATGGGACGCGTCGCTTGCCCGGCATACCAGATGTTTGCGGTATGCATTTGGCTGCTGCACCAGTACGAAAAGCAGTAAACTACTGCACAGCTTCATATATGTTTAACCTACATATATCTGTCCATCCTAAACGAGTAGTGTTGTGAAACTGTTCCCAGTGCGCTTTGCCTGTCTGCCATCTGGGAACATGTGGAGGACCTTTTTCTAGAGGTGTACTTAGAATGATCGGAAAATGATCACTTCCGAAAGAATTGTTGGTCACATTCCATTGAAGTAGCGGTACAAGTGATGGGGACACAATGCTGTGATCTATTCATGAGTAGGTTTTGTTCGCGAGGCTAAAGTATGTTGGCTCTTTCCTATTCAACAGACACGCACCTTAAGAAAAGAGGAACTGTTCGATTGGACGACCTCGTGCGTCGCAACGAGAGTCGCCCCATCGACCAGTATGTGCATTCAAGTCTCCAAGGATCACATAAGGTTCCGGTAGTTTGTGTATCAGTGACTGGAAGTAGTGTTTTTCGAGACGGTACTGTGGAGGTATGTAGAGAGAGCAGATGGTGACAAGTTTGTTCAAAAGAACTGCTCGAAGAGCCACTGCCTCAAGGGATGTTTGTAGCGGTAAATGTGTACATGCTACGCCCTGATACACTATAATGGTCACACCACTAGATGACGCTAAGGCGTGGTTGCGGTCCTTTCTGAATATTACATATTGACGTAGAAAATTGGTGTTTTTGGAATTTAGGTGCGTCTCTTGTACACACAGCACTTTTAAGGATTGTTTGTGTAAGAGTTCCTGGATATCGTCGAGGATTCTAAGCAGCACTCTGACGTTGCATTGTATTATTTGTGTATCGAGTTTGATTGTAAATGAGTGCTGTGTGTACTAAAAAGTATTGCGTCAAGTCAAGAAGCCTTGTAAGGCCCCGTAATGATGGTTTTTGATTTTCTGGCGCTCTCCAAAGAGCCGCGCTTGTCCTTCGGCTGCGAAGACACCGTTGGACTTGCTGTTGTGTCCATTACCTCGGACGAGGTGCTAGATGCACACTCGCGGCTCACGCGTGAAGGCACAAAGTTCTTAGGGTATCTGTGGAGACAGAAGGCCCTGGGGCTTCAGATCCGGAGGCCTGCGAGCCTTTTGGTGGCGGAAGAGCCTGTACTACTTCCACTGAGGGGGTGAATGGTGCTGCCGCTCGTCCACTTTGTGTGGTACGTGCGGGCCTCGCGGATTTCGGTGGCACTGCCCCCTTTCGTGCCACCTTCGCGAACGAAGGTCCCTGTATTAAAAGACGCCTACGCGCCTCCCTAAATGAGATGTTTTCATTTACTTTCAGTGTGAGTAATTCTTTTTCATGTTTCCATCTAGGGATTGTGCGAGATAAGCGGGGTGTCCACCATCGCAGTTCGCGCTGTGTGTAGTGGTTTTTTCACAATTGTCTGTGGCATTTTCATGTGAACTACACTTTGCACAGGTTTCACGGCCGCGGCAGCTCTAAGAACCGTGGCCGAATCGCTGGCACTTAAAACAACGTCAGGGGTTCGGGATGTAGGGTCAGACCTTTAACTTCAAGTATCCTGTTTCGATATATTCTGGAAGTGTGCTTGTGCAAAATGTAAGAATGAGGTGCTTTGTAGAGTTTTTTATTGTTATCACGCATAATCTTAGTTCTCTGTACATGCGTTACATGCTGTTCATTCTAGCCCTCAAGTAGCTCACTCTCTGTCAGGTTAATTAGGTCTTGATCAGACACTACGCCTCGAGAACTGTTCAGGGAGCGGTCTGGTGTGATAGATACAGGTGTTGTTCCAAAAGAGGTGAGTTTTGTCAGGTTTTCATACTCGGTCTTGGTTTAGACTTCATGAAGAAGGTCCCCGCTAGCCATACGTGTAGCCTGATATTCTAGACCTAGTGTATTGGTGAGGCATTTAGAAACGACAAACGGAGAAATGGTTCTTGCGTTCTTTTCTTGCGTTTGACAGTGGATCATATAGAAGAGCAGGAAAATTTCTTTTGGCTTTATAAATACATTCAGTGTTGCTTCGGTTGATTGATATGAGGGGTTTAACGTCCCAAATTCACCCTGTGATTATGAGAGACGCTCAGTGTCGCTTCGGCGCGCCCCCTCTTAGGAGGAGGGTGATCAGACAGTTTAGGAAATGAAAAAGAGGCCATAAAGTACAAATGAATTCAGCAGCCATGCCAGCCGCCTACCATGGAGCCCAATATGGAACGCGACAGCACAAGGCATGTCACTGTCAGCTGTACAAAGCGACTATAACCCAATAATATGTGACCAATAGAGGGCACATGCACAAGGTTAACCATTGCCGCCTGGAAGATGGAAGTAACCAGTAGTGAGGAGATGACAAGAAAGATTAGAAGAGAGAAAAGACGAAGATCAGGAGGTAGAGAGAGACAGGAAAAGGTGACTGCCGATTTCTCCTGGGTGGGTCAGCCCAGCGGTTCCATCCAAGTGAAGCCGGGGCCAAAGTGGTGTGTTGCCTCTGCAGGGGGGCCTTAAAGGTCCAATCACCCGGCGTCGGCTCAACCCCCAGGATCCCCTTTTCACCGCTTTTCAACATGGAAAAGCCACGCACGACTAGGCGTGGGAGGGAGTTGAAACCCCCCCGTTAGCTCGGGTCCATAGTGTCGCTACACACGAAACGCCGGCTTGCGCAGACGCCCCTGCGGATTTCTCGGGCTTCTCGTTGGATGCTTGAATCCGGTTCGGCGTGTTTTTCTTTACATCTGACTTTCAGCCATTCTATATGCTCCTTCCCTGTTGTTTTGCCACTGTTGACATCATACGTCCATGCCGATATCTCCGTGGTCGTCTAGGCATTTACTTCGGTTTGCATTGATGTTGGTTCTTGTTGTGGTCCTGTAGTAGCCATCGACATGCTTTGAAAGACTACGTGGCTGGTAGCAAGGGGCGTCTCCCGCTAATCAGGTGTTCTGGTCGAGAAAGGAACGCGAGGCTTCTTCCCAGGCTCGCGCGTTCGGCGGGTGTACATGCAACGCGAGCCACAAGTGCGAGACGCACTCGCGCGTCGGTCGCAGCGTAAGGGTTAGCGGGGAGGATCTTGGCGTCGGATGTTAGGAGTTCAGTGTAGATAATAACTCACCACTTAGTGGGAGGTGTCAGTCGTTTTCTTGCAACTTGGTGAATTGGCCAGCGGAAAACCCCAGAAGTAGCACAGCGTTGAACCACAAAAACTAGCATGAAAAGCAGGAACCCATGTGAAGTGCAGCCGCACTCCGTGGCCCCCTAGCGGAAACTCACTGCCTAAGGATGAATACAAATTGTCATGCGCCTGCAACAGGCCTGCCGTTTAAAGCTATATGCTTCTGAACTCGCAAGAGCATTCATCGAAACCTATGACCACCAGTGCACGGACGAGAAGTTCATTTTGCATATAAACCGAGGATGCAATATTGCCATACTATCTAGGAAGTTTTCCGAAGTGGCTGAACTCGTTCGGAAGCTTCAACAACTTGTTCTCAATGGCAAACCGCACCTGGTGCACGCCTACGTGGCTACGGGAGAAGAGGCACTCCGTGGAGCTGAGCATGGTATTCAACCCAATATGTCTATGGAAACTCCAATGGCCCATCTTCGCATACGCACTCAAGGCACCGAACTTGTGCAAACCAGAATGATAGGCAGCACTAAGAGCGCAGCCCTCACTTTCTATGAGGGCAAGCTTCCTCGAACTGTCTATATAATGGAAGTCAACTTATTTGCCACCCGTTTCGCACTACTTTGCAAGTTTGCAAAGTCTGCAGAGAAAAGGAACACCGTGCCGACGTTTGCCTGCAACCTGATAAACCCATTAGAAAACTTTGTGGCACACAGAAACCTACCTCCAGACATCCTTGCAACTGATTTGCGCCTCATGCGGGGAAGTTATCTTACCGGGGATCCTGCGTGCTTCAAGAGACTCAAGCCAGTGCCACTGTGCAACCAACCCAATAAAGAAAGTGAGAAAATATTACATTCGCATGCTTCCGAGATGCCACTGCGATGGTTTTCCTCGGAAGATGAAGAAGAAGCTATCAAGCATGGAGGGCAGCCCACCCGAACCTTTTCTATATCCCAATCTGGCTCTCGTTCCCTAGGTGACCAAGACAGCGAACCAAGCAGCCCAGAAGCCAAGACAAGCAACTACTACACTCAAGAAGCACAAAAATCAACAACAGTAGGGGATGAAGACTTCAGATCTAGAGGTAATGAAGGCAGACGTCACGTCTCCTACGGCCACTTTACTTATACACAGCCAGGCGTATCAACTGGTTGTAACAGAAAACAAACAACTCAGAACACAAATCAAGAAATATGCCCAGAGAATAGACCTGTTAGAGAAGAAAACAGCTGCTTTTATAAAAAAGGCAGGCAGAAAACACACGGCCACGACCAATGCAATTTTCTCAGTTACAATTGCACCAACTAACACCTACTTCTATGGTTTAGCCAGAGCAAGGAGCCGGTATAGCTGCTTCCCAATGCCTCTTCCGAATGAGCTGCACAGCCAAATGTCACACACCAGCAGATTGAAGTACTTCTACAGGCTTTGCTAGTAGAACAATTACAAAAAGCCTGCAGCAGCAAACGAAGAAGAAGAAACAGTTTCAGCTCTTTTATCAAGATTTTTAAGACCTTAAAATGTCACGTAGATGAAAACCTTCGGAGCGTCTTAAAGAAGAAAAGGCATTTTATACTGACTCCGAAAGCCAAGAAGCAAAGGTCGTTTGTAGCAGAAACAGAAGTAACTGCCTGCAGCAGCAATCTTCCCAATCATGGCTAAGCACTTTCAGTCACAAGAGAATCTCACATTGTGGTCTTGGAATTGCCGTTTCTTTAAAAACAAACACGACTCTTCAAAACAATTCGTCCGTATAGCATTGGTCCAGCCTGATGTAATCTGCTTACAGGAAGCTGGCAAGGGCTCGAAGACACTCACAGGCTATAGCCTGTTATCAGACACAGTTGATCCCAGAGTGCCACTCTTGGTAAAGAAATACTTGGCAATTACATATGATAGCCACTCCTCTCCAGAAATCGCCTCACAAACGCTCACTATATGACCAGCAGAGAAGGGGCATCCCAAATTAGTTATTTTTCCATGTGTAAGGCTACCTCTAGCGTGCTAGACGGAATTCAACACACTAATACGTACACTTTATAACAACATAACTGGCGAAAACCGCTTATTCTTTCTTGGTAACTTCAACCTGGGGCTATAGAGTAGATCGTCCGAAAGGGACCTAGCTGTTGGAGGCAACCCAAAACTACATCTTGGAGTTGCTTGCCCCCCCCCCCCCCCCGGGTATGCCAACCCGACTGGGAAATAGCGTCACAGAAGGCACCGCAGCTAATTTTGCGTTTACCAACAACATGCGGCAAGTGCAAGGAATAATCTCGGGGGAAAACCTTAAAAGTGACCATTACGTAACGCAAATCTAACGCAGCTTCACCCGCCTTAGACGGCCACTGGGGAAAATGAAGTTAACGGTCTGTAAGAAATACCGCGAAGCACTTGAAAACAGACTTCGCAAACCCACCGCAGCACAAAAGTGGGGGGAATACATTACTGAAACTCATGCTCAATTTAACAAGACGTATCAAACCACAGTGGAAAGACAATCACCTAGCGGACATGTGGGAGGCCCGACGGAGACTTGTTAAACGCTGCAAACGCCGAAGACGCAAACTGAAGCAGTGGATCTGCCAGCTAACTGATGAAGCCAACTCCTACGCTGCAGAGCTCACACAAAGCAATTGGCTAACTCTCTGTCATTCATTCAAAAGCACTTTAGGAACCAAAAGAAAACCTGGGCTATCTTGGGCGCAATGACAGATCCTGCTAGAACAAAAACCGAAACGACAAATAGATTAACAAAACTAGCCGCTGAATATAACGGGAGCACCGACCAACTTCTCGACGAGCTTACGAAAAGTTATATCGGCAGCGCCAGGACTCGGCCAGGAGCAATGTAGCTATACGACAATACACAGGGTCCGCAAATTCCATTCTAGACACTTCATTCATGATCGAGGAGCTCTATTCGGCCGCTCCACAGCTTACAAAAATGCTTTCCTTGAGCCTTGATGGTGTCACCAGTGCCATGATAAGGAATCTTGACAGAGGAAACACTACAAGATTTCACAGACTGCGTTAACAGCGTAGTTTAGATGCCAGAAGGAAAACAAACCTGCACCTTCGAAAAGGCTAATATAGTTCTTATACATAAACCAGGCAAACGCATAACACTCTATTAACCTTCGTCATATTTCATTGACATCGTGTCCGGGTAAGCTGTTCGAAAAGGTCGTGCTGCAGAGTACTGCAATGCATGATTAGGAACAGCAGCTCTTGCCAAATATGATGTTCGGCTTCTGCAAAGGGGCCTCGGCACAGGACATCTTTCTTATACTCAAGGAGGAAGTATTGAATCCATGCTCAGGCAGTCTTGACAACATAGTCTTGGCATTAGATGTGCACGAAGCGTTTGACACTAACTCTCACGAAACGATATTGCAAGGATTGGAAGATATTGGATGTGACCAACGTATTTTCTACTACGTTTAAACATTTCTGTGCAATCGCACTGCAACTCTCGCATTGGGTTCACTCAAATCTAACCCCTTCAGTACGCACAATACAGGCATACCGCAAGGCTCTGTATTCTCTCCCTTTCTTTTCAACGTCGGGCTACGCAAGCTGGCCATAATGTTTACTCGTTAACCCCAACTTGGCTTTGCAATGTATGCAAATGATGTAACCCTTGGGCCAGCCAGGGGTCCTACGGAAAGCGCCAAGCTACCCTGAAAACTGCATTGAGTATAGTGGAAGGCTACTTGAAAAAGCCGGAACGAAGTGTGCACCGGCGAAGTCAGAATACATTGAATACGCCCATATAAGTCACGGTCTTGCCGAGCACCTGTTCTAACATTTTTCTTCGTAGGATTGCCCCTCAGAAGAGTTAGCACTCTTCGAATACTCGGCATGCACATTCAAAAAACAACGAGTGTCAAGTTTGCCTTAGATAAGCTGAAGCATACAGCAAAAAGCCTGACGGGACTCATTAGAAGAATCTCCAGAGGAAATAACAGCACGACTGAGCACGACATGCTGAGGCTTGTGCATGCACTTGTTCGGAGTCGGCTTACCTATGCTCTTCCTTACCAGACAACCCCGAAAGAAAAAAACAGAGCAGGAGCAAGCATACTAATTCAACTTGCGACTAAAGCAGCCCTTGGACTACCTACCAGTACAAGCACACAACACCTGCTGGAATGGGGGGTGCATAATACCTTCGAGGAGCTGGCAGCTTCCACACTCATCTCCCAGCGAGAACGACACTGCGGCGCACCACAAAGGAAATTTCTCTTGCAAAGACTCGGATATCCTATCTGACCTCAGCATTGTTCTGAAACAATCAACTAACTCTCATAAAATCTCACACAGTGCATCATGACGCAGCCATCCCTCGCAATATGCATCCCTACCACCCTATAGTACGCCGAAAAGCTCGAGTGCAGAAGCTGCAGCGAACTGAAGAATTGTCCTGACGTTTATGATATAGATGTCAGTCTCTACCCAAAGCAGAAAGGGCAAAATCACGCTTTAGCTCTCGCTGTAATCAACCGGGGTAAAGTTGTCAACTCTGCCTCCATGTGTACCTCATCCTCCGCGTCAGCCGAGGCAACTGCCATTGTTCTCGCCATTCGAATGGCAGAAAAGCAGGGTACCTCTGCTTACGTTGTCTCAGACTCTCAGACAGCTTGTCGCATGTACCTCAAGGGCATATTATCTACAAAGGCGGTCAAGCTTTTGGGAAACGAACTCCTCTTTGACCATGTGTTAGTCTAGTGTCCAGCCCATACGGGCCACAATGGCAATGAACTTGTTGTTGTTGTTGTTCACCTATTGATAGTGGCGCATACCCACTATGGGT
>WOVY01011257.1:0-106170 GCA_013436015.1 Rhipicephalus annulatus | reverse complement strand
TGAAGAAGGAACGACAGAAACTGATATGCAAGAAGCCAATCAATAAGCTAGCACTTAGAGGCAAAGTACAGGAATCCAGAGCCTCGTCAGAACAGGTACTCGGCTATTAGTGAGGAAACCAACCTTAGCCTAGATACAGTGAATAATATTCTGACGAGTATCATTACGGAATGTGAATTGGAAATTGGAGGCAGGGTAGTTAGACAGGACACTGGCAAGCTTTCTCAGGAAATGAATAATCCCATTAAGAAGCGTCCAATCATGAAAGTCTCAAGAACAACAGACTAAATGGAACTAGCAGAGTTTTCGAAGTTGATTAATAGGCGTAAGGCATGTGATATAAGAAGGTAGAACATGGAGAGAATGAACAGGCTCTGAAAAACGGAGAAAGCGTCAAAAGCAGTGAAGAGGAAACTTGATATAGGCATAAATTGGATGTATGCACTAACGGACAAAGAAGGCAAAATAACTACTAATATGGATAGGATAGGTAAAATAGCGGAGAAGTTTTACAGAGATATGTACAGTAGCCGGGACAACCACGACCTCAATATTATAAGATTTAGCAGTAATGCAGATGACACCCTACCAGTAATGATAGAAGGAGTAAGAAAATCTTTGGAGAGCATGCAAAGATGCGAAGCTGCTGGTGAGGATCAGGTAAAATCAGATCTGCTGAAAGATGGAGGGCAGATTGTGTTAGGAAAACTAGCCACCCTGTTTACGAGGTGTCTCCTGACGGGAAGGAGTACCAGATTCTTTAAAAAATGTTACATCATCTTAATACATAAGAAAGCAGATGGCAAGGACATGAAGAATTACAGGCCGATCAGCTTGCTCTCTGTAGTATACAAGCTATTTACAAAGGTAATTGGTAAACAGAGTAAAGAAAACATTAGAATTCAATCAACGAAATAAGCAAGCAGGATTTCGAACAGGCTACCTAACAGTTGACCACATTCATACTTTCAATCAGGTAATGGAGAAATGCTCAAAATATAACCAACCACACTTAATAGCTTCTTAGATACAATAAGGCGTTTGATTCAGTAGAAATATTAGCCGTCAAACAGAAACTGCGGAATGAGGGTGTTAGTGGGAGGCGGCCACGCCGCTCCAGCAGTAAACGTGACAGTCGGACCATGCCAACAGAAAAGAACAGCCCTTTTATTCACACTCGTGAATATATATAGGAAAGTAAGGGGGAGAGGGAAGGGGGATAAGATTGTTGCACATGCGCACTTGAGAGCTTGGGTCGCGTCGTTCAATGGGTTACAGCATTTCTTCTCCCTTAGTAGCCAAAAACGCACGACCGGTTTCTTGGCTCGTGTGGAGCGACGTAGTACGTATGGTTGCGATTCTGGGGTACTCTGAGAGGTAGCCGGCGGCCGTTGTTTCTAGTCGTACCGGCCCCTGGGGAACCGGTGTAGATGGCCTCGACATGTCGTCGGCTGCTGGCGTTTTCATCATCTGGGCTCCGCTTGCGAACTTGATCCACGTGCGGCGGACAAGGCCATCCACAGTCTTTACCTCCAGGAGGCGAGTGCCACGCGTAGCCTCCACTGTGCCTGGGAACCACTTGTCTCCGGCGCCGTAATTTCGCACGTACACGTAGTCTCCCGGTGCGAAATTCCAGCCTGGTCACTCCGCAGCTTTGGCAGGATAGACTCTGGAAGGAAAAGACATCTCCATTCTTGTGCGCAGATGGTATCCTAATAGCCTCTCTGAGGGAGAAGGACCCTCCTGGTGTGGGTGCGTTCCGATAATTGCACAATACACGTGCCAGTGAGGTGAGGAGGCAGTGCCGCCTATCTTCTTCAAGCCATCTTTGATAGTGCGCAACGGCTCGCTCTGCTAGTCCATTACTCTGGGGGTGATAGGGAGGTGTTCGAATATGCGCAATGCCATTGCGCTCCATGAACTGCTCGAACTCTCGTGCCGTGAATGGCGTCCCGTTGTCAGAAACCACCGTGCGCGGTATAACCAAAACGGCTAAATATCGTTCTGATGGCCTCGACTGTGCTATGCGAGTTGGCCTGCGACACGGGAAGCGCCTCAATCCACTTGGTGTGCGCGTCAACAACGATGAGTAACATTTTCCCTTTACTGGTCCCGCATAGTCCACATGTAACCGCGACCACCTTCGTGCGTCTCGGGCCAATTTACTGGTTCTTTTGCCTGAGCCATCGGCAACGCTTGCACACAGTTTTGGCATGTCGCCGCAACGCGCTCGATGTCTTGCTCTACGCCGGCCACCAAAATAACGATCTGGCCTTCGCCTTCATGGTGGAAATTCCTTGGTGGGCTTCATGCAGTAGCCTTAGCAACTTCCCGCGTGCTGCTGTCGGCACTACAAAGCGATGGCCCCAGTAAAGAAGTTCTTCACTAACAGACAGCTCATGCCGCCTTTTGTAAAAATCGGCGATTTCTGTAGTTTCCGTGTCGAGTTTTTTCGGCCAACCTTCCCGGGTATACTTGCGTACCTGGAAAAGTACCTCATCCGCGACGGCGAGTGCCTGGAGTTCCTTCCATGGCAGGGCCGGCTGATCCCACTGGTCCAGGGTCAGAACTTGAGCTTCGTCCTCCTGGTCCACTTCTTCCTGCAACGGTTGGGGTAGACGGCTAAGAGCATCAGCATTGCACATGAGTTTACCCGGTCGATGTTGCAACCGATAATGGTAGGCACCAAGTATGATGGCCCAACGCTGAATGCGCGCAGCGGCCATAGCCGGCGTCTGACGATCCGCTCTTATGAGACCCAACAGTGGTTGATGGTCGGTTAGAAGCGTGAACTGTCTGCCCAGCAGATAATCTCGGAATCGCGTGACGCCATAAACCAGAGCCAACGCCTCACGTTCAATCTGTGCATAATTCTTTTCTGCGGCAGTAAGCGTCCTGGATCGAAATCCAAGGGGCTGATACTGTCCTTCAATTCGGTGGAATAGTGCCGCTCCCACACCGTAGGGTGACGCGTCGCACTCCAGAAATAGCTCTCGTGCGGGATCGAAGTGAGTTAACACAGGCGCGGAACACAAAACGGCTTTTGCTTTTCGGAAGGCATCGTTTTCGCGCTCATCCCAAGACCATTTCGATTTCTTTTCCAGAAGAAGGTATAGGGGACTCAGGAGCGTGGACAGATTAGGCAAGAATTTATTGTAGAAAGTTAGCATGCCCAAAAAAGACCGCAATTCCGTGACATTGTGAGGAGTCGGTGCCAGCTTAATTGCTTCGATGTTCTTGTCTGACGGGTGCAACCCTGCCGCGTCAATTCTGTGTCCAAGATACGTAACTGACTCCTCACCTATTCGGCACTTGTCCGCGCGGAGCTTCACGCCGTACTCCCTGAACCGCTGCAAGACTGCTTGCAGGTTCGCAGTTGGCTTATCGTTCGCATCTGCTATCAGGACGTCGTCTAAGTACGCTTGAACCCCTGGGAGGCCTTGCAGCACCTGCTCAATTGTTCGTGAAAAATCGCAGGGGCCGAGGCTATCCCAAACGGTAGCCTGTTATAACAAATGAGGCCCTTGTGAGTGTTTATAACCGCTAACTTGCGCGAATCTTCGTCTAGAAGAATTTGGTTGTAGGCATCACGTAGATCCAAGATACTGAACTGCTGCCCTCCACGAAGCGTAGCGAAAATGTCGTCCACTACGGGTAGAGGATAACTTTCCATTTCACATACTGGGTTTAGAGTAACTTTGAAATCGCCACAGATGCGGACTGTTCCGTCACGTTTCAGCACTGGCACCACCGGGGTTGCCCATTCTGAATAGGAAACTGGCGTAATAATGCCTTCGGCCACGAGTCGATCTAGCTCGGCGGACACTTTGTCTAGCAAAGAAAATGGAATTTTTCTTGCCTTACAGAACCTTGGGGTTGCTCCGTCCTTTATATGAAGCCGTGCTGGTGGTCCCTTGATGGCTCCCAGGCCCTCCAGCAAAAAGGTCTGCGTACTGTTCCAGCACGGGTGCCGCTGTCCGACTCTCCAGCTTCCCGTCCGATGAGAGTGACGCGATGTGAAGAAGCGGTGCCCCTTGTGTCTCGAGCATCTGTAACAGGTCACGGCCGCAAAGGCTAGGACCTTCGCAGTCTAACACAACCAGATCGCAGTCAACTGTTGCAGACTTGTAGGAAGCTTGCATTTTGACAATGCCCCGCACTGGTATCTTCCCAAGATAGCATGACAGAGTTAATGCAGCTTTACAAAGCGGTGGCCACTTATGACGATAGGCTTCGTATATCGCTTTTGGCACTACGCAGACAGGTGAACCTGTGTCGATTATCATATTCAGTGGCACTCCGTTCCATGTAACCTGCTTGTGTAGGGGCGGAACCAGGCTTCCATTACCCTTCACTGACCATATTTGTAGTGCGTTACAATCGTTATCTTCACTTTCCGCTGAACACTCTGTTATCGCGAAGGTTCTGTTGGTGGTGGCTGTCCGGGAGCATACTCGCGCCAAGTGACCTTGTCGCCCACATTTGTAGCACCTGCGCCGTCGTAATGAGCATTCCCTGGCTTGATGTCCCTGTTTGCCACAGCAGCTGCAGTGCTGCGATAAGCTGCTCCGTTCGCTCCTGCTGATTTCGGGTTGCCTGCTACGCTGCACGTTGAACACCCCAACGGCGTCACCTTGCCCGGTCATCTGTTGCGACCCTAACTCCGCGCTTTCGGCTGCTAGAGCTAGTGCTTCCGCTTCTGCCAGCGTCAAGTCCTTTTTGGCTAATAGTTGTTTCTGCAGGTTTTTCGAGCGCACTTCACAAACGATGCGGTCCCTCAGCATTCGCTCCAACATTGAAGAGAAGTTGCAGTTATGCGCTAGCTTGCGAATCTCGACGATAAACGCCTGCACAGACTCCCCTTCTTGTTGGTTTCGGTGAAAGAACTTGAAGCTTTCTGATATCTCGTTAGGGGACGGATCATAGTGCTCGTTCAAGGTTGAAACAACTTCTTCGTAACTCAGCCAGCTTGGTTTTCCCGGTGCGATTCTGCCGCAAAGGATTTCAACGGTCCTCGATCCTAACGCAGCCACCAACAAGGCCCTTTTCTTCGCGTCGTCCGTAACTTCGTTCGCTTCGAAGTAGGCGTCAATCTTAACGAGATACGCTTGCCACTTATCTGTCTCCTCTGCAAAATCCGGAGGCTTGAGGGCCATGGCTGCGGGCGGGCTGATGGGCGTCTTCGTCTTGGTCTCGCCGCTGGCGCCCGGCTTACACGTATCGGTGGGTATTCTCGTCGCCACTGTTAGTTGGGAGGCGGCCACGCCGCTCCAGCAGTAAACGTGGACAGTCGGACCATGCCAACAGAAAAGAACAGCCCGTTTTATTCACACTCGTGAATATATATAGGAAAGTAAGGGGGAGAGGGAAGGGGGATAAGATTGTGCACATGCGCACTTGAGAGCTTGGGTCGCGTCGTTCAATGGGTTACAGCAGAGGGCGTCAATGAATTATATATAAACACAATGGAAGAAATCTACAAAGGATCAACTGCTACCATAGTGCTTCGTAAAAAAAGCAACAGAATACCAATCAAGAAGGGTGTAAGGCAGGGCGACACAATCTCCCCAATGCTATTTACCGCGTGCTTACAGGAGGTTTTCAGAAGCCTAGTATGGGAACAGTTAGGGATAAGAGTTAATGGAGTATATCTTAGTAACCTGCGCTTTGCCGATGACATTGCATTGCTGAGTAACTCAGAGGACGAATAGCAACTCATCATTATGGAGTTACACAAGGAGAGCAGAAAGGTGGGTCTTAAAATTAATCTGCAGACAACGAAAGCAATGTACAACAGCCTCGTAAGAGAGCAGCACTTCGAGATAGGTAATAGTGCAATTCAAGTTGTAAAAAAGTATGTCTACTTAGGGCAGGTAATAACCGTGGAGCCGAACCACGAGATGGAAGTAACTAGAAGGATAAGAATGGGGTGGAGCACCATTGGCAAGCACTCTCAAATTATGACAGGGAGATCGCCACTATCCCTCAAGAGGAAAGTATGTAACAGCTGTATCTTGCCGGTACTTAGCTACGGAGCAGCAACCTGGAGACTTACAAAGAGGGTTCAACTTAAATTGAGGACGACGCAGTGAGCAATGGAAGAAAAATGGTAGGTGCAACCATAAGAGGCCAGAAGAGAGCAGAGTGGATTAGGGGACAAACGGGGGTTAAGGATATCATAGATGAAATCAAGTAAAAGAAATGGACATGGGCCGGGCATTTAGCGCATAGACAGGATAACCGCTGGTCATTAAGGGTAACTAGCTGGATTCCCTGAGAAGGCAAGCGGGTTAGGTGGGCAGAAGAGATTAATAAGTTTGCGGGTATACATTGGCAGCAGCAAGAACAGGACTGGGTTAACTGGCAGAACATGAAAGAGGCCTTTGTCCTGCAGGGGAGTAGTCAGGCTGATGATGATGATGATGATGATGATGCATTTGTTCTACTGTGATTCCATGACCACCATTCGTAGCTTGTCCAAGAGCATCCGCAATCTCATCCGCTGTGAAATGCTGCTGTTTTGTTGTTTTTCACCTCTAGTAAATTTAAATTCGTTTGATTTTGCTAAATGTTGTGATCATTGTGGTCAGACCTCTGCGAGCAGCAATGAAAACAATGTGCTCCCTGCTTGAAATAAGTGCTTTGGATACCAATGTGTTCAAATTATCGAGAGATTTCACCTATAGAAATACACAGGGCTGTGGATTTCTGCTTAACCGAGTTCAAATAACGACATTTTATTGTTAAATTATTTGTTTTATGTAAAAGACCTGACACATGGCAAGACAATTTTTAAGGTATGTTTATTTTTAACAGAGCTATATTTCAGTGCACTCAGTAGGTATAATCAGAGTTCGTCAGTGTTTGTACATGTTGATGATTCTAATGCCTACTAACAGCTATTTCCTTGATATTGCTGTGAAATATGCAGGCAAGCAGGACTAGTTTTGTATGATACCCTTGTTAGGAGTTAGGCAGACAGTTAGGATGTAGTGAAGAATAAAATTGTGAATTCAGCTTTTCCCGCTGTCCATCGTTTGAGCCGTGGCTTTGATGACTATGCACCATCGGCAAAAAAAAAAACTCATTTAATAATTTGTCCATGCAAAGTATAAAAACTTTGAATGTAATTCATAAAGTAAAAACCAATTGGTTCCAAGCAAGTAAATATTCATTCGCAAAAGTTTTTATTGGTGGGCTTAGTTTAGCAAAAACTTACTTTACTTTTCTACAGAATCACTGCTAACTTCTTAGTACTTCTCACACCATCGCAATAGTTTCTTTAGTCAATCTGAATAAAAGATCGTTGCTTGGTAATTGAAGTTGTTGCGAACGGTGGTATTGAATTTCTCACTCTTCAAATCGTACCACGAGCCACTGTTTCATGTGAAAGAAGAGGAAATACTCGCATGATACTGGCACATGACAGTAGCGCGAGCAATTAGTGTTCCCTACCAAAATATTTGATCTTTCTATTGTTTTGATTATTGTCCTCCTACGCACGTTGTCATGTAGGAGGCCGATTCCGGATGAAAAGTTGTGGCGTCATCAATGTTTATCGCACTTATTACTGTGGTGAATGTTTCACAGTGTATGTCAGCTGTAAGAGTGGCCCACATTTCATGAAATAGACACAACAAATGCCAGTTTTGACTTGGAAATTCACAGCAATAGTTTTATAACTGAAGTAAGCTAATATCTTGAATTTTTTTGGTTTGTGTGAAAAGGCGTAGTGGCACCATTGTGTTGTTTCTGCCATTGTGTGCACTATGAAGCGTCGTCATCTGTGCAACAGTGTGCGAAAACAAACCCCTGTTTTATCGGTAGCAGTCCAAAAACGCTCATCCGCTTGATGTCCTTTAATGTTTGAGTTAGTCGGTAAGCATTTTCCGAACCTGGCTGTGTGATATCTAGGCATATCGGTCATAATTGTGCAAATTGTAGGCGAGGCCAACAAGGGGAACTTTGTCTTACAGACCACTAACTGTTAGTCCTCCACCTATTGCAATATCCCGTCCACTTGAACAGTTTGGTTGGTCTGAATGCTTGGCGTGGTGCTCCACTCTTTGTCGCGCACATTTGTGCAGCCATTTTGGAAGTCGCAACAGCATGTTCTGATACTTGTTTCATTCCTCACAGTTGGTCCATGAACTAGGCACAACTCCCCGTAAAATAGAAAAGCTAGTAATTCTTTTGCACGGTACCAAGTACTGTGTAAGAAGTATCCAGTGTAAGAAGTGTCCAGTGTGAATAAACGAGGCAAAGACTAAGATGCAAAATTTCAGCGAGTAATTTTATTGAACAGATGGCCATTACTGTTTTTTTGCATGTGTTGTTTAATTCCGTAAGAGACAGTGTTCCTTGTTTACATGTACTGCTGCATTCAGGATTGTCTATAAACGATGTAAGCTTACTATCTCGGCGTGTTTTTTGCCAGTTGAGGCCTCTAGGTCACCTGGCACCGTAGCGGAGATATTCGTAGTAACGCGAGACTGCCGTGCGCGCGTATACCACCCCGCAGAAGCAGCAAATAAATGCCCAAAACCTGCGGGCGTGCACCACGACAACCTGCCCCGCCATATTTTCCCAACGCATTGATGGATAGATGAATATGGCTGTACCCTTTAGATCGGGTGGTGGCTAGCGCCACCAAGTCGTAATACTTAATGACCCAGAAACTAGATTTATATTTTTTTCCTTTAAATAGTGAGCTTGAGGATTCTTACTTTGCAGTGACGGGTGTAATTTTCACTCGTGCCTTGACTTTGGCCACCAATCAGATAACCTCCTTCTAGTAATTATACCCGATTAAGTCTATTTTGCCCTCCCTGTTCCTAAACCCCAGTGCTTCGATAAACTCTGCGGCATCATCCTGAACTATAGGGTGAAGCCCTTTACAAAACATTATCAAGTGTTCGGCAGTTTCTTCTTCCTCTCCACACGCACTGCATACCGTGTCTACTCCTTCGTATTTGACGCGATATGTCTTGGTTCGCAATACTCCCGTCCTGGCCTCAAACAGCAGAGAACTACCCCGAGTATTATCATAGATGCTTTCCTTGGAAATTTCCTGCTTAAAAATTTGATAGATCTCTAGTGCGGACTTCTTAATCATGCCAATTCTCCACATGTCAGTCTCCGTTTCCTTCACTTTCTTCTTAACCGATAGTTCTTTTTGGTTTGGCCACGTGCTGCTTTCTAAGTATTTACCAATCAAATTCCTGGTTCGCTTCCTCCAATTTGTATCGGCATTCTTCATGTACAAGTAGCTGAATACCTTCCTAGCCCAACGCTCCTCCCCCATTTCTCTCAATCGCTTCTCAAATTTTATCTTGCTGCTAGCTTCCCTGCCCTCAAGTGATGTCCATCCCATATGCCCTCGTACTCCCTGATTTGGGGTATTCCGGTGAGCTCCTAAGGCAAGCCTACCTATTACACGTTGCTTAATTTCTAATATTGCTTGAACTTCTGATCTCATGCACAAGACCACATTGCCGAATGTCAGACCAGGAACCATGACCACTTTCCATATTCCTCTCACAAAATCATACCTATTGTAATTCCACAGTGTCCTGTTTTTCATTACCGCTGCATTCCTGTTACCTTTAGTCGTCACGTATGTTTCGTGTTCCCTTAGGTACTCAGCCGTATCTTATACATACGCCAAGATATTTGTATTTATCTGTTATCTCTAGCGCGAACTCCTGTATTCTAAGCTCACTACCTTCATTGTTATTAAAAATCATGACTGCTGTTTTTACTTACTGAATCTGAAATCTAACCTATCTCCCTCATTACCACAGATGTCCACCAATCTCTGCAAATCTTAGTTGTTGTCGGCCATTGGCACTACATCATCTGCGTACATCAATGCTGGTAGTGCCTGTTCAATGACGTTTCCTTGTTTCACGAAAGAGAGGTTGAAGCCCAGTCCACTTCCCTCTAATTTGGCCTCTAATTCTTGTAGGTTCATCATGAATATTAAGGCTGACAGGGGACACCCCTGCCTAAGCCCCCGTTTTACCTCTGCAGGCTTGGATACCTGTTTTTCCACCTTATAATTACCTTGTTACCTTTATAGATATCCTTTCAAAGATTAGTGACTACATCTTCCGCGCCTAGTGTGTCCAGTATTCCCCACAATTCCTCTTGAACCACGCTATCGTACGCTCCCTTGATATCCAAAAATGCTAGCCACAGGGGCCTGTGTTCCTTTTCTGCTATTTCGATGCACTGCGTTAGTGAGCACAGATTGTCTTCCAACCTCCCGTGTTTCCGAAACCCATTCTGTAGTTCCCCCTCATCCTCCATCTATGCCTTCAGTCTCTCCTTTATAATCTGCATCGCCAGCCTGCAGACCACTGATGTCACTGTTATAGGACGGTAGTTGTTCATGTCAGCTTTGCCACTCTTTCCTTTGTAGATCATGCTCATCCTGCTAAGTTTCCATCCATCGGGGACTTCACCATCGAATATTATTTTGCCCACTGCCTCTCTCAAAGCCGCCGTAGACTTCGGATCTAATGTCTTTATCAGCATAATTGGAATGCCATCTGGGCCTGCTGATGTGCTAATAGGAACCCTCTTTTCAGCCCTTTCCCAGTCTCATGGTTAAAATGGAGCCATTGCGCTACTTAATTCATCCTTGTCTATTGTGGTGCATAAAGCACTTCTTTCTTGAAATTTTTGTGTCACCCTTGTTCTATATATTCAATAGCTTCGTCCCCTTCTAGCCTAGCACCTTGAGCTGTAGTTATACACCTCTGCTCTAGGCTCGTCTCATTTCTTAGGGAGTTTAGATGGTTCCCAAATTTCGCACCTGCCTTTCTATTTTTTATGTACCTCTGCCAGCCACTGAGCTCCCTTTCTTCTAATCTTTTCATTGATCAGAAGGGATGCATCCCTCGTACAGCTTAGAAAGATTTCTCATTTTCTTTCAACATCATCTGTCGGTTCACCCCGCTGCTTAGCATGTCTGTGTTCCCTAGAGGCTTCCTGACGTTTTGCTAAGGCTCTCGTAACTTCCTCATCTCACCAACTTTTGGATTTGTGTCTTTTTTTCCGGGGAGACTTGTCCCGTGCCTTAGCAAGCTCTAGCTCAAACAGTCCAATTAGATTCGTGTATGTCCACACTGGTTTATTATCCTCTGTGATTACTTTCTCAATTTGTTTAGTGGTTATTCCAATTAGCCTTTCTGAATAATTTTTTTTATTAGTTGCTCATCTTGTCTCCTTCCCACTTTCACTGCTCTTCCAAAACTTAGCTTGATACGTTTGTGATCACTACCCAGACTTCTGGAGCCACCTTCATCTATGTGCATTCCCGTGAGCTTATCATACATCCTATGTGATATCAGTGCGTAATCTATCGCCGACTGCAGCCTTGCTACCTCCCATGTTATTTACCCTTCACATTTCTCGGTACTGTTGCAAATGATCAAATCAAGCCTTTCACACATATCCATGATCATTTTGCCTGTCGGGTCGGTATACCCATCTATATCTTATATGTGCTCATTCATATCTCCTAGTATAATTATCTCGCACTCTCCTCCTAACTCCTGAATGTCATTAGATATATATTCTACCATTGCCTGGTTTTCCTCTCTGGCCTTTGCTCCCGTCCCCAAGTACACGAAACCTAGGAGTGTCATTTGCCCTGCCACTTTTCCTTTCAGCCATAGATGTTTCTTGCACTCCTGCTTCACCCTTTGCCAGTCTGTGCTTTTATGAATGAATGCCCCAATACCACCCCCCTTTCTGCTGCCTTCTGTTCTATTACAATATTCCTACGTGTAGTCCGCGTTGTTAGGAGGTTGTTCCATGTCCCCGAGATGTGTTTCTACAAAACCGTATAACATCGGCCTCTCCTCCCTTAGCTGTTCTTCTATCTCTTCCCACTTCAGCCTGTTCCTGCCACCCTGCATGTTAACATACCGTATGTCTGAATTGGCTCGGCGCTTGTGGCTACGTCTATTTCTGCCCCGGACTTTACCTATCCTAGATATTGGTGCCACTTTGGAATCGTATCTGTTCATACAACCTGTCAAAGAGTCTCCCTGATTGTTTTCCTCGTTACTAGCTATCCTGCACCCCGAAGGGCCTGCTTGCCCCCTAAAAAGCTACTGCGCGTCCTGCTAGTCGCCAACAGACCTCATGACCTAGCCGCCCATCGAAGTGAATTCTGTCTCGTTGAAAACCACTCCACCTATGCACCTCTCTGTTTATTTCCACCACCTCAAAGCCTCTCTCTCGACTCATCCGCCACATCTCTTGGTTTGCGTTGACAACCGCTCTTTGCAGGTTGCTATCACGCACCGGTACCTCCGGTATTGTGCATATATATCACTACCTGTACCTTAGGAGAAGTGGCGCACATGTGATCGACGCCTTTCGCTAGTGTGGTTGCTAGTCCTGCTGTATCTTCATTTAAGACATCGTTTAAACCACCTGAAATTATCATGAGGTTTCGTCTATCAGCTGTAGTTTTGAGTTTTGCGCTCGCTTGCCTCATGACTGCTTCCAGCTTACGTCCTGGGAACGCCCCTACTGCAACCCTCTTGTCACCTCTTACAATCTATTTTATGGCTTCTGTGCATCGATTTAAATTCAAGTCCCCGGCGATTATCACATGCTGTGACTTTTCAGCTGGAACGTCCTGCACGTGGGGGTTACTTGCACCTGTGACGCCGGGTGCTTTGTCCCCTCCCAGCCCCACCACTACTTCACTGATGCTGAACCTTGCGACAATTGAACCGGCTGAACCTGTTTTTTCCGAATTTGCTTGCTCTTTCTTCTCCGCCGTTATGGTTGGCGGTTCCCTACTGTTCTCTCCTTAGGCGGCTCTTCGTTTCCCTTGGCTAGTGCTTCCTCGGCGGACTTCAGCTTCTTTCCCATAGCCCTCGGTTTCTTTTGCTCTGTCGCCAACGCAATCTCGAGCTCGGTGATTCTCATCAGCAGGTCACTCTGGGCAACCATTTTCTCCATTTTTTCCTCGACCTCACATTGCCTACACTTCGCGTCAGCCTCTTCTCCTTCCGCTTCTACACATGGGTCCACATTCTAAGCCACCCCACATCCTGAACACTTTACATTCTTTTTAACCATGTCTTCCCGACACCATTGTCCCTATGACTTGTCTCACTCATTAATTGCAAAACTCGAGCCCTGTTCTACGAAAAAGAGAAAGTCTAAGCTCTCCTACAAAAAATTGAGTGTTCAATGCATGTGCATCTCCCCCGTGGTGTGGCGAAAGAAGAAAACAAGAAAAAAAAACAAAAATTAAACACACACACACGCACAAACTAATAAATACCTGGTGACTGACCTCTGAAAAAGCCCTACAATAAAATAGGTGCTACAGGGATTTTAGCTGCCGTATAATTATAAAGACAAGCTCAAAACATGCAAAACAACTTATCTGCGCAGTCGATCGGGAGCGCTCAAAAAACACGTCCATCCATTGTGACAGTCCGAACCGATCTGATGATAGTCCTAGCAGCGCCACCTCTAGGTCAGATAAGTTAGTTCAGAACGCCACGGCTACTCTTATTTTCGTTGCATTGTCAAAGGTACAGTTTCCTTTTTCCGAATTGTAGTAGATTTTCTGTGCTTCAACGCAGCCAGTGGGTTGTCTTCGTACGCACCGATTGTCAGAGTAACTGGATGCCTAAGAACAGCCGCCTGTGCTCGCTTCACACTGCGCTGAGCTGCTACAGGGTAAATCCTGTCTTGGCGAACGAGTTGAGTTTCACTGGCAGTGCGAGGCCCATAGTGTTTCACACAATAGTACCTAAAGTGGAATCTGGCGCTAGTGTCTACGCGGGCTCCTTCAGCGGCACTTGTATCCGCATGGGAATTATGGGAAGTACATGCTTCGGATTCACTTAGAATGAATTACGCTTTTGAGATCGCGACGCTTCTATTCTGAGTGTAAAACAAAACTATATAAACTAGGGTTTAATTGAAACTTTCTTAAATTATTTGTACACAAGCATTAGTGCAAGAAGCTTTTTGACCAGGCGGCAAAAGTAAAACCTGGGCGAATTAAACCATCAGGTTATGCATCACTCTGCCATTGCGTTGTAGATTTGGCATCAGAATTCAATAAATTATTTTTTACAACACTTGAAAATAAGCATGCTCGTTTATTTCTACAAAAGTATGCATTACCTATTTATGAAAATAACAGTACAGTATCAAGTGAGAAACAGTTGTCGTTTCGGCTTTTGCGACGCTCGGTGCGTCTGTCCAGTTGTCTGTCCCCAATGCTCCTCTGTCGAAGTTGAGTCAGCAGAGCGTACGGTGCGTCTACTTATCATAAAGGGTGCTTACCAGCGCAAACGACAGGGCAGGAGGGGACAGGAGAAGAGACGAGACAGAGCGCTGAACGACAACATGAGGCTGGAGCGAAGAAGTCAGGAAACTGACTGACTTCTTCCTGCTGATTCCTGACTCTTTTGCTCCAGCCTAATGTTGTCGTTCAGCGCTCTGTCTCGTCTCTTCTCCTGTTCCCTCCTGCCCTGTCGTTTGCGCTGGTAAGCACCCTTTATGTTGTTATACCAACACGCCCAATCCCACTGTCTCTTGCGTCTACTTATCTTCGCAATCATTTCGCAGTTGGTTTAAAACAAGTTTAGGAAAGACGCGCTCATGAAAAATATGAACTCGAGGTGATATCCTGCACTGTCATGAGACGTTACATCTATTGGCAGCGCTGAGTGGACGACGCTTTGTTTAAGCTGTACAATACGACTCGTAAAGCTCGAACACCGCAGGACATCAGGCGATCTAGTGGTCGTCAGCCCCTTTGAAGAACATAGACACTGCTCCAGCCCTTTTCGTCACACCCAACTACCCGCGCTGCGCCAAGAACGAAACAAATTGTAGAAAAGTTTGTAGACATTTCGCTAGCTAATTCTATCCAATCCAAAGCCTCTACTTCCCATAATTCCCATGGAGGTACATGATCGTAGCACCAGGTTTCTCTCTAGGTATTATTGTACGAAGCCCTATGACGAGGCCCCTTCTCGAGGCTGTGGCTAAAGGGAGAGGGGAGGAACGAGTTGGTGCTACTTAACCTAGCCAGCGGAAAACGCATGGAGGGCCTTTAGTCTACATCATCAGAGACACAGCTGGACTTACTGCACGTGTGCTCTTAGCAGACGAAGTGTCAGTGTGCGTGACGTCACCATCTTTTGCGAAAGCAGCATCAGCTGTGCAGCGGCCTTGATGTGGCCGTGAGGTAGCGCTGACAGCACTACAATTTGGAGACCTTTCAACCCATTCTGAATCACGTTCGATAGCAGATATATTAATCAATTTACAGATATTCATTCGTACTTCAGACGAGTTTTAGCCCGCGAATCGCTACTAGGGAGTCGATAGCTACTCGTTGGCGCAAAAATTTTGACAGGAGTAAATTTGATGTCAATGCTCCATCAAGGGGTGCCTTCCCGATCTACGTCCTCGAGGAGCACGAAGACGATTTTTCTGTCATTCACACCACTTCTGCAGTCATCCGTAATGGCGTCATTTTTTCTAGTTTCGGTCTCAAAAACACCGTCATTTGCTCACTTTTTGCTAAGGTAACCGCTTGTATTTAGAAGGCGAAATTTGGCAGGCAGCATTACCTCTAGCTCGACTACCTATATATTGACTTTTAGTCAAGAGTCCGACGGAATCCAGTCTGGTCGGGGACAATCATATTGCAAAATAACAAAAACGCTGACCAAGGTGAAATGCACAAAACTTAAAAAGACATTTCGGCTCCCCACACGGGAGCCTTGTTCACAGTCTGTGAACAAGGCTCCCGTGTGGGAAGCCGAAATGTCTTTGTAAGTTTTGTGTATTTCACCTTGGTCGGCGTTTTTGTTATTTTGCATTATATTGACTTTTAGCGGAGTGTGAAACTCCGTTGCAGTTGGCTTTTAACCCCAGCTTGTTCCCTTTCCCAATCTGCCTTCTTCTCGTCTCTTAATGTTAAGCATATCATTTTCCTTTTCATCGCTCTCTGCATCGTCCTCTCTTTAAGCTGAACCCTCTTTGTAAGCCTCCAGGTTTCTGCTCCGTAGGTAAGTACTGGCAAGATGCAACTTTTACATACATTCCTCTTGAGGGTTAGTGGCAATCTACCTGTTACGATTTCAGAACGCTTGCCGAATGTGCTCCACCCAATTCTCATTCTTCTAGTTGCTTCAACACCGTGTTCCTGCTCCGCGGTTACTGCCTGTCCTAAATTGACAACGACTCTACACTTACCACAAAGCGCTGTTGTCTGGCGAGACTGTTGCCTATTACTCTAGTTTTATGTATATTAATTTTCAGGCCTACCTTTGAGTTTTGCTCCGGGTATTAATTGGCGAACTCCGTTTTGCACCAGCCATGATCTGGCCATTTGTAGGGAACTTTTATCTCTTTCATTATCCCTTGGTCTTACTCAAATCGTGCAAACTCCTACCCGAAACACATCTGTCCTTAATCTGGTCTTCTTAAGTTCTCATCTAGTTGAAACTGGTTTTCAGTACGAAGTAATCGATGGCATTTCAGACCACAAAGCTGTGTTCGTTTCGATCCCTTCTCCAACGACTAAAGTACAGCCCAATATTACTCATTTCCCTGACTTTTCTCGTGGTGATGACGCGTCAATAACGGACAGCCTTGCATTTAATTTTGATTCTTTTCAAGCGCTTGGTGTTCGCGAAGACGAAAACGTTGATAAACTGGTTGAAGAATTTGAGCGCATCGTTGAACTATGCATTAATAACTTTGTCCCCCTTAAGTCTAAAAAAAAAAGAAGTCGCAAAGACCCTTAGATGAATCGCACTCTACTGCATACATCACGTCGCGTTCGTCATTTGCGGCGCCAAAAAAAAAAGACGCAAGATCCTGACTGTATCGTTTGATTTATTCATACCGTGCTGCAACTACGTACTGAATTGCAAAAAGCTAAAGACTTTTATTCTCAAGTTGAGCTTCCAAGATCATTTCAATCCAACCCACGTAAATTTTGAACTTCCATATCACCAACTAAAACTGATACCATATCGTTTATGCTAGACGGTAAGGCTATTTCAGACCCACTTGAAATAGCTAGCGCTTTCAATGTCTACTTTCAGTCTGTATTCACGCATGACAACAGTTCTCTCCCAGTATTCAGAAGCCCTACTCCTGAGCTCGCTATTGATGATGTGTTGATTAACGAGAACGGCATCCTTATTATGATACTTAAGTTAGACACAAAAAAGTGCACTGGTCCCGACGGCATTCCAAACAGCTTTCTCGTACGATGCTCTCTGTGGTGTGCACGTTGTTTGTCAATCATTTTTCTAAAATCCGTATTTTCAAGCACTGTCCCCCAGTCCTGGAAACTAGCCAAAGTCTTGTCCTCGCATAAGTCTAGTAACAAGCAACTCCTGTCCAACTACACACCGATATCACTTACTTCAAATTCCGGTAAACTGCTTGAGCATGTCGTTCACAATCATATAACGGAATATCTTGAGTCAAATAACCTACTCTCGAACATTCAACATGGCTTTCGTCGTGGTTTCAGCACACTAACACAACTGGTCGAGTTTGCGCATCACATATCCAACAATCTTGACATTGGCAATCAGGTTGACACGTTATTCATAGACTTTTTCAAGGCCTTCGACACTGTTATACGCAATAAGCTGCTAAGTAAAATCGATGCTATTTTAAACAACCCTCGATTAACCAACTGGATAGCTAGCTTTTTTAAATCTCGATCTCAATATGTGTCATTCCACTCCACTTCGTCCTCAACTGTCGATGTAACTTCGGGTGTTCCACAGGGATCCGTTCTAGAACCTTTACTATATTTAATATTTATAAATGACCTTCCGAACAATTTGAAGTCTCATGTCCGTCTTTATGCCGACGACTGCGTCTTATATCAGGTAATTTCTTCTCCTAGCGATCATGCCTTACTTCAGGATTCCTTCACCAGCTTTTGCACATGGTGCAGGCTTTGGCAGATGCGAATTAACTTTCAGAAAACTATAGTGGTATCAATAACTCACAGCCGTTCTCCGTTGCTGCATGATTACACTTCCGAGAACACAATAATTCCCCGGGCACAAGAGTATAAATACCTTGGGGTTATCTTATCACACAACTTACTTTGGTCGCGGCATATTGATAACATCACATCCAAAGCACTGAAAAATTAGGTTACCTGCGTCGTACGTCATCTAAATCTCCGAAATGCACCAAGTTACTGTTGTATAAAACGCTCATAAGCCCTATACTGAAATAAACTTCATTTGTCTGGAACCCGTATATACCATGTGACGTGAACAAAATTGAATCTGTTCAAAGGAAGACGGTTCGTTTCACTTGCCATCGCTACGATCATAACTTTTCACCTTCATCAGCAATGACTTCCTTGAAACTCCCTCTCCTATCCACCAGACGGGATACCGATTCTTTGAAGCTATTGCGTTCATTTCTTCGCTCATCTTGTCGACTATCTTCAGATGATTACATCTCATATGCTGAAACTCTCTCAACTAGACGTTACCACAGCCTCAAATTAAAGCCTTTCTTTACACACACGAACATTTTCAAAAACAGTTTTTTTCCTAGGGTTGAAATGTGGAATGACTTACCCGGTAGTATTCGTGAATTATCGTTGTCGGAATTTGTAGACGCATTGTTATAATAAATCATTTTTTTATTGATGTCAACTTTATAATCAGTGTATTTTGTTCATGTATATGTACCCCACTCCTGCAATAGCCCTGTATTGGGCTGCAGTATTTGGAAATAAATAAATAAATAAATAAATGAGCTGTAATTCGTCCCCTGAGTTACTCATCAAAGCAATGTCATCCGGAAATCGTAGGTTACCAAGATACTCTTCTTTAACTCTTGTTTATAACTGTTCCCAATCTAGGGTCCTGAAAACCTTTTGTAAACACGCGGTGAATAGCATTGGTGAGATTGTGCTCCCTGCCTTACACCTTTCTTAATTGGGAATTTGTCGCTTTCTTTATGGAGAAATATGGTGGCTGCAGATGTGGTGTAAATTTCTTCCAATATATTTATGTAGGTTTCGTCAATTCCCTGATTCCGTAATCCCTGCATTACTGCTGATGTCTCGGCTGAGTCAAACGCCTTCTCGTAATTTATGAAGGCTATTTATAGGGGTTGGTTGTATTCTGCGCATATCTTTATCACCTGATGGACAGTATGAATAAGGTGCATTGTGAAGCAGCATTTTATGAAATCCTGCTTGATCTTTGGTCGATCGAATCGTAATGCTGTCTTAACTCTATCAGCTGTAATTTTTGTAAATAGCTTTTAGAGAACGCACAATAAGTTGATCGGCCTGTTTTTCAAGTCCTTGACGCCTCGTTTCTTATAGATTTAGAGGATGTTCGCGTTTGTTTTTTTTTTGAGATTCTGGTACTCTTCTAGTCAAAACACACTGCATGTATAAGGTAGCTAGTTTTTCTGACACAATCTCTCAGCCATCTCTCAGCAGGTCTGTTATGTTATCGTCACCAGCGGATTTGCCTCTTTTCATTCCTTATAGAGCTTCCTCTGTCATACCTGGTAGGATGACAAATTACTCCGGGCTATTGTTTCTTCGTACGGTAACATTCTGGTTATTTGTAGAGCTCTATTTGGAACTTCCTCCACCTCAACTATTCTATCCATGACTATGCCTTTTTTGACCGTTGCGAAAATCGGTTGCATACAACCGATTTTCGCCTATACACAATGTTCCATTTGCAGCTTTCAGCCTTTTTCCGCTCTCACCCGCATGTTTGATTCTCTTTATGGTTAGCTTGTTATGTTGCCTACCTTACGTCTATTGATGAAATTTGAAAGTTCTGCTAGCTTTCGCGGCTCTAAATGAAGTAACTGACGTTAGTGTTGACAAATTAACGGTAATCCAAGTAGCACAATGAATGAGTGTGCAATGAAAGTCGGGGCAGCAGTCACTAGACAGGACCATCCCAGTAGACGAAAAATGTCGTCAAAAGACAACAAACCATGAAAAATCTAAATGCAACAGATGGAGTACCCGTCTGGTCTAAAGTCTAGTTCGTCATAAAGGTCCGGAGGTAGATAGCCGTTTGAATTATATGTGTGCTTGAAGATGTGGTGAGTTCTGCTTTGCGGTCCTGCATACTTATCCTGGTCGAAGATAACTTGTGGTGTGAGAATTATTGAAGAAACGTTTTTTTCAGTGCTCGCTGAAAGCCATGCCTCTTCTTGTGAGTACAATTGAAATAACTTCCCCTGCTAGAAAATTCAGTGAAAGTAACTTTCATGCTTTACAAACATAGGCGTCCTGTATACATGCTTCACAAAACATCATAAAGTATTGCCGCAATAATGCGTGGTACAAGCGCAGATTGCCATCGGGCGTCAGAACATCATATTTCAAAGCCAGTAACCCTCTGAAAAAGGCACACACACTACTGCACCCTTAAGGTCACGCAGTGGGTGCATAGAAAGTTCAAAAAGACTTCTTACACTAAGTGTTTGAAGTGAGCACTAGTAACAGAATATCGCTATCGCGTTGAACTCTTAAAGGCGAACGTTAAGGGTCCCCCAGTTTTTTTCGGTCACGCTAAGATGATGACTTTTCGCTCACAACTAACGACGTCAACGCCGACGCCGCGATTTCTGCGAAACGAGCTCTTTAGTGCTTTCGCGTTGAAATTCAAGAGAGGACATAATGATGATGATGATGATGATGATGATGATCCTTGACACTCTGGCGCACACCCACAAAGGGGGATCGGCCAAGAACCGGGCGGCAGGATCTTAACTAAAAGGCTAATGGTTTTTCAAAGAAAACGTAATTTTGGGCTAAAAAAATATAGAAAGGAAAGCCGAAAATCGAAAAAGGAGTATATCTGAGCAGGGAGCGATGCAGGCCATCAGATGCGATTTGAGACAGAGGTAATGGTGGGTCTATATATATATATACATATATATATATATATATATATATATATACATACACACATATACACACACACATATATATATATATATATATATATATATATATATATATATATATATATATATATATATAGAGGCAGATTAACACGGCAATCGCTTTGTTTCAATTATGTATTCAAATACCGCAGAGCAGACGTCCCTGTGGCTACTATAACCGAATTTAATGCTGCCAAACGACAAAATTACTGCCACATTTAATTCTAATCCCAATTTTTCAAGTGGAGCTACCAGGTATCTTTTCCGCTGATGAGAATACCGGCGACAGAACAAAAAGAAGTGATCTATCGTTTCCATTTTTTGGCAAGTCTGACATAAAGGTGACGCCTTTAGACCAACTTTATGCAAATAATAAGTCAGTTGAGGAATTCTGCAACGCAATCTTGTAAAAGTAACTTCCAAGTGCCGTGTTGCACACCACTGTCTATTCCAGCGGCATCTTAGATGTGCGAAATCTCGATATTTATCCAATGAGTAGCAGTCGTATTCACGCAAACAGAGGTTTCTAAACCTTATTGCTGTCGCGTAAGCCGTATCAGGCAAAATCGGGATAATGGGACCGCTAAGAGATACTGTGGCTAGTGCATCCGCCATCTCATTGAGATATATGCCACGATGACCTGGTACCCATAAGAGCTGCAGTTTTTTCAAGTTTGTCGGTATGAGTTGTCGAAACATGTGCATAAGTGTTAAGTTGGCTCCTGAAGACATAGCAGCACATACTGAAAAAGAATCTGTAATTACAACTGCTTCCGATTCACCCAAAGGAAGTTTTCGTAGTGCCAGTACAATAGCAAATAATTCTGCCATGAATATTGGTGTGTAATCTGGGAGTCTAACCGAAAAGGACCAGTCAAGGGAACGTGAGAAGATACCTGCCCCAGCCTTTTCATTTGATACGGATGCATCGGTCGCAATTATGTTGTTCAAGTTCAAATGCGCCAAGTAATCCTGCAGAGGACATAAGCAAGCAATCTCCAAGCAGACTCTTCATTGTCCTCTTCCACAACGAAGTGTACAGGTGCGCGTACTGTCTCAGAAACGCACAGCGTTAGTTTGGCTGCTATCCGAAATGAGGTGATTTGATGCGAAGTGAGCGCACTGCAAATTAACTTTATGCAAACGCAATAATAATAATAATAATAATAATAATAATAATAATAATAATAATAATAATAATAATAATAATAATAATAATAATAATAATAATAATAATAATAATAATAATAATAATAATAATAATAATAATTGTTAGGTTTGAACTCCCGAACCCTTATGAATATGAGAAGCGCCATAGTGAAGGGCTTCACATATTTCGACCACTTTGTGTTCTTTGACATGAACCTAAATATAAACACACGGGCCTCAAGCATCTTCACTTTCGTCAAAAATGCGGTCGCCGGAATTCAATCCTGTAACCTGTGGGTCAATGTAGGCGCCCTAATTAAGCGAATGTGCAGCCTGTTCTTATAGCATCTGAAAGAGTTTTTTTGTAGCGTGAGGCGAAAAGCAGAAACAGGAAAGAATGTTGCTTCATGTTTGCGTATTTCTACTCATGCTGCAAAATTCAAGTGCATCACCAACAAGCCCAGATTGCAAGTCTTATTCTCATAGCAGCACACGCTGTAACTGTGCTGCGCGTTCCAAGCTGTCTTGGCGCTATTTTCTAGCGTTGAATGTCTCATACTCGTGTCCGTCACCCCCTGACATGGCACCAGCTGTGACCACTCACTCTCAGTCTTTTTCAGCAATCACGTGATTCCTGAGCGAGTCTAAAAAAGACATGGCATTGTCAGTCAAATTGCCACACGCTTTCGCCGAGCGCACTTTGCAATTCACAATGTCTCGTTCGATTCTGTCTTTTTCTTTTAGCATTAGGAATAAGTAATATAAACAGGCAAGTTAGTGTCTGTTCGTGATAACTGAGGGGGATGCGATATGCATAAGAAGAGAAAAGGAGGGCACGGGACGAGAATAAGAATCATCGCACCATAACACGGCAATCTTTAAATGAGTCTGTATTGCTCGCTCACATTCGGTACACTGAATAGGTTACACGATTGCTACTTGGCAACTGTCAACGTACGTCGAAAAAAGTCTAGATAATCACTGTCGCTGTGTGCAACCTCATACGTCAGGCTAGCCTACACAAGGTCGCCGAGACAACACTGTCCTACCTACTGAATGCAGGTTGGCCAGTGCTCGCGCGTTCTGTCTACTTGTTGGAGCACCGGTGGAGCCCACATTTCAGTCATGCCAGACGTGCTGCGTTGCGGAGGCCCCTTTGAGTCCTAAAATTCCTTTCGCAGAGTGTTAATCGTGTTCCCGATTTTTCTTTTCAGGAGGCATGTCTTCGTCCCCGCGAAGGGGGACTCTGGAGCCACGCTCGAAGAAGGGCCGACACTGGCTTCATTGGGCGAGGAAAAACTGTGTGCCACACGGCCAAAAGAGCAGGTAGTACGCACTGTTTGCTGTCCTTTCGGCAGCATGGTGGCTCGGGCATTCGCGCTAGAATGACTGCAAATAGGAAGCTGAAGAAAACAGGGGCATATCAAGTGGTTAAAAAGAGATGTTGCCACGCCTGCTCGTCATAAGTATAACGAACGTAACCGGACGTCACACCTATAACCACTGCCTTGCGCACACCACATGTCCCAAGGTCTAGAAACCTTCCAGATTATTTTCAAACCTGGTAGGTCTGAAATTAACCTGATGCTGGTAGGTTTGAGCGTGCATTTCAGAACTGTGCAATTATTTTTGGAACTAACGCGGCCACCAGCGATAAGGCTGGTATGTTCGATGTCGCATGTATAATTGCCAACGCGCCCTACCACACATGAGGTAAGCGGCGGTTGACGCTCCCTTTGCCGCTATCAGTGTACAGCGTGTAGAGCAGATTGAAACTTCAGTTGAGCGAACTTCAGTGTTTGGTTGATGAGTGGGGTTTAACGTCCCAAAGCCACCATATGAGAGACGCCGTAGTGGAGGGCTCCGGAAAATTAGACATACTAGGGTTCTTTGACGTGCACCCAAATCTGAGCACACGGGCCTACAACATTGCCGCCTCCATCGGAAATGCAGCCGCCGCAGCCGGGATTTGCTCCCGTGACCTGCGGGTCAGAGGCCGAGTACCTTAGCCACTAAACCACCGTGGTGGGGCGAACTTCAGTGGTGAGGATTGCGATGATTAGGGTTTCACGTTCCAAAAGCACGGTATGATTATGAGAGATGCCGTAGCGGAGGGCTCCAAAAAACAGTTGAGAACAAGAGTTGTTGAAATTAAGTTTGAACGATTAGTTTGCAACGCTACTTGTTTGAGTCTCAATTTCTACGTATTGAATGTGTTTTGAAGAATGTACTAGCCTAATATTTTGCGGCACTTGTGCACCTAGTACTGCAGTGGTCATGAATGTAGAACTCATAAACCTTCTCCTGCAGAACAGCCTGCTAGACGTCGAATGACTTCCCTTTTTCCACGTCACTCCTTCTTGAGCTGGAATTCCAGGCGCTTCCTCTAAGAGCGTTCCATCTTCCCCTCTTTCTTCTTTTTTTCTGAGGTAGGACACTTCTGTGGACAAAGTGACGTATACACGTCTCGACAGCCTCGTATGTGTGACATGTAGTCATCAAAACGCAAGGCGCTCTTTGTACACGGCCTTTCATACAAATTCGTATCAATATGACATGAAAGGCGTTAGTTGCCGTGCAATTTGTTTGTAGATTGTGCTGTGCACATACTTTGTTAAACTAACACACATTAGCACTGGGTCTAATGGTGCTTCAGCGGTGCATATAAAGAAAGTTCGTACAGCTGTATAGTTTGTTTAACTGAGGTTTGCTCAAGATGTGTTTCAATGTATTGCTTTTCATTTTCCGAGCACAAGCACGCTCAGATAAAGGGTTTCATCTGTAATGGCTCGAGTGCCACCTTCTTCACAGGCCCGCATACACGAGAGAACGCAGGGTGGTGCGGTGCAACCTCAACGTCAACACTGGACTCTTGAAGAAGCGGTACTCTGTTTCAACATCACGTGTCAGGGAAGGCGATGAATGCGGCAGTGAAACCGCTGAATATTTAATAACTCGTCAGTGCCTAGCAAAACGAAACTTTAGCATTACTGTGATGACGGCAGTATTCTCATATTGGGTGGACTGTGAAAGTTTTTCTGCATGTGTGCATTCCAACGTCATCTCTGCTGCTCTCGTAAGACCCCGAGTCCACTCAATTGCACGTGCAGCACGTGAAGTTGATATAGGTTGTTCGGAAACGATGGTTCTCGAACATATATTTTCGAGTTAGAACACGCGTGAGCAATTCGGGCAGTCATGCGGGGTTACCATACAAAAGATGTATACTTGTTAATATACTTTGCAGAAGCATGTCGTGTGTTCCATTTCAGAATTTTACAGACGTGTTGCCAAAGTAGTTCCATGTTAAACGAGTAATGCTTAGGTCATGTCTGATATGACACTTTGCGGACTTTGCAAATGTATCTGCTAAGAATGTGAATGTTATATGATATATTTATGGTGTTTTGGACTGTTCCGCATGTCTCATCGGTAATTATGACTTTACCGAAATATCAGGATCATGCCATGTGAGGAAAAAAACATTGCAAGAATAAACTCACAAATGACTCTGGTCGAGCGTGTATGTAGAAATGATTTTCTCGCAGAAAGACTAAGACGGCCGAGTGTGCTTTTGCAATCATATAAGCGAATAATTCTTACAATAATCCGACTCCTCTTTTTTCGCAGCACTCGGAAGCACTGGAAGCCATCATCGACGAGAGCATGGACATATGTTCCCAAGAGCAGCTCCATGATTCACACAGTGCGAACACCTCGACAGAGGCACGAGAAAATATCGAACCGACGCAGCCTCGGAGGGCTTTTATGCAGTTCGACGATGATGAACCGGGAGACAGCGACGATGAAAAACATCCTCCGCCTCACTGTGATGAGCCAGATGAGAGAGGGGAGCTGCACAAAAAGGGAAAACGTCGACAAGAGGATAGTTTTGGTGGCACTAAACACGCAGCATTTGTAAACACAACGTTCGGCAGGATAGCTGAGCGCAGTGTAAAGTCAGACGCAGAGCTTGCTGCTGATGGATCTGTCCTTGTACAACTTACCACTGAGCACGACGTCACGCTATCCCCTAAAGACCTGGTAAGTTCTTCGCAAGCTCTTCTCGAAGATTCAGGAAGCGAGAAAAAGGTATCACAAAATTCAAGCAAGGCTGCGAAGTGCCGCGTCGAATGTGAAAGTCGTTACGCGGAGGACACAGAGGTTGCCAGGAAGTCTTGTCTTGTCACCCAGAGAGATAGCGGGCTCACACCAGAAATTTCTCCAGAAGTGACAGACGTTGAAGCTCTCTGCCAGCGAGAAAACTCGCCCCATTCAAATCTGCTCAAAGCAGTGACTGGCGTAGACAGGAAAGGCAACATTGCCATAGTCGCTCCATGCAAAGTCAGCCACACGCAACCGAAAGCGCCACTGACAAATTCTAAGAACACAGAAAATGCTGCAGTGACACCAGGGCCAGTTGAATTCAATGCAATATTCGAGTGTGACTTCGGAGAAGACCATTGGTTCGAGCCATTGATGCCCGACGTAACCTTCGACACCTGTGGTACTATCGAGCTCGAATCATCACCCCATATTGGCGATGAGTCAAACAAGTATTGCAAGTCAGTACAATCAATAAAACGAGGCGAGGAAAAACAAATGAGTGAGACAGAAGGCAAATCAATGCTGAGTTACGGTCTATCGCAGCGATCGGTGATTCCGATTGAACATTGTGTCCAATTGACGCCGTTGTCGGGATGCTTTCCCAACACGAACAACGTGCACTGTTCAGAGGCTGACATAGCTGGAAAATTTATTGCCAAGTCCAATAACTCTCTTCAAATCCACACTGGAACGACGGCTCGAGGCCCCAACGCCCTTTTTGAAGCGTCAGGCTCACAATCATTTCCAAAAGACAGAGAAAAGGGTCGCATAAATGTTTACTCAGAAAGTGTTCATGAATCGCAGGAGGATGCTCTCCCCGAAGGCTGGAGTGCGAAAATTTTCGAATCTATTCTCGGTGCTGTCGCCGAACCCAGCGCGGAAGAGGTGTGTACGACCGGAAGCGTCAATCCTAGTTTGCTGGAGATCGATCGCCCAATAATTGACGAGCAACGAATGACGCTGCAAGTACTGACGGGCGACGAGGCAGTTTCGCGGATCCCAAACACTAGCCGCAATGAAGGACAAGAAGAGAGAAGGCATTGGAAAGACGTTCCGCATCATGTTCTGAAAATTACGTCGCCGCGACGTAACGTCAGGCTTGAAAGATTGAAGGAAAACGTCAAGTCTGGTAATCGTGGAGGGAAACTTTGGGACTGGTACAAACCACTGAGAAGCAGCATCGAGCAGGGCACAGAAATATTGACAAAAGGGCAGGAAGGCACAATTGAAAAAAGAAAACTGCAGAGGAACACCCGAATGCTAGACTCATCAGGAATATTTAGAAACAAGCGCAAAATCAAATCGCTGTGCGATCAGTCTAACCGCATCACGCGCTACTTCCCTGCCAAGAAGTGCGGCGCGAAAACGCAGACAGTGCCGTACAGCGACAAGGCATATCCAGCAGTCGCAAACGACTTAACAAAGTTTGCGTATAATCGCTTGGGCTCTCGTTCAAGCACGCTTGTCGAGCGGAAAGCCTCGGTGTGGGCGGAAGACCATCAAACTTTAAATGACGAGAAAGTGCAACGCGGTTTTTTCTTGGAGCAAAATTTCTCAGAAATGCGTGCGATGTCAGATTCAGTGAACCAGGACAGCGCGAACGGTATCGGTCACTTCATGGGCTACAACGCCGTTACTTGTGCCGAAGCCTCTCAGGGCAAGCGGCCCCTTTTGGGTGTCAGCGAACAACCAGCAGGCAGGAGAAGCAGCCTTCGGAAAGTATTTAACATGCCCTGCGCTGGCTATTTGAAATTCAGTGGGAGTACCATTGGTGACGCGATGAAAAACGACAGCAGTCATGCTGCGCACCAGATCAATCATCCTGAAATATGCCCCAAATTGGTTGGCCACTGCTCTCAAAAGCCCCCTGGTGTTCAAAAGGCACACGACTCAGCACATAACGATGTACACCGGCAGTTGCGCACCGGAAAACGAAGCATAGTCGAAAGTGATCGAGACATATCGCAGAAGAAGCGCGTAGTCACTACTGTTCCCTTCTTTTTTTACAAGCATCTCAATACTCCTACAGAGCGGCAAAACAGCCGATATTTAGGATCTCCATGCGGCTCAACGCGGTCTGCAGACAAGGCGAAGTTATTTCTGGGGCAAACGCCGCAAGAACCTACTGGCACAGCAACACCAAGAGCAGAAAGCGCTTTTTGCCGTAAGGTCATCTGCCAGACGGCCAGTGACTTCAGCATTCCGCCCTCAAGTTCCCCAGACAGCTTTCGCGAGGCTGGTGAATTCAATGACATCGGTGAGCTGACAATGCCGGAAAAGAGATACGTGCCAGTACAGTGTCACCGAGACCGCCCAAATGGAGATCTTCATGGCATCTTAACGGAACGGATTCGGTCAGAAACGGCGAATCTTTTTGAAGAGGAGACATGTGTGAGCGATACCAACGACCGCGTCAGTATGCGCAGAGATCCTCACGATGGTACCCATGAAGACTATCTAGTTGAGGGTGCCGGTTACGAATTTCTTGAAGGCCTTGAGGATAGTGACACAAGTGGAAAGATGCAAGAAGCCGAAGGGGGAACGCGCCGTTGGGATAGGAACAGACCTGAAGTGCATGTCACCGACGATCAGCAGCGCGTGCGGCAGATTACTGAAGATTCTCTGCTAGGATGCTGTTTGGAGACAATGGGATGGCATCCCGGCGGGAACACGGCCACGATCGAGGAAGCACGTGCAACACCGATCATGCATAAGCTGCGTGTTTCAAGACAAGAATCGGTAGATTCGGCTTACGGCACGCCCGCCTCCTGCGTCGTTCAGCGTCGACAAGACGGCGCGGCGTCGCCGACAAGGCAAGGCGCGGAGACTGAGTGCCGCCTAGCTTCGCGGAGTTGGATGCCGGGCAACTTGAACGTGCATAACCTAGCGGCGAAAATAACAGCCCAGCAACAAGAGCGGAGGAAACTCTTGGAAACGACCGAGCTTGCGAAGAACCCTCTGGCTGAGAGCTTCGTCGCCATCCGGGGCGTGAAGTTGAACAGTCCCGTGGCAGTCACCAAATCTCAGCTCGCTTTGAACCCGTGACTGTTTGCGTTGTTCATCTGCACTCCCTATGCCAGTGGGGGACAATAACTTGTCGTTTGTTAATTCAGGATTACTGTGTGGCTGAAAACATACGTACATCAACCAATAGTGGAGAGGGGCGGACATTAGCAGCACAGTGCTGGCAGAGTCGCTTTGCTTTTCAGAGAATTCAGCAGCTGACATTTTGTGAGCGTCGTTACGAGAACGGTGCGGCCTCGTATACCCTTCATTTGTGCTTGTATATTTTCGTTAGACCTGTATGGGCTGCGTGCACAAGAGATTTGTCGCACTATCGCAAGCTATAGCTAACTTGCGCAAACATGCCCGTACGGTTTCCCTTATGTATTTCAGTAATTTTTGAGTGTTCATGCCGTGCTATTTTTTTACTCGTTTCACTATTATCTGTTGTACTTATACTTACGCTGAACCTACAAAAGAGCTACTTTCGTTACCACGAAAATAAACATTTTATGGTTTTCTGCGTCTTACTTCCGAGACAATGCGTTATAGTATTTGTGGTCAGAAGAGCACTCTCAATATTCACGTACGTCCTACAGAAAAACTGTGCTTTAAGTGGAAGTGGCTTTATCATCAGTACAGCTAAAAGTATCGTAAAATTTATCTGTAGTGGACGGACGAACAAAGCCTCATTTCGAAAAACAAAATCCTTCACAGCGACAGAAAAAAAAGAAAGCGTCCGAACAACATCTCAGCCACCGCAAGAAGCACTCGCTGTCCGCTTGGCGCTGCTGATTCCTCAGCTTTGCAGGTACCAGCTCTGCCATTTTGACAGGACTGCTTAAGTGACTGTTATTACTACGCTGTATTGAAAATTTAAAGCCAGCAATGTTTTGTTTATGCATCTCTGAAACGAGCGCGTAGGGATCAGTCTCGGCATTGTATAGCTTCTTTATTAGTCATAGAGATGGAATGAAATGGTCCGCCTTCAAAGCAGTAAAATACTAACCAAATTGAATGTGCAGACCATATTTAAAATGAATGCCATCATCATTTTAGAAGAAATTTTGCTAGGTTAGTTGGTGTATTTCTGTGACGGGAATCCTGGCGCATACACTCAGAGGAACACAAGAAGAAAGGAAAAAAAGCAGGGGTATATAGACGAAAAGAGCGCAAAATATCCACTGGCTTTATTAATTTGTTTCCTGCATATTCTGCTGCCGTAACAATCATGCTGAAACTTGCTTGAAATGTAGTCAAGAGTCCGACGGAATCCTGTCTGGTCGGGGACAAACATAGTGCAAAATAACAAAAACGCCGACCAAGGTGAAATACACAATAGTTGAAAAGACGTTTCGGCTACCCCCACGGGAACCTTGTTCACAGTGACCACAAATAGCGTGGTGCACACTTCTTATGCATGTTTCATCACGTGTTGCAGACATTGCGCGTACACAGGGGGGAGCGTCCCAATATCTCTGTTCAACGTATGCGCAGTAGTTTGAATGGCCTTGCAAAGTGGTTTGAAATTCCTTGCGAAGACTGTGAATACGGATACATTGGCGAAACAGGCAATTACAAAAGAAGGCTCCGGGAACATTTTAATGACGTCAAGAGCAAGAGAGTAGCTTCTAATGCCCTCGCAGAACATGTTGCGTCTACTGGGCACGCTATCGACTGGGATGAAGCCTGCATAATTGCCACGGAAAGAAAGTTGTTACCACGATCGCACATGGAATCTCTGGCCATTCAAACTACTGCGCATACGTTGAACAGAGATATTGGGACACTCCCCCCTGCCTACGCGCGATGTCTGCAACACGTGATGAAACGTGCATGAGAAGAGTGCAATACGCCATTTGTGGTCACTGTGAACAAGGCTCCCGTGTGGGGAGCCGAAACGTCTTTTTAACTTTTGTGTATTTCACCTTGGTTGGCGTTTTTGTTATTTTGCACTTGGCTTGAAATGTGCCACAGCAGCGGTGTACTCAATCCAGCTCACATGTGGACGTGGGAAAAGCAGAGCGCTGTGTGAATGGACATTGGGAGCATCGACTACAACAAGAGGCGAACATGCTCGCTCATTGCACTGAGCTCATTACATTGGAGTGTGAGCACGTTTTTAAAAAGGTAGAAAGTCTTCTCAGTGGGGGCAAGCAGAGAGTAGGGCTGTCAGAAACGAACGACAACTGCGCAAGTGACGCTTCTGTGGCTCGCTATGGCACCGAAAGCAATGTTCTACGCAGCCTTTCTTGTCGGAGTGATTTACATGAGGTATTCTCGACAAGTGTTTCCTCCTTCTTTCATCGCCCCACCCGCCATCTATATATTTATCTGGGACGTGTAAAAAAGGCATGTACAGTCAAAGACACGATATCCATTTTAACAATCTATCGATTATAACAATGAAAAGCTGCTCCACCGTGCACCTCTGTATGTTTCTTTTTATGATGAAATAACTCACAGCAAGAACCGCATATCGGATTACCGGATATAACAATGAACAGTGCCCGTGGCGAAAGCTTATGGAAGGCGAAATACTCAAAAATAAAACAAACGAACGGTGTGGAACCTACTATAACGGTTTTGAAATCGTGCGAATGCTCATGCATGCCAGAAAAAAAGTTATTTCCATAACCAGTGCTGCTGGAAATCGTCCATCTGATATTATAGTTGCCTTATAGCAACCTTCCGTCCTTTTATATTGTAATTTTTGCACCCGTTTTACAACAATTATCAGTTACAACGAAATTTTTTGGTACTTTAGTATTGTTACAGGTGGGTACGATTGAATATGCAGAGACCAAAAGAATATCATGTTCAGCAACTTACACCAACTCACCCTGGAAAAATTTCTTCTTAAAGAAAGCCAGTTTGTACTTTGCGCTCTTTTCACATACCTCTGTTTTTTTTTCGTCTCATGTTTGTCGGAGTGTATGTTACAAGCTTGGACGAACAAGAGTGATGCATCGTCATTTGCACATGTCACTGCCACTGCGCACGTTGTGTGCGCATACCCATCAGAGGCTATAAAAAGCCTCGCTCCCAATAAACGTTGCTCACTGTTGTACATTCGTGTCTGTACGCTTCAGTGGCGACGAGGCGATCGAACCATGGGTCGCGCTGCGACCATGGCTGCGCACGCGGGCCCACCTGGTTTTGATGAGGAGGCGGACAACTGGGAGGCTTACCGGCTACGCTTGGAAGCATACTTTGAGGTTCACGACGTCACGGACGAGAAGAAACGCAGGGCAATTTTGGTCACGGCGTTGAGCACAAAGACAGTGGATTTACTGGCTGCACGATGCGCGCCGGGGAAGATACAGTACCTGAAATATGAAGACGCTGTGAAGTTCCTGGGTGAGCGATTCGCTCCGGCGTGCAACGAAATCGCAGAATCGTACAAGTTCTTCACAAGGAATCAGCTTGCAGGAGAGTCGGTAAATGAATTTCTCGTGGAAATACGAAAGATTGCAAGCAGGTGTAATTTCGGTAGCGCCATCGACAGGATGCTAAGGGACCGCATTGTTTGCGGCCTGCGCGACGCTAGTGTTCGTCGGCAGCTGTTGGCAAAAGCGGAACTCACGCTGAGGGAGGCGGAAGAGGCAGCGCGTGCAGCAGAGATGACAGCGGCAAACGTGGACCACATGGTCAGCGCGCAAAACACGGACAATGTGCACGCTATGACGATGAAGCGCAGAGGCCAACCAACTAGGCATCCGTCACTACGAGAGTCGGCGAGCAGGGAAGACTGGCGGCACGAAGGGACGTACCCATGCTGCGGCAAAAGTGCTCATACAGCGGAAAAATGCAAGTTCCGTTCTGTTAAATGCTTCACTTGTAAGAGGCAAGGACACCTAGCTCGTGTGTGCCAGCAGCACCAGTCCCGGCAAAACAAAGTATTCCACTGTGAAAGTCAGTGGTCTGATAATGACGACTACGAACAATTTCTGCTCAACTTGCAAGCGGCATCGGTGAACATGGTCTAGCCAATTTATCGCACCATGGAATGGGATGGCGTGGCTCTCCGAATGCAAGTAGACACCGGTTCCCCCGTGACAATCATCACATGGCCTACCTACACCAAATACCGTCACCTTTGGCCTCGGCTCCAGAAGACTACCTTGCAACTGACTTGTTTCCTCGGTCAACTTCCCGTCAAGGGTCAACTCAATATCTCGGTGACGTATGGCGGAACCACACTGGACGCTACCTTGGTGGTGCTGGGGTGCTCTGGACCGGATCTGTGTGGGCGGGACGTCATCAAAGCTCTCGAACAGCACGGAAGGCAGGTTCTCGCCATCGGAATGAAAACTGCCCCCGAAAAGCCATCCTCTACTAAGGACGATTCACAAGTGCAGCAGTTGTTAGACGAGTTTCAGGACTTGTTCTCGGAAGAGCTAGGTTTAATCAAAGGGCCACCCGTTCAGTTACGCTTGCGCGAAGGTGTCGTACCTCGTTTCTTTAAGGCACGTGCCGTGCCTTACGGGATGAGAGAAGCCGTTAGCCAAGAGATAGATCGTCTCGTTCAGACAGGAATCTTGACACCAGTTGCTTGCGCTGACTGGGCAACGCCTCTTGTTCCGGTAGTAAAGAAAAATGGGTCCATATGACTTTGCGGTGACTTCAAAGTAACAGTCAACGCTGCTTGCCACACGGAAAAATATCCGTTGCCCAAAATTCAAGACATCTTTGCTAGCTTAAGTGGAGGCGAAGTGTTCTCTACAATCGATCTAAAGGACGCTTACAGTCAGCTACCTCTAGATGAGAACGCAAAGCAGCTTCTAGTCGTTAACACGCAAAAAGGGCTATTCTGCTTCAACCGGCTCCCTTTCGATGTAGCGTCCGCCCCAGCAATTTTCCAGAGACGCATGGAAGCCATCCTTCAAGGAATACCGGGTGTTCAAGTTTACTTGGATGACGTGGTTGTGACAGAGAAGCAAGACAACTGCGAAAAATGGCGCGAAGTCTTCCAGAGGTTACGGGACTACGGTGTGAAGCTTCACCCAAGCAAATGCAAAATACGGAAGAAAGAAGTTGAGTATCTTGGGCACCGCATATGCGCAGATGGCCTTTTGCCGAAAGCGGAGAACATTGAAGCAGTATCGGGAATGCCCAGGCCCACATGTGTGGCAGAGCTGCGGTCATTCATCGGCTTTGTGACGTATTACCATGCATTCCTTGGCAACTTGTCCACTGTTCTCGCACCGTTGTATGAACTGTTAAAGAAAAACGCCCGTTGGCAGTGGAGAGCAAGACAAGAGGCCACTTTCGAAGCAACGAAACGCCTCGTCAAAGGCGCCAAGTTCCTCACGCACTACGATCCGCAAAAGCCCCTCGTGTTAGAAACGGACGCGTCGTCTTACGGCATCGGGGCTGTTTTATACCACCGGGTCAACGGAGAAGCGAAGCCAGTTGGATTTCGGTCGCGCACTCTGACTGCCGCAGAGCAGAATTACGCACAAATTGAGCGTGAAGCGCTGGCAGTTGTCTTTGGGGTGACCAAATTTTGCGAGTACCTACTGGGTAATACTTTCACGCTAATTACAGATCACAAGCCACTTCTGCGACTGCTCAGCCCGGACAAGCCCGTACCTGCTCTGGCAGCGGCACGGATCCAACGTTGGTCTTTATTACTCAGCGGCTACACGTACACGATCGAGTACAAGGCAGGAAAAAACCCTTCCGGTAGCTGATGCCCTGAGCCGCCTTCCGGCAAGCTACCAGCACGATGCCAGTACCATGGAGTCCATCAATAACGACGCCCGTGAGTACGTACTTTTTGCTGAGCAACTAGACACCACCCTGATGTCCTCTAGTGATTTGGCCCGGGCGACAAAAGCAGATAGCACCCTCAAGCAAGTCGCTGTCTATATTCGCGACGGCTGGCCTAGGAAACTACCGAGATCAAAACCAGACTTACGTCCATTCTTTTTCAAAAAAACACGAACTTGTGTGCAGTAATAACATTGTCTGTTGGGGCCACTGAGCGATAATTCTGGTCGCCGCCCGGAATTCCGTACTACGCATGCTGCACGAGACTCATCAAGGGATGACGTCGATGAAGAAGTTGGCGCGCTCCATATTTTGGTATCCTGGGCTGGATCGGGACTTTGAACGTGTGGTAAATACTTGCCCTGTATGTGTGCAGTGTAGCAGCATGCCACCTGCCAAGGAGCCTGTGCCATGGCCGGAAACCAAGGAAAAGTGGTCAAGGGTGCACGTAGACTATGCCGGCCCGGTTGACGGACATATGTTGCTCATCGCGATTGATTCGCACACGAAGTGAATAGAGGTGAGCCCAGTGAAGATAGCCAGCACGGGACGGACTATCGAAGCCTTACAAACAATGTTTAGTAGGTTTGGCCTGCCCCGAACCGTGGTTTCCGATAACGGGCCACAGTTCACTAGCACGCAGTTTCAGTCGTTCATGAATGAAAACGTAATTCGCCACTTTCGCACCGCGCCTTATCATCCGCAGTCCAACGGTTTAGCAGAGAGGGCAGTGCGAACGATTAAACTGGGACTGCGCAAGAACGGTAGAGGCACACTGCAAGGCCGATTAGACCAAATTCTGTTGCAGTATCGCCGCACCCCTCTGCCCAGCGGGAAAACGCCAGCATTCATGCTGCTGGGTTTTGAGCCTCGATGCAAGTTGGATAACATCGTGTCATGTCGGCCATTTTCTCACGCAGATACGGAGCACCCCGGAACCACTCGCCAAGTTGGAGACTCTGTTTGGTACAGGAACTACGCGACAGGAGCCAGGTGGAAGGCTGGCGTCGTACAGACCCCCGAAGGCCACCGCATGGTAACCATCAAGGCCGCAGACGGCGAACATCATCGCCGGCATTATGACCAGTTGAGAGGAAGAGAAACCGACAGCACGGGACTCGCTGCCGGTGAAGCAGAAGTCAAGCAAGAGCCCGGGGTTGAGGCACCGCAGACGGAAGCTGGCGAAACCGGTGCACCACTGACCTCAAGAGAACCCCAGAGCCCAGGTGCGCCAGACACAGACAGCCGACCAAATACGCATGACAACCAGGTTGGAAATGACGCCAGCGGAGCGCAATCTGATGGCAATAAAGAGTTCGATCCTGGCGAAACCATGTTACGCAGGTCCACCAGAAACCGACGCCCGCCGGATCGCTACCAGCCTTAAGGGGAAACAAGGCTGATGCATCGTCATTTGCCCATGTCACTGCCACTGCGCACGTTATGTGCACATACCCTTCAGAGGCTATAAAAAGCCTCGCTCCCAATAAACGTTGTTCAATGTTGTACATTCGTGCCTGTACGCTTCAAAGAGGGAATGCTCCCTTGAGGCGATGAAAAGGAAGACTGTAACAGCTCTCTCGCGTTGTTGTTGTTGCGGCTGCAGGGGCCGAACTTTGTGCCTTTGTGGGTTGCACCAAGCGTCAGCCACTGCGAAGCTCCGTTATACCGTGTCGCTACCCAGCACATCAGCAAAATGCCGCGAAGTGAGGATACCAGAAATAAATAAAAAAGAGAAGGAATGTATTTACAATGACCACGGGGAGTCCTTTTCCAAGATGGCGGCACACGACCAATAACAACGCGAGTGCTTTTATACTCTTTTTTTTCATCGCATTCCCTCTTGTTCGTCACAGCTTGCCACAATATTGTTACGGGGGAATAAAGTATACACTGGTGAACAAATGTGTACTGGCGAATATACTGGCGAGCTAATGCGTACGACGCTGCTGCAGTCCGAGCACGTTCCCGTTCAGCACTTCGTCGTCGTCATCCTCAGGCATCTACTTAGCCCGTGACATTACCCGCCGGCGGCAGAAGCACCGTCCCGGTGCGATCAATTCTCGAGGCGTGAGAAGTATGGCTTAAGCCGTGAGACGTGCACTATATCGGTCGGAACTGAAGCTGGTACTGACGTGGTATGGAGTGGAGCTATCTCATAGGTCACGCTGGTGACCTTGCGTATGACGCGGTAGGAGCCAACGTAACGGGACATCAGTTTTTCGCTGAGACCAACACGACGTGATGGTAACCACAGCAAGACGAGTGACCCCGGAGAGTACTGTACGTCGCGGTGCCGGCGATCGTAAGCACTCTTTTGGTTAAGCTGCGAGGCACATAAACGATCCCGGGCGACTTGGCGGGCGATGTCAGCTCGGGCCAGGGCATCACGAGCATAAGCAGTCGATGAGGCGGCGTCAGATTGGAGCATGGTGTCCATGGGCAAAGGCGGGTCATAACCGAACAGTAGGTAAAAAGGGGAAAATCCAGCTGTATCATGACGTGAACTGTTGTATGCGAAGGTAACGAAAGGTAAGTGGATGTCCCAATCTTTGTGATCCTTGGAGACGTACATCGCTAACATATTCGTCAAGGTACGGTTGAGGCGTTCCGTGAGGCCGTTGGTTTGCGGATGGTACGCTGTAGTGAACTTGTGGTGGGTAGAGCAGGATCGCAGGAGCTCGTCGACTACTTTAGATAGAAAACAGCTGCCGCGGTCGGTGATCAACTGACGAGGAGCACCATGACGCAGAATGATGTCATGAAGAAGGAAATCGGCTACATCAGTAGCGCAGCTGGTGGGGAGGGCGCGTGTAACGGCATACCGCGTTGCGTAGTCGGTAGCAATAGCAATCCACTTATTACCGGTGGCCGACATGGGAAAGGGTCCTAGAAGATCGAGGCCGACTCGAAAAAATGGCTCATCTGGTACTTCAATGGGCTGGAGGGTACCAGCAGGTCTCAGAGCAGGTGTCTTGCGGCGCTGGCAGAGGTCGCATGCCGCAACGTACTGTCGCACAGAACGGTAGAGGCCAGGCCAAAAGAATCGGCGGCGAATGCGGTCATACGTGCGTGACACCCCTAGGTGTCCAGCGGAGGGGGCATCATGCAGCTGGGCCAAAACGTCTGAGCGAAGATGCACAGGAACAACGAGTAAAAGCTCAGCACCATCCGGGCGGGTGTTGTAGCGGTGCAAGATGTCGTTGTGAAGAACGAACAGTTGTAAGGAGTGGTCAGGGTGGGGAGAGTGCAGACCATTGATAATAGCACGCAAAGAGGGGTCGCGGCGTTGTTCAGCAGCTATGTCGGTGAAGTCGGTAATTGAAAGAACGAGGGCCTCTTGCTCATCTTCCTTCGTGTCAGGGGGATCGACTGGGTAACGAGACAAGCAGTCGGCATCCTTGTGAAGTTGTCCGGATTTATAGGATACGGAAAAAGTGTACTCTTGTAAGCGCAGCGCCCAGCGACCAAGGCGTCCCGTAGGGTCCTTGAGTGAGGAGAGCCAGCAAAGCGCATGGTGGTCTGTAATAACTGAGAATGGTCGGCCATACAGGTACGGTCGGAATTTCGCGATGGCCCAGACGAGAGCTAAGCACTCGCGTTCTGTGATGGAATAATTTTGTTCCGAGCGCGACAACAGACGGCTTGCATAAGCGACGACGCGGTGCATTCCTTGTTGCCGCTGCGCGAGCACTGCGCCTATGCCGTGGCCACTGGCGTCAGTACGAAGCTCCGTGGCAGCAGATGGGTCGAAGTGTGCTAGGACTGGTGGATTGGTGAGAATGTCAACGAGCGACGAGAAGGCGTTTGCTTGCTGTGGGCCCCAGGTGAATGCGACATCCGTTTTGAGGAGGCAGGTTAGAGGACGGGCTACTTCAGCGAACTTCTCGACAAAACGACGGAAATAGGAGCACAGTCCGAGAAAACTTCGGACGTCCTTGGCTGAGCGGGGTGTGGGGAAGGCGCGAACTGCTCGGACTTTCGCAGGGTCTGGTTGAACGCCCGCAGCGTTAACAAGATGGCCGAGAACGCAGATTTGGCGTTGCCCAAAGCGGCATTTGGACGAGTTAAGTTGCAAGTTGGCACGTCGAAAAACATCAAGCACTGCGGACAGACGGGTAAGATGGTCGTCGAAAGTAGTCGAAAAAACAATAACGTCGTCGAGATAGCAGAGGCAGATGGTCCACTTCATGCCTCGAAGGAGAGAGTCCATCATGCGCTCAAATGTCGCGGGGGCATTGCATAATCTAAAAGGCATCATCTTGAACTGATAAAGTCCATCAGGAGTCACGAAGGCCGTCTTCTCTCTGTCTTTGTCGTCCACAGCGATCTGCCAGTAGCCTGAGCGAAGGTCTATTGAAGAGAAATATTTGGCACCGTGCAAGCAATCGAGTGCATCATCTATGCGCGGTAGGGGATAGACATCTTTCTTGGTAATATGGTTGAGATGGCGGTAATCAACACAGAATCTCCAGCTATTGTCCTTCTTTTTAACAAGTACAACAGGTGAGGACCAGGGACTAAATGAGGGTTCGATTATGCCCTTATCAAGCATTTTATCGACTTCTCGCTGTATAATAGCACGCTCCGAGGCTGACACACGGTAGGGTCGTCGGCGAATGGGTCGAGCGTCACCGGTGTCGACGCGATGGGTTACCACAGATGTCTGGCCCAAATTACGGTCGCCGAAGTCAAAGATGTCCTGATAAGAAGCAAGCACACGGCAGAAAGCAGAGACTTGTTCAGAGGTGAGCTTGTCAGATAGCATTGGCTTGAAAAGGTCGGAACAGGAACGGGACGAGAACGACGTTGATGAAAAATCCGGTGGCGAATTTGTGGTTAGAGCGGAAACTGTGTGGTCGACCAGTGGTGTAAGATGCGCAAGTGACATGCCGCGAGGAATAACTTGCGCTGAGAGGCCGAAATTGAGGACGGGAAACGAAGTTCGGTTGTCCTTGACGGTAACCACCGTGTTAGGGAGTGCAACATTGCGTGTCATGGCGACGTCAGAAATCGGGGCAGCAACATAATCACCATCGGGTACTGCAGGATATGGCGAGAGTTGGACTTGAACTGCGGCTTGCGGCGGAAGTCTAAGGAAATCGACAGAGCGTAGACGAGGTGGGCTGGTAGAGACGGTCTCCGAAAAGGATGGTAGTTCGAGCTGAAGAAGACCTTTGGAACAGTCAATGAGCGCAGCGTGTGAAGTCAGAAAGTCGAGTCCAAGGATTAGGTCATGAGGACAATTTTCCAGTACAGCGAACAGAACTGAAGTTTGATGTTTAGAAATTGTTAATCGCGCAGTGCACATTCCAAGCACAGCAGGAGTACTCCCATCCGCAGTACGAACGGTAGGTGCAATCGCAGGCGTCAGAACTTTTTGGAGGCGGCGGCGGAGGTCTGAGCTCATCACAGATATTTGTGCACCGGTATCAATAAGAGCAGTTATAGGTAAACCATCAACGAGAATTGTAAGGAGGTTGCACCGCTGGTCGGGAGTATTCAGAGGATTTGCAGTCCAAGTCGTGTATGCAGCGTCACCTCCGGGGGCTGCACCGGCTAGTTTTCCGAGCGACGGTCGTAGGGAGACCGAGAACGGCGGGGTTGGGGCGAGCGAGACTGACGACGCACGGGCGATGGCGAGCGGCTGGTCCGACGTTCTGGATTATATTCTGCACCTGTCTCAGCACGGTAGGACGGGGCATAAGGTGCACGTTCAGAGCGAGGCCGCCAATCATAGAAGCTTGGTCGAGGTGATGAGGTCCACCGGCTGCGGCAATGGCGAGCGATGTGTCCTATCCGATGGCACGTGAAACATATCGGCCGGTCATCATGAGTGCGCCATTCAGCTGGGTTTCGTCGTGGCGCGAACGTGCGGTTCGGAGTGGCAGCCGCAACGACTGGAGCCGAGCTGGAAGTAGCAGGGGCATTTTGATGAGGTGGCGAAATGCCCATATTCGCGATCTCTTGGCGAACCACGGCCTGAATCATTGAAACAGCACCGAGGTTGTGTCCTGGCGCGCTGACGCTAGACATAGCGGGAGCCATAGCCTCGAGTTCCCGACGGACTATTCTGGTGACGTTTTCTGGCGCTGGTGGTTGGTGTAGTGTGGGCAAATCTTCGCAAGAGGACGTAGCCGCCGTGTTGGGAAGGCGGTCAAATCGGTGAACTATGCGCCTACTTTTTGCCTGTTCGAAGCGACGACATGCTTCGATGACCGACTCCACCGTCGAGCAGTCCTTGCACAGGAGAAAATTGAAGGCGTCATCCGCGATTCCTTTCAGGATGTGTCCGACTTTGTCCTCGTCGAGCATGTCCTTGTCGACCTTGCGGCACAACGCCAACACGTCCTGGATGTACGCGATGTACGGCTCTGTGGATGTCTGGGCACGAGTCGCAAGCTCTTTCTTTGCGGCCACTTGACGTCCGATGGGTTTCCCAAATAGATAGCGCAATTTCTGCTTACAGACGTCCCAGCTAGTCAACTCTTCTTGATGTGTCTCGTACCAGAGTTTCGCCGTGCCATGCAAGTAGAAGATGATGTTCGCCAACATAAGCGTCGGACCCCAATGGTTGCTGCTGCTGACGCGCTCATATTGAACCAGCCAGTCATCGACGTCTATGGCACTTGTGCCGTTGAATGGACCTGGGTCACGAGGTTGCACCACAACGATCGGCTGCGGGGCTGACGGATCTTGTTGACATTGAGTAGCCTGGTCAGTCATCGTGGTAGCTGCAATGCGCCGTCCGCTGCGAAGATCCAGCTCGTTGGGCTGTATAGCGAGTGGTACCCCGCACCTTCCACCAATGATGTTACGGGGGAATAAAGTATACACTGGTGAACAAATGTGTACTGGCGAATATACTGGCGAGCTAATGCGTACGACGCTGCTGCAGTCCGAGCACGTTCCCGTTCAGCACTTCGTCGTCGTCATCCTCAGGCATCTACTTAGCCCGTGACAATATGCGCGATGATTCCCACGACCATCATCATGATCATTAGGCTGTCGAAGTGCATGACGAAGGCAACTTCCAATAATCACCAACACTGCCTTCCCTGTGGGAGCTGAGTTTCTTTTACGCCTCCTATTTTTGGAGACGACAACGAAGTGATTCTCTCACAGAACGGTTGTGCCCGTGTCTCAGTATTTTCAATTTGTTTTCCTGGAATTCCTGGGAGCTGCCGCTCCCTCCTACGCGGTGATGCTTCAGGACACACCTGAGAATGTTCCAGGCGTGCAACCGTCGTGCCGGACTTCGTCGTCCAGGAAGCGTAGCAACGCGTCGAGCGACACCGACAATGAGGCAACCGATTTGTACTCGGACGGCTTTGAGTCATCGGATGATGACTTCACGATCATCATGAATCGATCTACAAAACGAAGACTGCTGTGGACGGCATCGTCGGCAAGTGCTTCCACCGTTAAGACTGCACGACAGCGGTGGCCGCACACCATGCTGTTTATGCCCGAAGACCCTGCATCTAACTTGAGACTCCTGAACAGGCAAGTTCTTTCTGTGTTTCTCGAGGAAACTGCGCCGAATGAGATCAAAGACGTGAGGATCAATGCACGAAAGAATGTCCTTGCTGTAGATGTTACGCACCGTAGCGCACTGCAAAGCCTTCGGCATATAACAGAAATCGGCAACGTGAAAGTTCGGCCAATGGTTGCTACAGGTTGTAATGGCACTGTAGGCGTCATTTATGATGTGGATCTTTCCATCTCAGCTAATGACCTGTTAATACTAATAAAGCCAGCGAATGAAGGCACCCGCATCACGCACATTACCAGACTCGGCAACTCGCGCTGCTTGAGGCTTGTGTTCGAGGGAGACAGCCTTCCCTCGTATGTCAAAGTTGGCCATGTTCGCCACTCACTGCGTCCTCATATACCGAAGCCACCGCAATGCTACAAGTGCTTCAAGATGGGGCACGTCAAAGGTGTGTGTGAGAACAAAGTTGTGTGTCCGCGGTGCGCTGAGTCTCACTCAAAAGACGCCTGCAGTGCCACCATGCTACGATGTCCAAACTGCCACGGCGCTCATGAGGCCTCATCCAAAGATTGCCCGCGGGTGCGAAATGAGCACGCGTTACTCAGGCGTATGGTGCGGGACAATGCAATGCACAAGGAAGCTGCCGATACACTACGCCGACGACGGCGTCGTGGGCGAAGACCATCACGAAAAAAACGGCTCTACCGATAGAGAGATGTAATCCTCTATCAAAGAGGCTGACCCACAAACACCGAGCTCACTGAAGACGGATACTGCCAAACAGAAGAAGGGGACAGCAGTCGCACCTTCCGAACAGTGGCCCTCTCTTCCACGACGTCAACCTACTTCGGAGCTGCATAAAATCCCGCCGCTCTCGACGACCCCTCAAACCAGTGATGCGATGAATGAAGATCAAGTGATAAGCTTGCTGCAATCGCTGATGAGTACCATGCGTGTCCTACTGAGTAATATGAAGACTTCGGCTGCGCAGACCGCACTGCATGTGCTGGACACCCTGAGTCCGGTGCTTGCAGCTCTAAGGTAAAACCATGGCCAGCGAGGCAGCGTCGTTTTGAGCGGAAGTCAAGAATGCATCTGTCTTTCAGTGGAACGCCAGAGGACTGAAGTCGCGTATGTCTGACTTTAGACAGTTTGTATTTGTGAACAGATTCCCCATTATCGTGATTTGTGAACCCAACCTGTGTGCTTCAATCAAGCTGTGTGGATATGAGTGCTTTATGTCCTCCACTAAAAGAGACTGCTGCAAAGTTATTGTATTCATGCGCCATGACCTCACTTACGTTCACCAAAGAGTCTCGCCTGATGAAGGGAATCAGTATGTGTGCCTTACTGTGAAGAAGGATAAGGTTGCTTTCACGATTATCGGAGCTTACTTATCTCCATCAAGCCGCCTTGACTGCGAGCGCTTACGCAGTATTCTGACATCGACTCCAAGGTCATGGGTGATCACTGGCGACTTCAATGCCCACCATTTCCTATGGAGAAGCTCCAGGGACAACTTTAGAGGAAGAAAATTGGTCTCCTTAGCCTTGGAGTACGAACTCTGCGTTTGTGACGATGGAAGCCCTACATATTTACGCGGATCAGCCTATAGCAGCTGCCTGGACCTTACATTGGTTTCTCGCTCACTTACCAGAAAGTGCACTGGTTTTCGGATCTGTAAACGCGGGGCAGTCACCATATACCAACTTACCTGTGTATAGAAGGTTTCACCAGCTCCAAGTCCTCAAGAGGCCTCAAGTACACCGATTGGCCGAAATTCAAAATTTTAATGGAAGACTGCTGTACCGACGGCTCATCATATAAGCTAGAGGACTCGATAAAGGATGTCCTGCAGAATACCACGCATACACATTTGACTAATCACAAGCGCACCGATTTCGACATCGAGCTTGAGAAACTTCGCGCAATACTGCCATCGTGCAGAACGAAGGTACCGACGGACAAAGTGCATAGATGATTTGAGGCTGGCTAGACGCATTCAAAAGAAAATGCAGCGCCACATGGATAAACTAGCTAGGCGACGTTGGACGTCCTTTTGCGAGTCATTGGATCCACGAAAGCCCCCTATCACTGATATGGCGAACTGTCCGAGTCTTAGCACAACCTTGGGTCAGCGACACCCGTTTACATCTTTGGCACTTCACCTTCGATGCAGAGAGATTGACGTCGCAGAATCTTTCTGTAGAAGAATTGCCGGTAATTCCAATTTCACAGTATCAAGAACGGGAACATTTGATAACCCACCGCCCTCACGTGATCCCCGTATGGAATGCCAGTTTTCTATGGATGAGCTAGAGGCGGCACTAGCTCTGTGCAAACGTTCTTCAGCACCCGGACATGAGGGCATTACCTATCGCGCCCTTTGTAATCTTGGAGACGAAACTCGGAAGGCACTCTTACGCCTACACAACGACTCCTGGCAGACTAATACGGTTCCCCAGGCATGGAAGTCAAGTCGCCTCATTCCACTTCTAAAGGCTGGTAAATCTGCCTTTGGATATTGCCTCATACCGTCCTATCGCACTTGCCAGTTGTGTGGGAAAAACGATGGAACGAATGATTCTAACACGAATGGAGTGGTATTTAGAGCACTATGAAATCTATCCAGTATTCATGACTGGATTCAGGTGCGGCCATTTGTCAATCGACAACGTTGTTGATCTGGTGACATATGTTCAACACCAGAAAGCCTGTAAGAGACTGTGCGCCGCCCTGTTTCTAGACGTTAAGGGGGCTTACGACAATGTCACCCATGAAGCCATCCTTAGTGCTTTGGAAACAGTAGGTCTTGGTGGCAAGATATATATGTGGATTTACAGCTACTTACAGCTGAGATCATTTTACGTGATGACAGCGAATGGCCCAACACCTGATTATTACAGCAGCCGAGGAGTTCCTCAGGGAGGAGCGCCAAGCCCTACCCTTTTTAACCTAACTCTCATTGGTCTAGTCGAGCAGCTACCTAGCACTGTAGAGCTTTCTGTCTATGCTGATGACATCTGCATTTGGACATCAGGTGTGACAAGGCCTCAGCTTCGCGCCCGCCTTCAGAAGGCTGCTACAACGACGTCATGCTATCTTCGTAAACAAGGCCTCAAGGTGTCCTGCGGAAAATGTGCAGTGGTAGCGTTCACGCGGAAACCAATGTCTGCTTACAGTATATCAATTAATGAAGAATACATATCGTTCAGCAGAAGCCACAGGTTCTTGGGAGTCATAATAGATAGAAACCTGTCGTGGACTCCACACGTGAACTATGTGAAGAAGGGGCTGATCGCAACATGCCACATGTTCAAATTCCTTGCAGTAAAGAATTGGGGAGTAACCATACCATCCATGCTACAACTGTACAGAGTGCTGTTTATCGGATTCTTACGGTACAGCTTACCTGCAATATCTAACACCGGCAAGACCAACCTGCGCGCAATTCAGAACATTCAAGCCCAAGCACTTAAGATATGCCTTGGATTACCCCGCAGTGCTTCAACGGCTGAAACCATTGCCATCGCTCAAGATCACTCGATAAATACGCATAATTATTACCGAGACAATGCGCATGCACCTCAGGCATTATGCTAGGACCCCTTCTCACCACCTGGCGAGCCTAGCTGCTGAAAGTCCCCGCACGACATGCGGCACTATTGTATACAAGCATCGTTCATCGTTTGCTGAGACATACGCACCTGCATCAAAGCCACTGCTTCCTCCTCGGAGCTTGAGCCGGCCGCGAGTTCATTTAATGATTTCAGGAATGAGGAGAAAATCGGACTTACCGACACATGCCCTGAAACAACTGAGTCTATTCCCTACTGGAACAAAACTACAGTAACCACGTGCACATTTACACGGATGCCTCTACCACGCCGTCTAGTTCAGGTGGAGCAGTGGTTATACCATCACAACGGGTAACTCGGTGTTTTAAGACTTCACATGTGACAACTTCAACGACGGCCGAACTCGAGGCTCTGCGCAATGCACTGGAACACATCAATTCAGAAGAAGGACCAGGTAAATGGGCTGTGTTTTTTGACTCAAAACCAGCGTTACAGTGCCTAATATCAGTTCTCCGTCGCGGATGCCACGACCAGTTGACCTACCAAACCGGGAAACTTCACCACCTTTTAATACAAAAAGGCGTGGTTACCTTTCAGTGGTTACCTGGGCATAGTGGTATAGCCGGCAATGACTCTGAAGATCATGCTGCTCGCACGTCACATAAAGAAGCGAACAGCGTTCCGATTCCGCTTTCAAGAGCGGATGCGGCGAGGCAGATTCGTCAACTGGCCCGCACTCTCACACTGACTGAGTGGAACAGACCAAGCATACGACGTACAAGACTGCACGAGCTCGACCCTTCACTACGACTCCGGCCTCCACCCGGCCTACATCAACGTGCAGCTTCGCTTCTCTATCGCCTTTGGCTGGGATTTGCTTTCACGAAATCTTATACCACGTTAATCGGAATTACTTACAGTGCGGCGTGCGATGTTTGCGGCACCGACGAAAATATCGAACACCTGCTGTGACATTGTCCTCGATTTGCTTCAGATAGACAAGTACTTGCCAACGCAATGCAGCGACTGGATGATTGGCCTCTTTCTGTGCAGGTGCTATTACAGCAACGTCCACATGCCTCGACAGCCCACAAGGCAGTGAAAGCCCTGCTGTGTTTCCTGAGAAAGACAGGCTTGTGTGAACGCCTCTGACATGCGGTAGAGTTTTACACGCTGCAGTGAAATTATTGTCAGTCTCTCCCCCACCTTTTTTTCTTTTCCCTCTCTTCTATCTTTCTCGTCTTTCTTGTCCCCTTCCCTAATCCGCCAAAGTAGGGTAGCCAACCGGATGTCTTTCTGGTTAACCTCCCTGCCTTCTCCCTTTTTGTTGCTTCCTCCTCCTCCTATTTTCTTCATTTTGTGGCTCGACCTAAGCAATCCATGGCCATGCTTCCCTGAATCCATTCCAATAATAAAGTCAAAAAGTTGTTCACCATCCTCAAACAGTGACCTGACTAGGCTCACATTTTCTTTTACTGCGATAGCGAGTATATAGAACCCTCGACGATTTCTTGCCGCTGCCGTCACTGTCATGTGCCGTATAAAGTTCAAATTGATAGCATACCCCCACCCTTCGTCCGCTCAATCCGTGGGTGAAATTGCGCGAGCGTGAGCAACGACTAAGGCTGAAACAAAATTGAACGAGCCGGCCCATCTCTATCACTCAGAAAAAAAAACACTGGAAAATTCAGACGGGACACAACCACAACCTCTTGTGTCCCGTCTGTATTTAGCACTGTTTAGCCCCTCTTATAAGTATGAACCAAATACCCGGACCAGAACCCCTGCAAGCGACAAAATTCCCTGCAGTTGGACATGCTGCCGAATGCTCAAAGGACCCCCTTCCCCCTTTCTTGAACGATCATGAAGGGAGGGTGGGGGCTTAGCTCCAGCAGCAACTCTAAACTTTCCTATTAGGCAAAATTTTGGGCGTATAAACACTGCAAGAAAGACGTAGCACAGGCAACTAATATTACTCGCGGAAGAATAGCTCGCCACGCCACACAAGCGCAAATAGCACAGTCGCACCTATATCTGTACTCGTGGAACACAATGGCGTTAGAAAGACACTTGTAGTCCCGCAACGAATAGTGAAATTCAAATTTAGTTTCATTGATTGCTATATATGAGGTTTAACGTCCCAAACCCACCATATGGTCATTAGAGACGCCGTAGTGAAGGTCTCGGCGAATTTAGCCCACCTGAGGTTCTTTGGGCGAAATTCAGACTCATTCGCAAAAGCACAGCCATTGTTTACTTTAAACCAAAAAGCTGCTATTATTTCCCGCTTCTAAGCATCTGAGCTTTTGGCAAGAACAGAAACGCTGGAGAACCTTGCCGTAGACCAGCAGGAATCGGAATGCAGCGGCACATGTGCCAACAAATCATTTCGAATCCACAGTTCGTGCTCCCTAACTTTCACATTCAACTTCTTTCTTCTGGTGGTGTTTAGGCGTCTCGATTACTTTCCACGAGGTCATGTACGTACATACTACAGCCCGGTAACAAGTCTATGAAACGCTCCTTATCATAGACCATTTCCTCACCTCACGTGAGTCACCCTTCATGGCTCCTTGTCTTAAGAAGCTCATTAAAAGAACCAGCGTAATGCAAAAGCTTCCCAGTATACCTTCCTTTTTAAAGGAACGGCTTAACACAGTAAGGCGCGTGTTCAATAAAAGCGGGAGTGGGAGTATCTGTGTGTCTGTATATCTGTATGCTGCTTTTCGCTTTTCATTGCACGTGACGTATAAAAATGGCTAGGTTCAATAAATGTTATGTAAGGACGCTTTTAAGGCTTCCCCCGTATCATGCTCTTGAAACGATTTGTCTATTTTGCATTCAAATGCGCAAAGCTTAAAAAGTAAGGAAGAAAGCGTTTGCATGCTGCTTGATGATTTAGAATACAAATTTGACATTTTGGCCTTTTGTGAAACATGGTTCACCGATGAATATGAAGCGCAATTCCCAGGTTACAGATGCACAACCGTGTCCAGAAAAGAAAAACGAGGAGGTGGGGTAGCATTTTATACAAAAAATTACTTTCATTTCCAAACTGTGACAGGGTTTTCAGTCGTAAACCCACAATACGAATCTCTAATGATGAAGTGTCACCATACTGCAATTGTGCTAATTTACAGGCCGCCCTCTGGTGCCGTAGATGCCTTTCTTTAACTTTTTAGAACGTATGCAAGATTTTTGTTCCTAACTCGGTCTGGCTATTGGTATTACGGGTGATTTCAACATCAATATGCTTTCTCTAGAACGCAACAAACAAGTTCTTCTTGATCTATTTCTCTCTTATGGCCTTTAAAATGTAATTGATGCGGCGACAAGAGCAACATGAATTCTCCGAAACTCTCATTGACTTATGCGTTATCCCACAAACAAATGTCATAGAAGCTGGTGTTTTGCAATCTCGTGAAAGTGATCATATGCCAATTTTGTTTTTTCTACCCTCACTCAAAAACACATAGAATGTATGCCAATAAAGCTTTTAAGCTTCAAAAGATTAACAAAAGCGATAATGCTGCTTTTCAGACATATGTTAGTGAAACCTCATGGTCTCATCTGTATGAATTAACAGATTCTGTCATTGCTTTCAATTAGTTTAATAATCACAATAAAACATTATGATGAAGCATTTCTTGTAACTACCATGAAACAAAACAAAAAAACGTGGAAAACATTGGATTACTACGTTGCTTATAAAAATAATGAAAGAACGAGACAGTTTTTTTAGTCAATTTATTAAAGACTAGACAACCTCATCCCCTAACTGATTATAAAAAAATTAGCAGTAAACGAGGCCATGAGATCACAGAAGCAAAAAACTTATTACGCGAGAAAGTTCGAAAACATTCTCAATGACTCCAAACGTGTGGCAAACATTAAAAAGCCTACAGCCGCAAAAAGAACAAATAAGCGTCTCTGAAATTGTAGACAGCGATACAACTTATACCAGTATATATTTGGCTGATAGGTGTAATTAACACTTTTTAAAATATGGAGCATCGGTACGTGATAATTATGACAGGCATAGTTACAGGTCATACATTGCGCATAACTTTTTAAAGTCTCTTTTCATGGAGCCAACAACTGAGCATTAGATTAAATCCCAAACACTAAAGTTAATGAATGCATCCGCATGTGGCGAAGACGAGATAAAAGCCGAGCCGATTAAAGCAGTTGTCGACAGTATCAGCAATCCTCTATCACACATATGCAACCTCATTTTGGCCACAGGCATGTTCCCTGATAAAGTAAAAATCACTAGAGTAACAGTTATATATAAGGGAGACGACAGAAATGACATGAACAACTACAAGGCAATTTCAACATCACCACTAATTTCAAAAGTTTTCGAACAAATGAATATTCTAGGAATTTAAATTTCTGCACTAAAAAGGATTTACTTACAGGCAATGAATACGGCTTTCAAGAAAAGAAGTCAAGTGAAAAGGCTCTTTATGTATCAAAGAAAAAAAAATTATGCTGAATCTTGAATACAAAAAAGTGTAGTCTAGGGATATTTCTTGGTTTTAAAAAGGCTTTTGACTCTATTAGGCATGATATCTTATTAAAAAAAGTGCCGCCATATCCACGAAGTGAATGATGATGAGTGGGCGAAGCTCCGGAGGTAAACCTGGTAAACCTGGTAAACCATGAATCCTCTGTACATTTCGCCCACTCAATTTTATTACATCGCTCCCCCTAGCGTACGTCGCCGCGATAAATCGAACTATTGCCTTTAACCAATGACACACGCCATATGTGACATCATACCTATTTTATAACATCTCGCATCTTTCATCAACTACAAGTACCGCCATCTAGTTTATACCATCTTGCATCTTTTCATCATCAGCTACAAGTACCGCCATCTAGTGAACACTACAAGAACTAAACGAGAGGTGACTACATACAGGACACTTGAACTGGTATAGCGCATTACGGGGAAGAAAAAATGGCCGAGCAGACCGACACAAGAGGACATAGCGCTCTGTCCTCTTGTGACGGTCTGCTCGGCCGTTTCTTCTTCCCCGTAATGCGCTATACCAGTTTAAGTACGACGAACCAACTCGCCCAATCTTCAACACTCGAGGACACGGTACCGCCATCTAGTGAACACTGCAAGAACTAAACGAGAGGTGACTACATACAGGACACGGTACCGCAATCTAGTGAACACTGCAAGAACTAAACGAGAGGTGGCTACATACAGGGGACGCACAGCCAACGCCTTAAGGAGCTTCGCCCCTAAAAGTTAAGCGAATATGGCGTTGGGGAACTTGCTCTCGACCTTATACGTAGTTATTTGACAAACCGTTACCAGTACACAGGCACCAATAATTCAAAATCAGTTCTGTGGGAAATTAAATACGGTGTTTCTCAGGGTTCCGTCCTTGGACCACTTCTTTTTTAGGGGCGAAGCTCCTTACGGCGTGGGCTGTGCGTCCCCTGTATGTAGCCACCTCTAGTTTAGTTCTTGGTGTGTTCACTAGATGGCGGTACCGTCCCCTGTATGTAGCCACCTCTAGTTTAGTTCTTTCAGTGTTCACTAGATGGCGGGTACCGTCTCCTGTATGTAGCCACCTCTCGTTTAGTTCTTGTAGTGTTTACTAGATGGTGGTACTTGTAGCTGATGATGAAAAGATGCAAGATGTTATAAACTAGAAAGCGGTACTTGTAGTTGATGAAAGACGCGAGATCTTATAAAATAGGAATGATGTCACATATGGCGCGTGTCATTGGTTGAAGGCAATCGTTCGATTTAGTGCGGCGACGTACGCTAGGGGGAGCGATGTAATAAAATCGAGTGGGCAAAATGTACAGAGGATTGATGGTTTACCAGGTTCACCTCCGGAGCTTCGCCCACTCATCATCATTCACTTCGTGGATATGGCGGCACTTTTTATTATATATGCATAATATAGTGAATATTGCTTTGACGCCAGATATAATATTTTGGGCCGACGACACGAATGTATTTTTTAGATCATCCTGATATTCTTCAACTGAAGACTAGTAAATAGTCCAGCAATTTGGCTGAGTGGCTTAACGTAAATAAACCTGAACTAAATACCAAAAAACAAAATATATATATTTTTTTACTCCCGGGCAAACCTGGGGCATTCGTTATGGGAGTGCTCGAGTCTCAATGACGCAGTCAACAGTACAAACGAGGAGGCAGTCTCGAACCGCAGGGCACGCTGGGAGGCGGCTCTGCTCAGCTCCGCATTAGAACAACAACTATGGGCCGTCCAGCGAGCCGAGGAAGCCGCCCGAGCCAAAGGGCTGGCGGCCGATGCCTAGGTCGGGGCGCAAACCCGCCCCGATTTATCATCGCCGGACTCTTAATAAATGTTGTTTCTCTCTCTACAGAAATAAGTCTATTGAGAATGGCGTAAATTTTAAATTTCGTGGTGAGAACATCGAGCGTGTAAGAATACATAAACTTCTCAGTGTTCTTTGCGAAGAAAACCTCAGCTGGTCTCCTCATGTCGATAACCTCACAAGACGCATCTAACGTTCAATAGGTATTATAAGTAGAGCAAAGCAACTTTTGCCTCGGTGGTTGAAAATTCAGCTATACTACGCGCTACTTGATTCCCATTTACAATACTGCCTCCTTGTGTGGCGAACAACCACAAAAAGTAGTCTTAGAAAGCTGCATATTCTACAAAAACATATTTTGCGAGTTATCAAAAATATGCCATGTCTAACTCGCTCCACTCCACTTTTTAAAGCAAATATCATATTAACAACGCAACACATACTGGAAAAGCAGCTAGGCATTGCAATATTCCAGAAAGTATAGTCATGTCAGGACAGCTTTTATCGACAATTTCTGGGGAAGGGACACACTCAAGGAACTAGAAAAAACTACATAGGATAATGGTTTCATACGAACTATGGTATGCAAAAACAATCTTACGCTATAGCAGATTTCTTAAATCATCATCCTACCGTAATAAACTTGGTACAGGAAACGATGCACATGAAATGCTTAAAGAAAGTTAACTTTATACCTCATTTCAATACAAGAATAGTTCGACGAATACAAGCTGCTTCGACGAATTAAGTCTCGAATCAGATTTCGACGTCAACCCGAGTCTTTCGAAGTGCGAGCAAGGTCAGCTCAATTATCTGCTCCTTCAACTCAAAGACCTAATTGTTGTCGTCATCGAGAATTTGACGAACCCGAGTTATGAAACACTGCATCATAACAAAAGAAAGTGCCCGACCAGTTCGACAGAGTCCGAGTTATGATGCGCGAACGCGAAGGCGGGAAAGAACAAGTTGTAGCGCCACACAAGATTTGGCCAGCTGGCCGCGCCGAACAAGAACGAGCTGCGTGGCTCGTGTGGTGCGAGCCACGAGAAAAGGCAGAACGGCCTAGCTTCTGAACCTGACTAGACGCTGTAGGCGATACCGCTTCGCTATGTCCTCGCCAAAATGAAGGCTGAGACCACAGCACGGCCTCATCGCCACCGTCTTTTCTCTCGTTCCTCTACAAAGGTGACTAAATGCTACGCCATGGCATCATTCAGCCTTCTAAAAGTCCGTGGGGTTACCCGTGGTCTTAGTGAAGAAGGACGAAGCCTTACGTTTTGGAATCAATTACTGCCGCCTGAACAAAATCACTAAGATGGAAGTCTACCCCGTCCCGCGTATAGACGACAGCCTTGATTGACACCACAGGACGAAGTACTTTTCGCTGATGGACTTAAACACCAGCTACTGGCAAATCGAGGCTGACAAGAGTGATAGAAAAAAGACTGCCTTTATCACGCCAGACAGCCACTTCGAGTTCAAGGCCTTGTCATTTGGCCTTTCCACGGTGCCTGCGACGTTCCAGCGTGCTATGGACACCGTGCTTGATGCATTAAAGTGGCATACTTGTCCCGTGTACATGGACGACGTCGTCGTGTTTTCCGCGAGCTTGAACGAGCATACCCGGTGCCTTGAAGCAGTACTTCAAGCTATCAAGAGTTCTGGACTGACCTTGAAGCTACAAAAGTACTGTTTCCCGTACGCGGAGTTTTTGTTCCTGGGACACGTTATTAGCTACTCTGAAGTCCGTCCAGACCCACACAAAACAGTCACCATCACTGATTTTCCGCCGCCCACGGAGAAGAAGGCAGTACGCCGATTCGTCGTATTGTGAGGTTGTTACAGGCGTTTCGTCAAGGGATTCTCCCAAATCACTGAGCCGCTAACTCACGACCCGAAAACTGACGCAGAATTTATGAAGGAAACAGCACAAGAGGAGGCATTTCAGGTAGAATACGTCGAAACACAAGCGCACACCGACGCAAGTAGCGTAAGACTCGGCACCGTCCTTGTGCAAAAAAAACTATGGCCTGGAAAGGGTTATCTGTTATGCCAGCCTGTCGCTACCCAAAGCTGAAGCCAACTATTTCACAGCATAAAAGGAGTACTTTGCCATGATCTAGGTAGCGTCAAAATTTCGCCCTTACCGCTACGGCAGGCCTTTCAAACTTGTGAGCGACCGCCGCGCCTTGTGTTGGCTATAGCTTACTTGAAGGGCCCTTCAGGTCGTCTCGCGTGGTGGGGCCTCATACTTCAGCAATTCCACACTACCATCGTGTGGAAGCCCGGAAAGAAACACTCCGACGCCGACTGCCTGTCTTGCACCCCCGTCGATCCATGACCGCAGGACGACCAGGTTGGTGAGTGAATCCTAGGAACCATAAGTGCCGACAACATTGGTGGGCATGGAATGGCAGCAGCGACGATGTTCGCTAAAAACCCTTTCTGCTTTTTTTTGTTCAGTTGGCTGCACTTCTCCACACGTGCCGTTATGCCTGCGCCGTGACTTCGGCGCACCCAAATGCTACTGAAAAACGCCCGGTCCTGGAGATAACAACGATCCATTCTGCGCCATGTGGCCTGCCTCCATATGTGTCTCCGCAAGGGGATGCTGCCCAAGCCGCCAGAGGAACATCGACCGCATCCAGCATGGCCTACTTAAGCCACCTTCCGACTTCGCCACAATTCAGTGGGCATGGAATGGCAGCAGCGACGATGTTCGCGAAAAACCCTTTCTGCTTTTTTGTTCAGTTGGCTGCACTTCTCCACACGTGCCGTTATGCCTGCGCCGTGACTTCGACGCACCCAAATGCTGCTGAGAAACGCCCGGTCCTGGAGATAACAACGATCCATTCTGCGCCATGTGGCCTGCCTCCATACGTGTCTCCGCAAGGGGACGCTGCCCAAGCCACCAGAGGGACATCGACCGCATCCAGCATGGCCTACTTAAGCCGCCTTCCGACTTCGCCACAATTCAGTGGGCATGGAATGGCAGCAGCGACGATGTTCGCTAAAAACCCTTTCTGCTTTTTTGTTCAGGTTGGTACTGTACCCTCGCTCTATTCGAAAAGATCCGATAATATCTGCCTGCTGCTATTCCCGTGCCCACATGTTTTAGTGTCTCAGTTTTATGACATTGCGTATGTTGTTAAACTTGTTGTACTAGGAGGCGACGTAGAGCTTAACCCTGGTCCCCCAAAACTGGACCCTGCAGCTGAAACTAGCCAAGTCTTGTCTGCAATTAACCGTCTTACAAAGCACCTAGACGAGCGGCACGACCAGCTCTTGGAATCTATCAATGAGGTAAAAGAAAACCAACGAATTCTTGACACCAAGGTATTCGACTTAACAATGCGTCTTGCCGCTGTTGAAGAAAAAGTAAGTTCCTTTGACGCACTACATGATGAAGCGAATTTGGACGCGATGATTACGTCAGCTGTACGTAATGAAAGCGCCACACTACAATCACGGCTAGGTGATTTTGAAGACAGGGCACGACGAGAAAATTTGCTATTCTATGGAATATCTGATTGTGCGGAAGAGACGTGGGCTGAAGCAGAAGATAAAATTAGGGGAATTCTTTCTGACAAGCTCAAAATACAACTGTCCGATGAAGCGATTAATCGCGCGCACAGATTAGGAGCGTTTGTCGAAAATAAGTGCCGGCCAATCATCGTCCAATTTGCGTCTTTTAAAACGAAAGAGTCAATTTTTTCGCAAAAGTCCAAGCTACGCGTTACAAACATTTCAGTTGCTACAGGACTTTTGTAAGGCAACGCGCACCGTACGTAAAAAGTTGCTGCATTTCGCGAAGGCCACCAGACAGCCATTTTCTATGAAGTAAAACAAAGTTGTAATCGACAAAAAGAGCTATGTGTATTGCAGCATTACCGATCGTGTTGTTGAAATTGGACTAAAGGATGGGCGCTTTCAAAACTGCCGAAGTAATCATAATAGTCTGGGCCAAGCCGGATCGTGTTCCCCAAACAAAAGTGAAGGTCAGTCTTCAACATAGCTAGATGTGCGCACACAAGCTGATGCTATTGAGCGGGAAATTTCCTTTCTCCTTTGTAATGTAAGGAGCGTAATGAACAAGCGTGACGAATTATTATCCCTTGTTCATGCGTGCCTGGCAGATGTAATCATACTGACGGAAACTTGGTTGTCAGCAAAAATTGATAGCAGGGAAGTTTTGCATGGTGCAAAAAACTACGTTCTTTATCGGTACGACCGAGGTAGCGGTTCTGGTGGAGGCGTCTTAATTGCGGTATCAAATGAATTTGTGTCTTTCAAAGTTAATGTCACTTCTAAACTAGAATTAATTTGTGTGTGCATTCGCCTGCACCACAAAGACTACATTCTTTGTGCCTGCTATCGGCCTCCAAATTCTTCTCCAGGCTTTTCCGAGATATTTCATGATGTTTTAAATAAGATACATATTAGATTTCCTGCTGCAGTGTTCTTTGTTCTGGGTGACTTTAATCTGCCCGATATTTCTTGGTGTTTACCCCAACCAAAGGCTAGCTCCAGCTCGTCTGAAAGCGCATCTTTTATCAGTGTGTGCTCAGATTTCAATCTAATACAACTTGTCAAGTACCCGACGCGTGTTACTACTACCAGCTCAACTATTCTAGACTTAGTCCTCACAGCTCACCCAGATCATGTTACATCCCTTTCTGTGATACCTGGTCTCAGTGACCATTCAGCAATTCACTTTACTATTCCCAACAGGAATCCCAGACGACCGAAAACCTCCAAAACATTCAGAGACTATAAACATGCAGACTATGCTGCAATAAATAGGGATTGATTGATTGATTGATATGTGGGGTTTAACGTCCCAAAACCACTATATGATTATGAGAGACGCCGTAGTGGAGGGCTCCGGAAATTTCGACCACCTGGGGTTCTTTAACGTGCAGCCAAATCTGAGCACACGGGCCTACAACATTTCCGCCTCCATCGGAAATGCAGCCGCCGCAGCCGGGATTCGAACCCGCGCCCTGCGGGTCAGCAGCCGAGTGCCTTAGCCACTAGACCACCGCGGCGGGGCGCAATAAATAGGGAGCTTAAAATATTCACCGAAGAACTGTTTCAAAATTTTGATCAGCGTTCTGTAGACGAAAACTGGCATCGGTTCAAATCCAAGGTGTCTGAGTTAGTAGACCACTATGTACCACTGCGTAGAATAACGAATACTGTTCAATCCCCGTGGTTCACACCGACCCTAAAGCGACTACGCAATAAAAAGCAGCGCCTTTTTCGGAAAGCCAAATGCTCGTGGTCAACTGACCGATGGGCTGCGTACAAGGAATCAGCCGATGAATATGCGCACGCGCTTGCCGTGGCTAAGCGTTCTTTCTTTGAAGTTACCCTCCCCTCTATGCTTAGAACTAATCCCCGTAGATTTTGGCTAACCATCAACGGAAAAAGTGAAAAGAAACTTGAACTGATGTCTGAAGATGACTGTATGATCCCAAGTGAAATGTGCTGCGAAGCCTTAAATACGGTATTTTCGTCGGTATTTGTGACCTGTACGCCATACTGTTTGTCCCCTTTCCCTGCCTGCAATTATTTACCCATGGATTCATTAATCATAGACTGGGTGGGTGTTGCCAAATTGATAAGAAATCTGAAACCTTCCTCCCCCGGAGATGATGTTATTAACCCCAAATTCTTAAAAAATACTGAAATGTTATCCGCTATAATTTTATCTAAGATTTTTTCACAGTCTCTGGAAACTTCTGCAATACCACAGGATTGGAAGGTCGGGAAGGTGGTTCCTTTGCGCAAAACAGGTAACACTCACAATCCCATCAATTACAGACCCATATCGCTCATCAGTGCACCATGTAAAATTGTTGGGCACATTATCCATAGCCATTTAGTCCGCTTTCTCGAAAACAATTCCTTTTTTAGCAAATACCAACATGGTTTCAGAAAAATTACTCCTGTGAAACTCAGTTACTTAGCCTTACTAACGACCTATTTTGCGCCGCTGACCGTTCTTCAGCTATCGACTGCGTATTTATCGACTTCGCGAAGGCATTCGATACCGTTTGTCATAAACTACTGCTTTCTAAATTAAACTCAATCAATCTAGATGTAAATATTCTGAAATGATTGGAGTGTTTTCTAAGTAACCGCACACAATACGTTGTTGCTAATGGCTTTATTTCCACGCACTGCTCTGTTACGTCTGGTGTGCCGCAAGGTTCTGTCTTAGGTCCCCTGTTATTCTTAATTTATATTAATGACTTGTCGAATACACTATCAACTATTAGACTCTTCGCGGACGACTGCGTAATTTGCAGAGAAATTTCGGATTCCGCCGACCAAAGTGCGCTACAATCTGACCTTAATAAGATTTCTACCTGGTGCGATACATGGTTAATGAAACTGAACACAAATAAGTGCAAAGGAATGCGAGTAACACGTCAAAAACATCATACTACAGCGTGCACTTACATACTCAACCACGACCCGCTAACCAAACTGTCATGTTACAAATATCTTGGCGTGTACATCTCGGATAACCTTTCTTGGCAAACTCACATCGATCATATCACAAGCGACGCTAACCGCATGCTCGGTTTTTTACGACGAAATTTTGCTCTTGCTTCAGCAGATATAAAACTCGTTTTATACAAAACTTTAGTTCGGCCAAAGCTGGAGTATGCGTCGTCGATCTGGGACCCGCATATCAACTCGTTACTTCATGATATCGAAGCTATCCAGAATCGTTCCGCACGCTTCATATTATCAAACTATTTTCGTACGGCTAGCGTCTCGTCCTTGAAATCTTTCCTTAACCTACTTGATCTGTCTGTTCGCAGGAAAGTATCACGACTTTGTCTTTTTCATAAAATTTATTACGCCAATTCAACGCTCAAAGATTCGATGCTTTTTCCTCCCACTTATCATTCGACAAGAAACGACCATCAGTTCAAGGTTGGCGTACCCAGCAGCCGGACAAACTATTATTTCAACTCATTTATTCCTAAAACCAGCTCGGACTGGAACCACCTCCCCACCTGCATTGCTTGAATAATTATTCCAGCCAATTTTAAGGTGGCTATTAGTGGCCATATTACCTGATTTTTTTCCCCGCAAATTCCGCTGTTTTGTGTAAACTCTGCTCGGTTGTTCCCGTGTGCGGCAAATGTTTTTTCGCGCCTTTTGATTTTTCTTTCTGTTATTGTTTGTTTATTTATGTGTATTTCATATGTGTAATCACACTCCTGCTGCATTGTATACCTGTAGAGTGTTTTACCCCCACTCCTCTCTGTAATGCCCTTGGCCCTGAGAGTAAATAAATAAATAAATAAATAAACATTGCCAAGTGATAGCGAGCCAATCTGGAACTGAACGGCTCAGTGGAAAAACTCGAGAACCGGATCACCGTCGTCACACAAGTATTCTGGCGAGGACTGGCGTCATACTTCTTGAAAAACAACGTTCTCCTTAGCGACTTCTCACTGGCCTGAGCCAACTATCTCGTCATTGTACCTTCGGCAATGCGTTCAGAAATTCTTCAAACCCTACACAACGCCTCGATGGCTGGGCACCTCAGACTTTCCCGCACGCTCGCAAGAGTGTAAAAAAACACTACTGGGCGTGCCTTGCCACCGAAGTCTCTCGCTAAGTAAGGACGTGCCAAGACTGTGAGTGGCGAAAGACTGCCCCTCCTGCCTATCGCCCTACCCAAGCGACCGTTCTATTTGATCAGGATGCACCTCCTGGGACGGTTCCTAGCGCCAACTCTTGGAAATAAATAGATCATCGTAGCTAATGACTATCTCACCGCTACGCCGAAACAAGAGGCAGTGCCACCGAAGTAGCCGTGTTCTTCGTTGTGAATATCATCCTTCGACATAGCGCCCCAGAGGTTCTCATCAACCACAGAGGAACGGTGCCTACTGCTGACTTGACTCGGGCAATACTGAGATACAGCCAGACATGCCACCGCCGGACAATCGCGTACCATCCACAAACCAATAGCTTGACCAAGCGTCTAAAGATTTTCTCCAGCATGCTAGCCTTGTACGTCGACGTCGAACGCAAGACATGGGACGCCATCATTACTTGCGTGAGCTTCGCATACAACGCGGCTGTGGATGGTACGACGCAGATGACGCCAAACAACAGTCTATATGGAGGGAACTGGGCAACTACGCTCGACTCCATGCTGCCCAAAGCTACTGGCGAATAATTCTTTGACGTCACCATCTACCTTCATCGTGCTGAAGAAGCCTGGCAACTGGCGTGACTCCGCATCAAGAACCAACAGACGACCGACAGCCGCCGTTAGAGTATCCGACAAAGTTTCGAGGAATACTAGACCAGTGCACAGTGTTTGGGTGTGGACGCCGATACGCCGGCGTGGAATCAGTGAAAAACTTGTTCGACAGTACTTTTGACCGGACTGGCTAGTTCAACTTCTCGTTCAACTCGACTATGGGGTTGTTCCCGACGGCAATGCGAGCTCTCAACGGTGCTGTGCGGCACCCGAAGTCGTCTATCTCGTGCGCCCCAAGCCATTTCATGCGCAAACCTGAACACCTTATTTTTATTGGTGTTGCTGTGCTTAATTGCTTGTACACGATGTTCATTTTCTTACTTTATTATTTCACATCCATTTTTTGTTAATGTATCGGGGTGATGCCTTTTTTCAGAGGGGGCCCACGCCACACTCCTTCAAGTTTTGTTGTCATCCCGTTACAATGTTAGTAATTCACAGTGTAAACCGCAACTGCAAGTGTGCGAGAAGCTTCAACACTATAATTGATTGATATGTGGAGTTTAACGTCCCAAAACCACTATATGATTATGAGAGACGCCGTAGTGGAGGGCTCCGGAAATTTAGACCACCTGGGGTTCTTTAACGTGCACCCAAATCTGAGCACACGGGCCTACAACATTTCCGCCTCCATCGGAAAAAGCTTCAACACTATAGTAGATCATTTGAGAATACGCGCACGATTATATTTGGTTAGATTACAGATTATTCTGAAACCTTACGGGGCCGCTAGCGACGGCGCTGGAATATTCGACGGCACATGTGTAAATGCCAACGCACTTCACCACTAGTCAGTTGATAAAGGTCTGGCCGATGCTCTGTTCACTGCTATTAATGCCACTGAGTATCGCTGTCATCTGGCTTTCCGTTTACCGGCCAGAAGTTCGGCCAAATAAACACTTTTATCTTGGACCTACAGTCTGCTCCTTAAGTAGATGTCACGACGCCATAACAATATGGGAGGGAGCCATAAAGATTGTTTAAAGAACTTAGCGAATAGCTGAGAGGGATTCTGAGAACCGAAAAATGTTAGTGTGATGTAGTATCGGGGGTTTTTGTTGTGTCCAGGACCACCAGTCAAGGAATCGAATTTATTCACGAGTGTACACACAGACAAATACAATATTTACAGCAAAATATGGAAATGGTAATAACGCTTAGCTGATTGGGCTGTCCTGTGCAGTCCTACACTTTATGTGCGAATAAACAAAGTCCGTCACCGTGCTTAGCGCATGGTCGATGGTCACTCCAGAGGGTGCTTCTCCGACACGTCCTCGGCGTAAGTCAGTTTTGACGCGGATGTCTTCCGCACCTGAGCAGCACTGGTACCTCAGAAGTCACCACGCTCGTCCCGGCAACACAGCATGGTCGTGCCAGCCACCTGGAACGGCAGCCAAAGCAGTGGCCTACAGCAGATTGGAACTAGCAGCCACTCTGGATGACGGCGGGACCTGCGGCACCTTGCCTGAAACCTGCACCTAGCCGAACAGCAGGCCATCGGTTGCCTAGCTGTGAGAGACGGCAGCCGGATCAGCAGCGCACCACGTGGTTCCCGGGCCAGCCAGATTCCAGGGACAGATCATCATGCCGACGACGTCCACGAGTTCACTGGAAAGGACGTCCAGCCAAGAACTGCCTCGATCACTGCTCTGCCATAGCTCTGCCGTGAACGCTGCCACGCACTCTTTCGCTACAGTGTCTAAAACTGTACTGTCGCCGCTAGGTGATGATGATGGTGATGATTCCACAGCCATGGCTCGTACCCACTGAGGAGGATTGGCCAAGAATCGATGACATAATTCAGTAAGATTTTTTTTAAATTTTTATGATCAATATTGAAACCACCCACCGCAAAAACAGAAAAAAGAAAAGACACCCTAGGCAGAATGAAAGGAATGCAATAGTTGTTTGTCACTTGTTCAGATGAGACAATCATTTATTACCCTGAATAGGAATTAGCGTGGTTAAACAAAGCCACTGTTCATGTTGGAATGTTTTTGCAGAAATAATATTCACACAATTAAAAGCTTAATTCTTTTACTTTCATTTTTTACATCCCACAGAAGCTATGTGGTTTATCAAAATAAAATTGGCCTGAATCTACATGTTACACAATAAATTTCGTCGGAAGATGATAGTCTTCCATCTGGAGAGAGTGAACAAAACGTTTATTTGATGTTCTGCGCAAGAAAATCGGTGAATGGTGTTCTGAAGGCGCTGCGTTAGAGTGCCTCGAGCGTGTAACGGAGGTGAACAAGCGCATCTAGGCACGTTAAACACGAGTGCCATCTGGCAGTTATCTTCAGAAACGAAGGCATGCGCGACCGCGGAGAAAGATGCGTACCAGTCACGGAGGTGATAAGGTGTAGAATGGACAGCGATGGGTAGGTACTACCACCGTGCCGTCGTAGCAAAGCTTTGGAAGCACCTTCTTGAGCATCACGTTGCACTGTCAGCGCAGCGCGTTAAATGCTACATTCCTTGGAGTGTTTTGTGCGTGTTCTCTTCTAGTATAAAGGCAGACATACAAAACATAGACATGTTGTTATAGTACCTCAGATGTGCGCAATATTTGCTTTTTTAAATGAGAATCGCACAACTATATGAACGCTAAGCCTTGAGCAATATTGGTGGGCGCTGCTGATAGGGTTGGCCGTTCGAAGCCGTTTGAGGTTAGGACGGACAAACAGACAAATGTACAGAGAGACAGACAAACCAAGGCTTTTTAGTCGAAGGTCCCCAAGAATGACTATCGTCTTTAGAAAGTCACAGCATGTCCACGGAGTGATGAGTGGGGTGAAGCTTCCCCTCCTCGCCGGGCGAAGTACGCGTAGAAGACAAGAGCGGGCGCCACCGCGCGATGTGGCGACGCGCACTCTTTGCGCCATCTTGCTGGTAATGCTGAAAACACAATTCCCTCGTAGATGCTCGTGAGCAGCGGTAAGTGGTAGATATAAGTAGTTTGCCGTTTGTACAGTGGAGGATGTGCTTCGGGGTGGCTCAGTGATTAACGACTCGCTTTCAGAGTGCAGAGGTCCCACATTCGATTCTGCGTGCCGCAGTGTTTTTTAAAGACTATAGTCTTTCTTGGGGACCTTCCAGGCAGAAACTTTGGTCTGCCTGTCTGTCTGTCTGTCTGTCTGTCTGTCTGTCTGTCTGTCTGTCTGTCTGTCTGTCTGTCTGTCTGTCTGTCTGTCTGTCTGTCTGTCTGTCCGTCCGTCTTTCTGTCTGTACATTTGTCTGTTTGTCTGCCGTTACCGCGAACCTGGTATTCTAAACAGCACCAGCAGATACCCCGAACGGCCGACCCCGTCCGCAGCGCCCACCAATGTTGCTCAAAGATCAGCGTTCATACGTTTGCGATGGTCAATTAAAAAGCAATTATCTCGCATATCTGAGGCACCATAACAACATATATATATTCTGCATGTACGTCTTTTACTAGACAAGACATACATAGGTAATTTTAAGGACCGTGGCACTTATCACGCTGAAATGACCATGCAACGCTTGCACAGAACGGGGAGTGTTTCCAACGCTTTGCTAAGACGAGACGGTGGTGGCACCTGCCCGTCGCCTTGCGTCCTACACCTTATCACCTCTGAGACGGACGCGCATACCCGTCTCAAGGCCACGCGCTTTGTTTTCCAAAAAGAACTGCCACATGGCTCTGATGTCTTACGTGTGACGTCACTTGATGCACTCACTCGCCTCTGCTTCACGCTCAAGGCACTCTAACACAGCGCCTCCGAAATACAATTTACCGATTTTCTTGCGCAGAACATCAAATAAATGTTTTGTTCAGTCTCTCCGCACGCAAGACTATCGTCTTTCGATGACATTTGCAGATTACATGCAAATACGGGGCCAATTTTTTCTGGATTTTTTCTTTCTTGCGTTTTCATATAAATAGACCCGTATACATATACGGTGCATGACATCGACGCCAACGCCGGTGGCAAAATCCAGCCAAAAGTGTCCATATGATTACTATCACAATAAAAAAATCACAGCATGTCCTAGGAATCATGAGCGGGTCGAAGCGTCCATCAATCCGTCCAGGGCTTCCATCCGTCCTTGTGTCCGTCCGGGCGTCCGTCCGCCTGTGAGTCAGTCCATCTGTATGTGCACCCGTTCGTCCATCGGTGTGTCTGTCCGTCTTCTTGTCTGTCTGTCCCCCCATGCGTCCGTCCATCCATCTAATGAACTCTTCGAGCACCACCATCTCGCTTCTTTTTACCATTTATTCATCATATACAAGCACCGCCATCCAGCGGACAATCCGAGGACTAAACGAGAGTATGTACCACATATTTGCTGTCAGCGCTGTGTTAACAGCGTGAGCATGATGCGTGATAATGACGCCGTGCTACGTATTTTGTAAGATGTGGACATGCGGATATGTGCCAGAGGGCGGGTATGTGGCAAAGGTTACGCATTCCTACAATGGAACGCACAAGCCACGCCATAGGGGCTTCGACCCTAAAGCAAGCATACCTACAAGGAATTCTGAACCCCTTCACGAAATGAACCAGCACAACCGCTTTGTGGTATGTGCGATGGGTGCCATGCAGAGAACCTCCCTAAACATTTAAACTCATAGGAACAAAACTTTGGAAGGTCCCACGTACCTTCGGAATCGATGTTATGCGAAGAGAAGGTAACTGTGTTGTAACTTTTTTATTGAATGAAGCGTTACGTAATGGTGCTAAAGATATGTAGAAATGCACGCTCAGATATACGTTAAACAGCAGTACGTGTTTTATATAATCAGTTCGCAGATACGTAACGGATACCAATAGCAGCATGCACATTAGCAGCAGCAGAAGATGTATAAGCTGACATGGAGCGCTGGTGCTCGCGATGATGAAGGGTCTGAAGGATGAGGATGAGGACCTGCGACATAAATCGACTTCAGCGGATGGCGTCTAACTACAGTGGTTAGCCCGACGTGATGGAGGTATCAGATGAGTCCATACGTGATGTTATAAAATTTCATAGCCAGCACTCAAAATACATCGACGTTTTACGAGCAAAAGTGTCCGTTTCAAATGCATTTCTGAGACCTGGCGTGGCTTTGTGGTAGATCACTTTGCCACGCAAAATGCTGGGATTCAATTCGTGCTGGGGCTCTGACATTCACCCTTTGCAATTGTCGGTTACACGCTCCCGATGTCACATTTAGTTTAACGGTCACGCGTTAGAATTACCTATGCTTGCTCTCGATGTGGCTGGGTAGATCAATCACCTGTGACACATACCCGCGGGTACGCGCCCCTCGTCTGGCGGAAAGGGTTTCGCTACATACGCGATGGAATCGTGGCATTATTTAGCTCATGATCAGTCAGTCATATTCGTGAAACCATCTTACCTTTCAGCAATAATTTTGGTTTACCACAAGTAATGGGGATGATCACGAAAGCGCCCAGACGTGGGCGGTCAAAGTCACCGAAGTTCGCTAAGAAGCGCTTCGCATTTATAGAGGAGAGTTTGCTGCACCCGTGTGCTCGCGTAGGCCATGGTGATATTCTCCTACGTGGTCAAGTGCACCTGAATCAATCTGGAAGAAGCTGGAATGGGATATTCAGCTCGCTATAGTGTCTGTGACAAGTACACAAGGTCCCCATCAACACATGGTATTGCGCCGACTGCGTATATTCAAAGAGTGATTGGCAGCTTTAGACATGGCGGGAGAGGCTCTCCTCTATTATCGTTACTCAGTTTGAAGCGCAGCTCTTCCAATATGTGCACTACAGACTGCTTCGTGATACGATACCTCATCCGAAATTTTTCCTCGTTGTACAGTTCTAGAGAGTTCAACTGAACCCTTGGGGTTTTCACTGAAAGTGTCGCATAGTGTTGCAAGACACCGGCCAACAATTCACTCGCTCTTTCCATGAAGTGATATAACAAGGCCCAGAGCGCCATTGTGTCTTTAAGGGCGAAGCTCCTTAGGGTGTAGGTCCTTCCCTCCTCCGTTTGCATGTTGTATGTAGCGACCTCCAGTTTATGAATCGCTCACTTGATCGCGTTGTCTGTGTATGTCCTTGGAAATTATATCACTAGACGGCAATAATAGTTTTTGTATATTTGACAATTAACGAGGATAGAAACCGCTGTATATATAAAAAATTTACAGCATATCCACAGAGTGAATGATGATGAGTCGGTGAAGCGTCTGTAGCAAATAAAGGAGGAAGAAGGGACAGCTGGCAGGAGCAATAGCCAGGCGCGCTGGTGCGCTCAGTTGTTCCTTTGACCTTCGACGTAGCTAGAAAAAAAATTCCGGGTTTCGGCACCAAAACAAAGTGTGAGAAACGAAAAAGGAGACCCGCACCCGATCGTCTGGCTGCATCGAAGGTCAAAAGAACAGCTGAGCGAGCCAGTGCCCCATTACGACATTTTCGGGACAGTTTACGTACCAAATGGGTTACCCATCAGGACATTTCTGGGACATTTTACGCACTGACTGTGAGAAACCAAGGAAGGGACCCGGACGTGATCGCCTAGATACATCGAAGGTCAAAGGAACAACTGAGCGAGCCAGCGCCCACGGCACGTGCCCGCCGCCCCTTCTTTCTCATTTATTTGCTACAGCGTCCGTCGGTTCATCCGTTCGATGCGTGCTCTAGTGTGATTGATTTTTATTTTATTTATTAGCAATACTGCAGACCACCGTGTGGCCTATGCAAGAGGGGCTATACAATGATTAGAAAATAATTTTAAAAACATCGCAAACACAGCGAACAAGCGAAAATAAAAGCAATAAGGAAAAGGAAACGGAAAAGAAACATCGGTTACAATGACGGCACACAATACAAGTTTTCCAGTTCACGTACAAATTCATTTGCATCAACAAGAGTAGAGGGTAAGGCATTCCATTCGGACACAGTTCTAGGAAAAAACCTGTATTGATACAATTTTGTTCTTGCGAAAATTGGGGCAAGTGACCTAATGTGGGTGTGTCCAGGTTTCCAAGTTAAGTGGGGACCTACACAATCAGGAATAATTACGTTTGTATTTCCGGTGAGACACTTGTGAAGAAAAATCAACCTACTGACCTTTCTACGCGATTCTAACGATGAGATGTTATTTTGCTTCATTAGTAAGGAAGGCGAGTCAGTCATCTGATACTTATTAAGTATAAAGCGCACTGGTTTTCTTTGGACACGTTCTAGTTATTTCACATCACTTTTGTTGTAGGGGTCCCATACAATTGAAGCATATTCTAATTTAGTTCTGATGAAGGTATTGTATGATAGAAGCTTAACTTAAAAGGTGCGGTTTTCAGTTTCCTTTTGAGAAACCACAACTTCTGCAGTGCAGAGGTTCAAGTAGCCGATATATGTGTTGACCAGGTCAGTTTGTTATTGATAGTTACACCCAGATACCCACATTTGTCTACTTCCTGCATATCACGCTGGTTTATAGAGTAAGTGAACGTGCTAGGATTTTTCTTTCTTGTAGTACGCAGAAGTACACTTTTTTTGTGTTTAACTCTATGTCCCATTGAATGCACCAGTCCCCAATAGCCTGTAGGTTTTGTTGTAGCAGTACATGATCATTTGGAGCAATAATTTCTTTAAAAACAACACAGTCATCCGCGAACAGTCGAGTGCAAACGCCAATATTAATTTTATTTATTCATTAATTTAACAATACTGTAGGTCTTATGCAGACCCATACAGGAAGCGGGCATACATTATCACGGGTAACCAATTAGATACAAAGTTCAGGAAATACAATATATTAAGGGACAATACGCACAACAGCGAAACACTTACAATAGCGGGTACAACAATACTACATTGGTGCTTTTCCCATACACAAGAAGACGAGAAAAAAAGAATAAAAAACCACGTACTACGCATTAAAAACAGTATATATGTACAAAAGATTACAATGCGCCACTGCAGAACACGTTTTCCGTTATCGCAACAACAAGAACAGCAAAATGTAACTATACTGGCTTTGTTAACTGCCCCACAAAAGATCAAAATTCATCAATATTTGTAATATTAACAGCTTCACCTGGTAGCGCGTTCCAAGCGGTGACAGCGCGAGAGAAAAAGGAATATTTAAACACATTGCTGTGGGCACTGAGAGGACTTATCCATTTATCATGGTTCGTCCAGCTAGAGCGGCGGCCAGGCGGATGAATATAGTCGTCTTTACAGATTTTAAACTGACCGTGAAAGAGGAGATAAAAAAACTTCACGGAAGCAACATGACGCTGGATAGACAGAGTTGCTAAGCGCGCTTGATGACGCATATCTGTTGCAGTGTCACGCCAGAAGTATTTTGGGTATATAAACCTCAGGGCCCTGTTCTGCAATTTTTCAAGTTTTTCGCGAAGATAGTTTTGATGAGGGTCCCACACTATACTTCCGTATTCTAGAATGGCCCTGACCAGTGTTTTTTAGGCAGTTATTTTAACTGCTGAAGGTGCTTTGCTCAATTTTCTATGGAGAAATTTGAGCTGTTTAAATGCCTTGGCACATGTATTGGTAATGTGCTGTTCCCATTTTAAATCTTGCGAGAATGTGACGCCCTGATATTTTACTTTGTCAACTATGCTAATATTGGAACGATTCAGATTGTACACAAATGACAAAGGTAGTTTTTTCTTGGTCAGACTTATGAACAAGGTTTTAGACGCATTTATTTCCATTCCCCACATCTCACATCATTAGGAAATGTTTTGTAAAGAAGAATTGAGTTTTAATTGGTCATCAATACCGCGTGTTGTAGTGTAAATGACACAGTCATCTGCGAAAAGTCGCGATGTTACACCTGGTTCCGCACAAGAAGAGATGTCATTAACGTAAACAAGAAATAATGTTGGCCCCGAAACAGACCCTTGGGGCACACCGGAAAAAACACTGAGGCAGTCAGAGTCTACGTTGTTTAAAGTTGCATACTGGGAGCGATTAGTTAAGTAGGCTGAAATTCACGCAATTACTTTGCTATTAATTCCAAGAGATTCAAGCTTGGCTATTAATTTGAAATGAGGCACACGGTCGAAGGCTTTCGTAAAGTCTATGAATATTGCATCAGCCTAAAGTTCGGAGTCAATTATGCCAGCAAAGTCGTGTGCTATTTCTGCAAGTTGCGTTACCACGGAGAGACCCCTGCGGGATTCGTGTTGCTTCGGGTACAGCATATTGTTAGATTCTAAGTAATTTACAATGGCTTTGTTGAGGATGTACTCCATTAATTTACAACAGTAGGTCGTCAGCGATATGGGTCGATACGTGTCCACCAGAAATCTGTTACCACTTTTATGGATCGGAATCATTTTTGCGCGTAGCCAGTCTCTCAGAAGTGCGCCGGTTTTCAGTGAAAGCATAAATATTTTAAACAAAAAAGAAAAAGAAGCAAACTGTTCTGCATAACGCCTAAGAAACGCATTTGGGATTTTATCTGGCCCCGGTGATTTCTTAACATTAAGTTGTAAAAGCAGGTTCAAGATACCTTGTTCGCTTATCTCGATTTCCGGCATGGCTGAGTCACGTTTAAAAAGAGGCCCTTGGACTCTTGGTAGCACTGACTTATTACAGCTGGATCGCATTTACGCTTCCGCATTCTTTTCAGCTTCCGTTTAATATGAAATATTTCTCGCGTTATCCAAGGAGTCCTTCGTTTTGTCCTCTTATGTTTCGTAGGAATGTAGGTTTCATGAAAGTGTAAAATTGCTGCCTTAAATTTTAACCACAAGTTGTCAACATCATCAAAAGTTTCAGCGTCAAAATCGTCTAACTGCATTTCTAGGTAATCAATAATACTTTCATCGGCAGCTCTGGAATAATCTTTATTAAATATATATGAGTTTTCATTGTCACTATTTGCCGGGCTAAGATTGAAGAATTCAATTAAAACCATTTTATGGTCAGAATTTCCATCTTGCACCATAACTTGAGCATTTATTGAGCTAGAAATTAAAGCAAGATCTAAGATGTTGGAAGCAAGCCCTTGAATGCGTGTCGCTTGCGTTACGCATTGAGATAATGACAAACTTAGCATAGTATCCAGAAGTTGCTAGCAGCTATTTGCCTCTCTATTGCTGGCGGTTAGGTTTTCCCAGTTTATTTCTGCCAAGTTGAAGTCGCCAACAAGTACTAGCTTCGACTGATCGTGCATTTTCGCGAGGAGATAGTTGCGCAGTTCTGTAAGATAAGACTCAGGTGTCCCAGGTCGTCTGTATATTCCACCTATTAGTGGAGGTGTGGTTTGAAATGTTACAGTGCCCCACAGACTCTTCTGGTTCGGTATACCATGTTCTTCTTGGAACGCTGAACTATCTTTTATAGCAGTAGGCTATAGCCTTCTGAAATTATTTCGGAATCTTGAATACTGGGATGAAGCCACGTCCCGGTAATCACCAAAACATCAGGTGCAAAAGCCAGCCAGATCTCTTCTAGTTTGACCGTTTTGTTCACTATACTTCTGGCATTGAAACACAACAAAAAAAAAACGACGGCGTGTTTTCTTGGCTTCATGTACTTGAACTACTACCCTCGAAGCCAGCAGTTTGGGAGCGCGCTGGCTGCAGAGGTATCCTCTTTCCCACGTGCCTATCCCAAGCGTTTTTGCCAACACGATGAACGCGCTCCACAGTCTACACTTCAACTTTCAGTAGATGGTTGCACAATTCGTTTTCGACATATTTCCTCTAAGATTCGGGGCCTTCATCGTCATTTTTAGGTATGCCGTATATCACGATAATGTTACGGTGGCTTCTGTTTTCTAAGTCGTCCATTTTACTGCATAATTGTGCGACTTGCTTTTGAACCGCATTAACAGTTTATTCACACTTTTAAACTTTTTCCTTGCAGTTGTTGAGCGGTGCCAGTGTATTCTCAATGAGAGACAAGCGCTTTTGAACGCCCTGCATTCCGGTCTGAAGTTCAGTTTGGGAAGCCTTATTTTTCTTTGACGGCATCTAAAATATTCTGGAGCACATGAAAATCGGGACCAGCCTCTACGTCGGGGATAGGGCCTGGGTTTTCCTCTATATCACCGCTCAGAGTTAGCAGTAACTTAACAATACGAGACGCATCCATACAACATGACCACGAACAGCCGGGGCTCGGCAACACCACAAGGCATGCACAGCTAGTTCTGAAACACTTCGTGAAGTGATTTTTTTCGCCAACCTGTGCATAGAAGAGCACGAAATTTAGCATCGTGCGCCTGGCGGTGCCACCGAGCCCACTGAAGCCTGGGCGTAGGCGTTGCCCCATTCGATGCCGTTCCTCGTGGGTCGCTGGGGTTGCTGGGTTACCGAAACTTCTATCAAGATGGGCCACGTGACGCGACGCCGAGTCAAACCGGGGAAGCGATATGGCTGTAGCAGGGGCCAGGCCAACTTGATACGGTGCTGTCGATGTCACAGATGCAATGTGTCCCAAAGGCGCCGGAAACGACGCAGCGCAGCGCAAACCCAGTCCCAGGAACACCATTGAGTCTGCCAAGTCATTATTATAAACTAGAAACAACAACGGTCCCAAACACTTTCCTGAAACACTCCAGAAGTCACATACAACAGTTCTGAGGAGTGATCCGAAACTTGTACGTACTGCCACCTGTCTCGAAGGTAGGCGTCGATTCATTTAACAACATTTGACGGAACACCCAAATATTCCAGCTACCGTAATAACTTCCCATGAGGCACCGTATCAAATGCCTTCGAAAAGTATAAAAACAGGGCATCTACCTGTCCAGTCATATCAGGGATATGCGAAAAATCGTGCACTGTTGTTACAAGCTGTGTAACTGTAGACATGTTCTTTCTAAAATCATGTTGATAGTGTGATAGTGCACTGCGTTTTTCAAGAAAATCGATAAGGTACTTTAAAATGACGTGCGCCAACAACTTACAACATGTGCTTGTAATAGATATGGGCCGATAGTTATTCACAGACAAACGATCGCCTTTTTTGTTAATGGGAGTGATGCGCGCTAAACGCCAGTCATCCAGAATTTCGCCTTTGGCTATTGATAAACTAAAGAAATCTGTGAGAAAATGCGACACCTGCTCTGCGTACCGATGTAGGAGAGCATTAGGGATACCATCCGGCTCTGATGGCTTTTTTGGATTAAAATTAAGAAGCATAGACACGACACTTTCATTCGACACTGCCCCGCCGCGGTGGTCTAGTGGCTAAGGGACACGGCTGCTGAACTGCAGGTCGCGGGATCGAATCCCGGCTGCGGCGGCTGCATTACCGATGGAGGCGGAAATGTTGTAGGCCCGTGTGCTCAGATTTGGGTGCACGTTAAAGAACCCCAGGTGGTCGAAATTCCCGGAGCCCTCCACTACGGCATCTCTCATAATCATATGGTGGGTTTGGGACGTTAAACCCCACATATCAGTCAATCATTCACGCGACACTGCTAAATCGTCAGCTTAACATGAATCACTGCTCTGAGGTGCATAACTATCGCCTCTCGAAAAAACGCTGTGGAAGTAATGATTAGAATGCTCCGATATCTGTCGAGCATCAGTCGCTATTATGTCCCCAATTTTTATTTGAGAAACATCCGGTCTGCCTTCCTTTAAAAATCACCAGAACTTTTAGCTGTCGCATTCAATAAACTGAGAAAGACAATTATTAAAGTAAGCGTTTCGGGACTCTCTTAATTTTATTAATAGGTTTTGTTTCAGTTCAAGATAAATAGAGCATGACACTTTTTTTTGCTTGGGGAGCCATTTAATTTTACGTTTTGTATGAATATCCCCAGTTATCCAAGGGTTTACACGTCGCTTCTTAAGGACTTTGGTTGGCGTAAATTTTTTAACGCAAAAAATTATCGCATCCCGGAACCTCTTCCATGAAGTCTCGATGTTGTCAACTGCAAAGTCAAGATGTATGTCTAGGTAATCAATCACTGAAACGTCATCGGCGTTTTGAAAGTCCCGAACGAATGAAGACTTTTTCGCTAGCTTTGGCCTATTGCTTGTTAACTGCCTACAAAAATAGATTAGATAATGATCTGAAATTCCTGGCTCAACTGATGTTGAAGCACCGTTAGATATCTCTGTTATGAATAATTGATCTAGGATGGATTTACCACGTGTGCACTGACGAACTATCTGCTCAAAGTTTAAACAAAACATCAAATCTAATACAACATCAATTGTTGTGGAACATCTATATTTTAGTTGTTGCCAGTTATTTCAGGAAAGTTAAAATCACCTGTCAAAATCACAGTTCTATCACGTAGACTAAGTGTTCGTGCAGTTTGATCAAGTACACATCCTTTGAGTCGGTTGGGCGGTATACCGCACAAAGGAAAAAAATGAATTCCGCAAAAACACACGTTTAGCAGCAAACATTTGTGGTCAGCAATTTGATCTCCAACAGTAATATCGACAGAATGGTTTGCAATAACAGCCACGCCTCCTCCTCGAGAACTCCTGTCTCGCCGATACAAGCAGTACCCTGGTGGTGCAATATCATCATCGCGTATAGTGCCATGAAGCCAATTTTCAGTGACCACGCAGATATGCGGATCGCATAAGAGTAACAGGGATTCAAGTGCGTCCGTTTTATTCACAACACTTCTAGCATTTAGCGAAATGAGGCGGAGCTGTTGTGGCTTCAATTGCTAGCTCTGGGACAATTTTTTGTTTGGTATTGCTTTGCGTGTCATAGTAGCATCGTCCCATTCGTACAACTGATCATCGATGCGCAGTTTATCATTTACCAAGCCTATTCTTTTGCCTTCACCTTTACCCTTTTTAGCACTAGCCCAAAGCAGCTTACGTTTATGAAGTGTATCCGCGCAGTAATCATTCTGTAAGTACACGTTCGTACCGCTCAGCTTTCGTGCGTTACGCTGCACTGCTTCTTTTTCCCTGTAGTCTTGAAAGTACAGAATAATGGGTCGGCTCGCCCAAGGTTTACCAAGCCTATAAATGCGACCAACAGAAGTGCAGTTCACGCCGAGCTTTTATGCAAAAATTTCATTAAATACTTTTTCACGCAAGATTGACTCGGACTCATTCGATACGCTTGGTATGCCAAATACTATCAAGTTAGAACGTCTGCTTTGATTTTCTAAGTTGACTAGTTTAACATAGGCTGACTCTTGAGTCAAGTTTCAAGTTTCAAGTTTAGTTTATTCAGAATTGAAATACAAGTGATACAAGTGCATGTGTTATGTACAAATACAGAAGGAGTCACCTGAAAGGAGTCACCTGAATTTTGGAAATAGCTGACCGTAAATCGCCAGCCACGGTTGTCGCCTGATACGATGGTTCTACTTTTTCTTCTACTTTGGTCAAGCGAGCTTCGAAACTTGATATTCTTGATAGGAGTGCATGAACGGATATACAAACAGACAGATGAGCGGACGGAAAGACAAACCAACTGACGGACGGACGGACGGACGGACGGACGGACGGACGGACAGACAGACAGACAGACAGACAGAGAGAAACGGATGGACGCTTCGCCCCACTCATATTCCTGGATCCCTCGATATGCTGTGATTTTTCTAGATGCGTAGAAGCTTTGACTAGTCTGTGTAATGCTGTCCCGTGAGTCCACACAAACCCCCTCTCCACAGGTGTTGGAGCGGTGCCAAATAGGTCAAGTCACCGCAGCGAGCTAACGTCACTCTCTCCCTCACCCGCAGCAGCTGGCGGCTCCTGTGTCTGCTCGCAATACACTTCTCTTTTGCTTCACTGTCTCCACCACCCACAACGGTCGAGAGGAAACGCTATACCTTTTATATATATATAAAAGTCTTCCATACAGTATTCAGTTGCATTCTTATGCATCGACCCTACATCGACATAACAGAGAAGGGGGCACAGCGATGAACATCTGCACCCCCCCCCCTTTTAAAGAGAGTCCTGCGCGCGCCTACGGTAGATGTACAGTATCCTAAACGCAATTTTGTTGTAGTCGGGAGCGGCGAACGCACAGATGTTGATTTCTGGTGCATACCAGAAATCAACATCACACGTTTGCATACGTGTGCCAATCGTTGGCACCTAACACCACTCCCGTCAGCGTCTGTGGAGGAATTCGTTCCTTACGCTTTGCCCGGGTTACAGACGCGCTCATGTGTATTACCCTGTTGACCGTGCATAAACAGCGTTCTTGGCCGAGTAAAAGTTGTGTTTCACTCAATTGCATTTACGAAGGTCATGCGCCCGGTCATGACTGAATCGTGCCAAGATTTCCACTTTCTATCGTTGCCTTCGCATTCACTAAAAATAACGTCAGCATCTCGAGAAAGTTCTTGTGTCTCTAAAAGAAGGAAAACAATGATGCCGACCAAGTATGCACTGAAATTCAGGAGGTGGTTTCTTAGCTTTGCGGTGCTCCAATCACTCAGTACTTGCTCGGTCGTACCGTTTTTTTAGGGGCGAAGCTTCTTAGGGCGTGGGCTGTGCGTCCCCTGTATGTAGCCACCTCTAGTTTAGTTCTTGCAGTGTTCACTAGATGGCGGTACCGTCCCCTGTATGTAGCCACCTCTAGTTTAGTTCTTGCAGTGTTCACTAGATGGCGGTACCGTCTTCTGTATGTAGCCACCTCTCGTTTAGTTCTTGTAGTGTTTACTAGATGGTGGTACTTGTAGCTGATGATGAAAAGATGCAAGATGTTATAAACTAGAAAGCGGTACTTGTAGTTGATGAAAGACGCGAGATCTTATAAAATAGGAATGATGTCACATATGGCGCGTGTCATTGGTTGAAGGCAATCGTTCGATTTAGTGCGGCGACGTACGCTAGGGGAGCGATGTAATAAAATCGAGTGGGAAAAATGTACAGAGGATTCATGGTTTACCAGGTTTACCTCCGGAGCTTCGCCCACTCATCATCATTCACTTCGTGGATATGGCGGAATTTTTTTTTCTAAAAAAAATCTTAACGTTGCTAAAGATATTCGTGTTCTTTCCCTTAAAGGAGCACTGACATAGAACTTCAAGATCGAGATGGGCCCATCATTTGATCGCTTGGTATGCATACGTCTTTTGGGCCAAATTTGAACGGCATCCGTCGCGTGGAAGTTATTTTAATTCGATGTCAAACAGCGTAGAAAAGCTAAAGAGAAAAAACGAAAAATAAACTGCCCTGCGACATCGACACTAGTGCTACGTGTCCGGTGTGATACATTCCACAAATACCATCCTGAGTGACGATGCCCTTGTAGTGATGACGTGTATGATCCAAGTGTTCTTATCGTGGCGCCGACTGGCGCCGAAGTGCAGAACCCACTCGTTCGTGCACGGCCGGGCTAAAGCTGGGCTAGCGCTCGCAGGGGCAGTCTAGCCCGGCCGTGGCTTGTCGCGTGTGATCATCATCACACCAGTTTGAATGTTTTCGTGAAATTTGCAAGATAAAAACACCTTTAAAAGAATGGTGAAAGAAAAGGGCATAATTAAACGTGTGCTTGTCGGTCAGAATGTCGGGGAATTGTTGAAAGTTGCAGGTGAGTTGTAGTCGTCTAGATCGAATCACGAAAAAAGCGAATTGAGGGTGTCTTTTGATATCGCGTATGTGTTACACATCAACACGACCACAAGCTATCAAAAGTGGAAGAACGTGTAGTCAGATATCATCGCTAACAAGTAACATGCAGGTATCGTTGACTTTTAGTTCATATGTGGAATTCCACGTAAAACTAGTAATACCGTGTCAACTGCGAGAATCTGGATAGGTGGGGTCATCTGGAAGCGCGAAAAAGAACCTCTATTTCTCCGTTGAAGCTTATTCGCGATAGCTTTACCTGAATGCTTTGCACGCCAAAACACACCAATATAGCTAACTGAGACACACGAGCGAACATGTCTGAAGCGTGCATCCTCGTGCACCTCTGCAATGCGGCTTGGAATGGCGTCCATTTCAGAATCTCTGTTCTAGAAAAGGTCGATCGAAGCAAAAATAATTCGCGACATTGCGAATCGTGGGGAATCCAAACTCCAGACTATCGCGTTGAACCCGAGTCGACACTTTGTACGGCAACGACAGCATTGCAGGTGACAAGGCATGACTAAATGTGTCCGCCTAGCTGACGAAATGTTTGCAGAGCAACTGAGCCGGACGTCACTCTTTTCTGTGGAGAAGCGGCCAGCTGTGGCGTGACCTGGAGGTGACCGCAATGTAGCGCCACTGCTGGTGCTCCCAGCGCTAAAAATGACGGGATTGCCAGCCGTTTTTGAATAGTGCTAGATCCCAGTATTACAAATCAATAAACGTGATAGTTATTCATTTTTTAGTTGCGTTTTAGGTCGCGAATTGCTGCTACGGGGTCTATAGCTACTCGTTGGCGCAAAAATCTTGACATGACAAAGTTTGATGTCAGTGCTCCTTTAAAAAATGAATGTTTGATTTATTTCTTCCTCCCAAAAATATAAGACATATTGGACGGTGGTGCGAAAACGTACGCGTTGAATGCGCTTGGGAAACCGAAACCGAAATCACACGAAAATCACACGAATATTAGCTGCGCATCGTATCGTTATGCAACAACTTTAGGCCATCGGCTATGAAATCCTAATCCTGAGAAGAAATCCTAATCCGTAGCATGTTTCTTTGAATGGAATTGTGTCGCGCCTGCTCAGTTACAGCAGCGTAAAATTGTTAATGACGTCGACGCGGTTCCTTGCTGGCCCCTCTGGGCATGTTCTGTATGTTTGTCTGATGTGTTCAGGTAATTTGTACATTTCAATAAATCTGTGGTTGAGAGTCATTGCTTGTTTGTGTCCCTTCTCTTCGTCCCATGAGCTAGTACGCTATTACCGCCCATAATAGTAAAGAAAAATATCACTACCTTCTGACTGTAGCCCGGTGAAACAATGAGAGAAATAGAACAAGTGCCTCCAAAATGTCAGACACACAGATGTCACGAACCAAATAGTGTAGATCATTCCAGTGTTTGATAACTTTATTTGAACCTGTTAGAGAGGACTAAGAATGGCTCTAAGCTGCATTGTGATTGCAGATCAGTGCTGTGTTGAAGGCTTTTGCACTTTGTTGCTAGCGCAAATATTCTTTACCATCTACAAAATGCATCTGAAACTTCTCGTTAAGACAGTTATTGGTTTTGACATTGCAGCCAAGCACTGCGTTTGAGACTTTTACGTATCATCATAAGTCAAAATACCCTATAATGCAATAAAGCATGCCCGAAATTTTCGATTCAACAGATATCGGTCATAGGATTGCACCATAGCACTGTATATAAGCTTTTGGCAAGTTTTATAGCATAGCTAAACTGAATATCTTGATATTTGTTTAATGTACTTGACTGCAATCATATATCGTCCAAGTTAATGCGTATACTAAAAAATTAAACAGAAATGAAGCAGTCCTTGCGAACACATAGAAAGATTCCAAACCACCTAATAATTCCTCCACCTCACTACAGTTTGGAGGAACAGATAAATACTTCCACAGTTATGAATGGTCTCGTAAGTCGCGTGAGGCACTGTTTGAATTACTTCTAAGCAAAGTTCAGTACAGTACTAGCGCACTTTCATTGATTCTGCGCATACATGTTGTGACCTTCTCTTCTTACCATCGTGTCATCGTGCAGCTGAATTCAAATCAGGTGCTTCTCACTTACAAAGGTTTCATTTATCTGTCCAGGTTTGAACGAAACGCGTGTTATATTATGGTAAACTGTAAAATGATGGAGAAGCGCCATTGTATGCCTATAGCTATGAGTATAAGAATGAATTAGATAAAATGTGTATGTTATAATAATGTCAAACAACGTATGTACTACTGAGCGTGGCATAAATGGAGAACAAGAATGGAGAAGTGAAATAACAGGCAACACCAGCAGCACTTAATCATGCAACTCTTTTTTTCGATCACCACAGCAACGCACGTTCGAGTTTCTATCTTGTATATGATTGGAAATGAGACCGCGCACAGCTGAATGTGTCAGCGTCGCTGGTACCCGACACGAAATCACATCAAAGTTCTAACAACCAGCGCACGCTTTTTATTAGCTTGGCAACACACGTAAACAATTTGTACCGAAGCGAACAAATGTTTCAGCGTCGTACAATCCACGAATAAATTCATGTAGGAACGTACGTTTTCACATCACCAAAATGTATTGACTAGTGCGAGGTTCGCTCTCTGCGACGATGAATACGGATGTTGAAAACTAACACAGTGCAGATAAAAACTCCTTATGCACTACGCGACGTTTTTGGCGTCGTATATAGTGTCTATGTTGCGACGGAAAGTACCGTCGTTTTTTTTTTCAGCCGATGTTCCTCGTATGAGCTGGTTCATATTGCCACGTTTCTTCAAGATTGGTTATCGCCCCGTTACACTATGTACGGCAGAAACCGTATCTATGGTGTTAGAGAAGCTTTGAAGTAGTTGTAGAACGTTTTATTAAGATTACACCCAGTTCGTGAAGCTTCCAGATTATTCTGGAACCTACGTCGCCGCTAGCGATAACGCTAGAATGTTCCATGGCAAATTCATAAATGCGAACACGCTTCGCCACTTGTCAGTTGATCGACGGCCGACGCCCTGCTCACCGCTTTCACCTTGTTGCTTTAATCTGACTTTCCTTTTAAGTGGCCACAAGTTCGGCCCAATTGAACAATTTATTATTCTACCTGCAGTATGCTTCCAAGGTACGATGCAGTGACCATAGAATGGTACGGTCTCGAATTCGCCTAGACTTGAAGAAGGAACGACAGAAACTGATACGCAAGAAGCCAATCAATTACCTAGCACTGAGAGGGAAAGCACAAGAATTCAGAGTGTCGCTGCAGAACAGGTACTCGGCTCTTAGTGAGGGAACCAACCTTAGCGTAGATACAATGAATGATAATCTGACGAGTATAATTACGGAGTGTGCAGTGGAAGTTGGAGGCAGGGTAGTTAGACAGGACACTGGCAAGCTTTCCCAGGAAACGAAGAACCTAATTAGGAAGCGTCAAATCATGAAAGTGTCAAGTACAACAGACAAAATAGAACTGGCAGAGCTTTCGAAGTTGATTAATAGACGTAAGGTATGCGATGTAACAAGGTATAACATGGAGAGAATTGAACACGCTCTGAAAAACGGAGGAAGCGTCAAAGCAGTGAAGAGGAAACTTGGAACAGGCAAAAGTCGGATGTATGCACTAAGGGACAAAGAAGGCAAAGTAACTACCAATATAGATAGGATAGTTAAAATAGCAGAGGAATTTTACAGAGATCTGTACAGTAGCCGAGACAACCACGATCTTAATACTATAAGAACTAGCAGTAACCCAGATGACACCCCGCCAGTAATGATAGAAGAAGTCAGAAAAGCGTTGGAGAGCATGGAAAGAGGCAAAGCTGCTGGTGAGGATCAGGTAACATCAGATCTGCTGAAAGATGGAGGACAGATTGTGTTAGAAAAATAGCTACCCTGTTTACGAGGTGTCTCTAGACGGGAAGAGTACCAGAGTCTTGGAAGAACGCTAACATCATCTTAATACATAAGAAAGGAGATGACAAGGACTTGAAGAATTACAGGCCGATCAGCTTGCTCTCTGTAGTATACAAGCTATTTAGAAAGGTAATTGCTAACAGAGTAAAGAAAACATTAGCATTCAATCAACCAAAGGAACAAGCAGGATTTCGAACAGGCTACTCAACAATTGACCACATTCATACTATCAATCAGGTAATAGAGAAATGCTCAGAGTATAACCAACCACTATACACAGCCTTCATTGATTACGAGAAGGCGCTTCATTCAGTAGAAACATCAGCCGTCATGCAGACATTGCGGAATCAGGGCGTAGATGAAGTATATATAAACTTTCTGGAAGAAATCTACAGGGGATCAACTGCCACTATAGTGCTTCATAAAGAAAGCAACAGAATACCAATCAAGAAGGGTGTAAGGCAGGGGGACGCAATCTCCCCAATGCTATTTACCGCGTGCTTACAGGAAGTTTTCAGAAGCCTAGAACGGAAACAGTTAGGAATAAGAGTTAATGGAGAATACCTTAGTAACCTGCGCTTCGCCGATCACATTGCATTGCTGAGTAACTCAGGGTACGAATTGCAACTCATGATTACGGAGTTAGACAAGGAGAGCAGAAAGGTGGGTCTTAGAATTAATCTGCAGAAAACGAAAGTAATGTACAACAACCTCGGAAAGGAGCAGCGCTTCGAGATAGGTAATAGTGCACTTGAAGTTGTAAAAGACTATGTCTACTCAGGCCAGGTAATAACCGCAGAGCCGAACCACGAGATTGAAGTAACTAGAAGAATAAGAATGGGGTGCAGCACATTCGGCAAGCACTCTCAAATTATGACAGGTAGATTGCCACTATCCCTCAAGAGGAAGGTATATAACAGCTGTATCTTGCCAGTACTTAGCTACGGAGCAGAAACCTGGAGACTTACAAAGAGGGTTCAGCTTAAATTGAGGATGACGCAGCGAGCAATGGAAAGAAAAATGGTAGGTGTAACCTTAAGAGACAAGAAGAGAGCAGAGTGGATTAGGGGACAAACGGGAGTTAAGGATATCATAGCTGCAATAAAGAAGAGGAAATGGACTTGGGCCGGGCATGTAGCACGTAGACAGGATAACCGCTGGTCATTAAGGGTCACCAACTGGATTCCCAGTGAAGGGAAGCGGGGTAGGGGGAGACAGAAGTTTAGGTGGGCAGATGAGATTAAGAAGTTTGCGGGTATAAATTGGCAGCAGCAAGCACAGGACCGGGTTAACTGGCGGAACATGGGAGAGGCCTTTGTCCTGCAGTTGACGTAGTCAGGCTGATGATGATGATGATGAGGATGATGATGATGATGATTCCTTCGTTCACGTCACGACTCCATGACATCTGGTGGAGGTGCTAGGTACCCGACGCCACAACCTAAGGGTTGCGGGATCAAATCCCGGCTGCGGCGGCTGCATTTCCGATGGAGGCGGAAATGTTGTAGGTTCGTGTACTCAGATTTGGGTGCACGTTAAAGATCCCCAGGTGTTCGAAATTTCCAGAGCCCTTCACTACGGCGTCTCTCATAATAATATAGTGGTTTTGGGACGTTAAACCCCACAAATCAATCATCACAACCTAAGTGCAACGCGAGGCGACGAGCTATAGCGACGTCGAAGTCCTTATCGACGGCCACAGTGTGGCAGCTCTCGTCGACACCGGAGCCGACTTTTCTGTCATCAGTGGAGCGTTCGACACGAAGTTGAAGAAAGTCAAGCACGCTTGGGAAGGCCCTGAAATACGGACAGCTGGAGGGCACCTAGTAATGCCGGAGAGAATCTGTACAGCGTGAGTGTGCATTCATAACAGCATTTACCCCGCAAGCTTCATTGTACTACAGCGGTGCTGAAGAAATGTGATCCTTGGTATGGACTTAAGTGCTCATGGTGCAATCAGCGATCTCAGATCCGAGTCAATAACGCTATCAACAGAACAACCCCTACCGTCGCACAAGCCACCCGAAAAGCAGGCATTGAATGTTCTGGAAGACCGAATCACCATTCTCCCTTGCTCTAGCATCAGCATCTCTGTTGGTTGTCAGCAATCAACATACTTACAAGGCGTTGTTGAAAGCGATCAGCACCTTTTCATGAACCACGAAATTTGCGTCGCAAGGGGTGTAGCTAAGCTGAGAGAGGGGAAAACAACAGTAATGCTCACGAACTTCCGCAACGAATACAAGCACGTGAGCAAGGAGACGACGGTTGCCTATTTCGAATAAATTGTGGAAGCCAGTGACGCTATCACCCTCGCCTGGTCTACTGAACTTGTTTTGTCGAATCGAGGTCTCCAAGATAATTTCGACGTCAATCCGATACTTCCGAAGCATAAGCAAGAACGGCTTAAAAGGCTGCTCCAGCAATACGAGGACTGATTTTTGTCGTCGTCGACCATTCGGTGGAAACCAGTAGCAAAACATCGCATCATAACAGAGGAGAGTACCAGACCACTCCGTCAGAACTCATCCAGAGTTTTGACACGAAAGCGGGAGGTAATAAGAAAGGAAGTCGACTAAATGCAACGCGACAACGTAATCGACCCCCGCCGTGGTGGTCTAGTGGCTAAGGTACTCGGCTGCTGACCCGCAGGGCGCGGGTTCGAATCCCGGCTGCGGCGGCTGCATTTCCGATGGAGGCGGAAACGTTGTAGGCCCGTGTGCTCAGATTTGGGTGCACGTTAAAGAACCCCAGGTGGTCTAAATTTCCGGAGCCCTCCACTACGGCGTCTCTCATAATCAAATAGTGGTTTTGGGACGTTAAACCCCACATATCAAATCAACGTAATCGAACCTTCTAAAAGTCTGTGGGCATCACATGTGGTGTTAGTGAAAAAGAAGGACGGCGCCCTACGTTTCTGCGTCGATTACCGTCGCCTTACCGCAAAGAGGTTCCTTTGGGATGATTTCATTCTTCGAAAAAAGAGAGAGAGAGAGAGAGATAAAAAAAAGAAAGGTCTTCAGGCTTGCACAAAAGCTATTTTTCTACTGCATTCAATATTCTTTATAGTACTTGTCTTTTCCCTTGAAATTAAGCATAAGCCAGTGCTAGATGAATGTGAAGGTGAAGCGCTTGTACCAGTTGTCCTGCTTAGGTGTACAACTGGAACAAGTACTTCACTTTCTAATTACTGGAGGAGACAAACACTTTGTCTGGTAATTAATAAGACAATGTGGCATGTTGGTACAGTTATGTATGGTCATGTCATGCTTGGGAGACAGCTGTTCGGCCTGCCCTGTTGTCGAAATGAGAGGCACGCGGATGTGTTTGTTTTCTCTACTCCTCTGGTGTTACAATCGGGTATGCTGCTGCCAGTGTTTCGTGGCATGGTTTCTCCATTGCGTTCACGAACCAATTCTGCTGCGTCGCATGTGATGTGGGACATAGGGAAACACTGAGCATGGTGCACCGAGGACTGTTCATCTGCATTCCCTTTTGTCACCCATAACCAATACGTTACACCAATGCCAGAAGCACTTTTAGAGTGCCCTTAGAATTGCTGCCTCAGTAATGCAAGTTTAAGTTTACTTCAATGTAACGTGTTGTCAAATCTATCAATGGAAATTTAAAATTGTGGGGGCTTTTTTCATCGCCTTTGTTTAGATACTATGAAGAACTTCAATATAACAAGTTATCAAATCTATTAATAGAAATGTAATATTTGGGGGGATTTTTCATCTTTTTTTAGGTATCATAGATATTCTTATAAGTTATAACAATTATCTGATGGCAGAAAGGATTGTTAACTGTTTGTGGCATTTTATTGTAATAAAATTTATCGCTGGCTATACATATAATAGTAGGTGTATGTACGTCTACTATACATATACATATAACAGTACATATAACATATATACATATAACAGTAGGTGTATGAACAGATAAATACAAATATCTGGGCGTATGGATAAGCAATGGGACCGAGTACCTGAGGGAACACGAAATATACGTGACGACTAGAGGTAACAGGAATGCAGCAGTGATGAAAAATAGGGCATTATGGAATTACAATAGGTATGATGTTGTGAGAGGAATATGGAAAGGGGTCATGGTTCCTGGGCTGACGTTCGGCAATGCGGTCTTGTGCATGAGATCAGAAGTTCAAGCAAGATTAGAAATTAAGCAACGTGGAGTAGGTAGGCTTGCTTTAGGAGCTCACGGGAATACACCAAATGAGGGAGTACAAGGTGATATGGGATGGACATCATTTGAGGGCAGAGAAGCTAGCAGCAAGAAAAAATTGAGAAGCGATTGAGAGAAATGGGGGCGGAGCGTTGGGCTAGGAAGGTTTTCAGCTACTTGTACATGAAGAATGTCGATACAAAATGGAGGAAGGGAACCAGGAAATTGACTGGTAAATACGTGGAAAAGAGCAGGCGGCCGAACCAAAAAGAACTATCGGTTAAGAAGAAAGTGAAGGAAACGGAGACGGATATGTGGAGAATGGGCATGATAAAGAAGTACGCACTAGAGATCTATCGAACTTTTAAGCAGTAAATTGCCAAGGAAAGGATCTATGATAATACTCGGGGTAGTTCGCTACTGTTTGAGGCCAGGACAGGAGCATTGCGAACTAAGACATATCGGGCCAAATACGAAAGGGTGGACATGGTATCCAGTGCATGTGCACAGGACGAGGAAACTGCCGTACTTGATATTGTTCTGTAAAGGGCTTCACCCTATAGTTCAGGATGATGGCGCCGAGTTTTTCAAAGCACTCCACTGAGGTTTAGGGACAGGGAGGGCAACATAGACTTTAAGCAGTTAGAATTGAGTAGATGAAGGATATCTGATTGGGGGGCTAAAGTCAAGGCACGAGTGAAAATTGAACCCTTCACTGCAAAGTACGAGTCCTCAAACTCACTTTTTAAAGAAAAAAATAAATCTAGTTTTTGGTTCATTAAGTATTACGGTTGGTGGCGCTATTCACCGCCCGATTTAAAGGGTACAGCCATTGGAAACAATAAACCACAGTTCGTTCTGGGCAAAGGGCCCAACATGTTCTCATGTTCTTCGCGGGCCTGATGGCCTACTTACTGTTCACGGTATGACTACCGCCTGGCCATCCGTTAATCTACACATGTAACACGGAGCACCCCTCTACGGCGTCTCTCATAATCATATGGTGGTATTGGGACGTTAAACTCCTGCTATTACTAATATCAAAGCACGAAATGGCCTGAGAGGCAATGCGTGAGGTGACAGTTAATGCTAAGGTGGCGCCATCTTGTGGCTGCTGATAGCAACTGCGGCAGCCGCTGCTCCTCCCTGAATACACTACCCCATATTCTAATACTATAATCGTGTCCGCCCACCATTTTTGCTTTTGCCGAGGAGCAGTGCACACGCCGCAGCGCCAGCGAGCGCACGGTTCATCTACCAGCTTTATCGCGCATACTATGCTCACACGCACGCAGAAGTCACCGTGTGGCTACTACTATAAGAAAGGGTAAGAATAGCGCACCGTGAGCTCTTGCGGTGTGGTCGCTGCCACTGTGCCTGCGTCGTTACGCGAGCCGCCGTTCGCGTTCGCGGCTAGCCCGCGGAAAATTCGAAATCGCGTGCGGCGATCGCGGCCCGCAAAGTGCTGTGTGTAGCTTCCGTGCATTTGGGTTTGCGTTCGGGGTGAAAGTCCATAGTCGTTTTCTCTAGGGGAAGCAAACGCTAGCTATTCTAAAGCTCATATGGCGCCCACTGTTGCGAAGCATCCCACCGATGCGACCGCTGTTGCGAAGCATCCCACCGATGCCACCGCTGTTGCGAAGCGCACCTCCGACGACGTTACGAAGGGCGCCTCGAAATCTCACCGCTGCAACCACTCTTGCAAAAGACGGCGGCGCCAACACGGTCCCAAAGGCGCCACTGCTTCCAACTCCGCCGGGAAGGTCACCAGCCGTTTTGGTAGCGTAGGTTTCTCAGCTCGCGACTGCTTCTGCGCAGAGCTGATAGACGAGCGGACGAGACGACGGTGAGTCAAACAAGGTTTATGTACAGCATATATACAGAGGCGTTACAAGTTCGGCACTGGGGCCGACAGAGACTCGAAGAGCCGAGCTCTCCTCTCTAACACATAGGTCTGCTCTCAAACGGGTCCGCTCTGACACACATGTCATACCGCAGGGGTGCCTGCGCAAGTAGGCGTTTGGTGTGTAGCGACACCACGAACCCGAGCTAACGGGGGAGTTTCGACTCCCTTCCACGCCTAGCCGTGCATGGCTTTGCCGTGTCCGAGGAAAAGGGGATCCTGGGGGTTGAGCCGATGCTGGGTGATTGGACCGTTAAGGCCCCCCGGCAGAGGCAACACACCCCTTTGGCCCCGGCTTCACGTAGACGGCACCCCTGAGCTGACCCACCCAGGGGAATCGGCAGTCGCCTTTTCCTATCTCTCTCTCCCTACATCTTCGTCTTTATCTCTTACTATTTATCTGTCCTGTCTTCTACTCTCTTACGTTTACTTCCAATCTTCCTGGCGGCTAGGGTTAACCCTTAGCAAATAGCCTACCTTGGTCTAGGCGCATTGGGTTATAGTGGCGTTGTACGGCTGGCGTCTGCAGGTTTCAGCATTTGTAAACTTGTAGCATCCCCTCGTTGGGCTCCGTGGTGAGTGGCCGCCAACGCTGCTGAACAACAATAAGGAAGACATGCATGGAGCATTCCCACTACTGTCTGATCGTACCGGCTTAAAGCCGGTACGCACCGATGATCTCACCAGAGAAGGATTGGCCACCCTGGTGCAGTATCTGGCCACCCCCTCCCGTAGGCGTTCGTCAATTAACTCATGGCCCTCAGTCCCCACCAGCTGCGGAGCAACTGACCACGGCGGCGGTCAGATCTGCAAAGCAGGAGAGGGTGTTAGGAATCTCTGGATACGGACAGGCCACCATTGGAACTTGAACTTAGCAACGTTTAACGTTAGAACGTTATCTAGTGAGGGAAGTCTAGCTGTATTAGTCGAGGAGCTAGAAGGCATTAAATGGGATATAATAGGGCTGAGTGAGGTTAGGAGGACAGATGAGGCCTATACTGTGCTACAGATTGGGCACGTCATTTGCTATCGGGGCTTGGCAGACAGAAGAGAACTGGGAGTAGGGTTCCTAATTCACAGAAACATAGCTGGCAACATAGAGGATTACTATAGCATTAATGAAAGGGTGGTAGGCATTGTAATTAAACTGAATAAAAGATACAAAATGAAGGTAGTACAGGCTTACGCGCCTACATCCAGCCATCATGACGCTTCAGTTGAAAGCTTCTATGAAGACGTGGAATCGGCAATGAGTAAGGTGAAAACAAAGTATACTATAGTAATGGGCGACTTTAATGCAAAGGTAGGGAAGAAGCAGGCTGGAGACCAGGCAGTAGGAGATTATGGCATCGGCTAGGAGAGCTACTAGTAGAATTCGCAGAACGCAATAATCTGCGTATTTTGAATACCTTCTACTGAAAACGAGAAAACCGCAAGTGGACATGGAGGAGCCCTAAAGGCGTAAATAAGAACGAAATAGACTTTATAATGACTGCACACCCAGGAGTCGTGCAGGATGTGGAAGTGGTTGGCAAGGTAAGATGCAGTGACCATAGAATGGTACGGGCTCGAATCTGCCTAGACTTGAAGAAGGAACGACAGAAACTGATACGCAAGAAGCCAATCAATGAGCTAGCACTGAGAGGGAAAGTACAGGAATTCAGAGTGTCACTGCAGAACAGGTACTCTGCTCTTATCGAGGAAACCAACCTTAGCGTAGATACAATGAATGATAATCTGACGAGTATCATCACGGAGTGTGCAGTGGAAGTTGGAGGCAGGGTAGCTAGACAGGACACCGGCAAGCTTTCCCAGGAAACGAAGAACCTAATTAAGAAGCGTCAAATCATGAAAGTGTCAAGTACAACAGACAAAATAGAACTGGCAGAGCTTTCGAAGTTGATTAATAGACGTAAAGTATGCGATGTAAGAAGGTATAACATGGAGAGAATTGAGCACGTTCTGAAAAACGGAGGAAGCGTCAAAGCAGTGAAGAGGAAACTTGGGATAGGCAAAAGGCGGATGTATGCACCAAGGGACAAAGAAGGCAAAATAACTACCAATATGGATAGGATAGTTAAAATAGCGGAGGAGTATTACAGAGATCTGTACAGTAGCCGAGACAACCACGACCTTAATACTATAAGAACTAGCAGTAACCCAGACGACACCCCACCGGTAATGATAGAAGAAGTCAGAAAATCATTGGAGAGCATGCACTGAGGCAAAGCTGCTGGTGAGGATCGGGTAACATCAGATCTGCTGAAAGATGGAGGACAGATTGTGTTAGAAAAACTAGCCACTCTATTTACAAGGTGTCTCCTGACGGGAAAAGTACCGGAGTCTTGGAAGAACGCTAACATCATCTTAATACATAAGAAAGGAGATGACAAGGACTTGAAGAATTACAGGCCGATCAGCTTGCTCTCTGTAGTATACAAGCTATTTACAAAGGTAATTGCTAGCAGAGTAGAGAAAACATTAGAATTCAATCAACCAAAGGAAAGAGCAGGATTTAGAACAGGCTACTCAACAATTGACCACATTCATACTATCAATCAGGTAATAGAGAAATGCTCGGAATATAACCAACCACTATACATAGCCTTCATAGATTAAGAGAAGGCGTTTGATTCAGTAGAAATATCAGACGTCATGCAGACACTGCGGAATCAGGGCGTAGATGAAATATATATAAACATTCTGGAAGAAATCTACAGGGGATCAACTGCTACCATAGTGCTTCATAAAGAAAGCAACAGAATACCAATAAAGAAGGGTGTAAGGCAGGGGGACACAATCTCCCCAATGCTATTCACTGCGTGCTTACAGGACGTTTTCAGAAGCCTAGAATGGGAACAGTTAGGAATAAGAGTTAATGGAGAGTACCTCAGTAACCTGCGCTTCGCCGATGACATTGCATTGCTGAGTAACTCAGGGGATGAATTGCAACTCATGATTACGGAGTTAGACAAGGAGAGCAGAAAGGTGGGTCTTAAAATTAATCTGCAGAAAACGAAAGTAATGTACAACAACCTCGGAAAGGAGCGGCGCTTTGCGATAGGTAATAGTGCACTTGAAGTTGTAAAAGACTATGTCTACTTAGGGCAGGTAATAACCGCAGAGCCTAACCACGAGATTGAAGTAACTAGAAGAATAAGAATGGGGTGGAGCACATTCGGCAGGCACTCTCAAATTATGACAAGTAGATTGCCACTGTCCCTCAAGAGGAAGGTATATAGCAGCTGTATCTTGCCGGTACTTAGCTACGGAGCAGAAACCTGGAGACTCACAAAGAGGGTTCAAATTAAACTGAGGACGACGCAGCGAGCAATGGAAAGAAAAATGGTAGGTGTAACCTTAAGAGACAAGAAGAGAGCAGAGTGGATTAGGGGACAAACGGGAGTTAAGGATATCATAGCTGCAATAAAGAAGAGGAAATGGACTTGGGCCGGGCATGTAGCACGTAGACAGGATAACCGCTGGTCATTAAGGGTCACCAACTGGATTCCCAGTGAAGGGAAGCGGGGTAGGGGGAGACAGAAGTTTAGGTGGGCAGATGAGATTAAGAAGTTTGCGGGTATAAATTGGCAACAGCAAGCACAGGACCGGGTTATTTGGTGGAACATGGGAGAGGCCTTTGTCCAGCAGTGGACGTAGACAGGCTGATGATGATGATGATGATGATGATGATGATGATGAACAAAATCAGGAAGAAGGATGTGTATCCTCCCCTCGGATAGGCGACACTCTCGATCGGCCCCACAACGCGAGGTATTTTAAAGACGATAGTCTTTCTTGGGGACCTTCGACGCAAATTTTTGATTTGTCTGTATGTCTGCACATTAGGTCAGTTTGCGCACTCTTAACGGCATCGGGTACTTGAAACGGCCGACCCAACCGCAGCGCCCACCAATGTTGCTCAAAATTGAGCACTCATGCTTGGGCAATCGTCAATTAAAAAGCAATTATTGCGCATGTCTGGGGCGCCATAACGACACGTATATGTTCTGCATGTGCGTCTTTTGCTAGAAAAGGCATACATAAGCAATTTTAGAGACCGTATCGCTTACCACGCTGCACTGACCATGCAACGCTTGCACGGAATGGGGAGTGTTTCCAACGCTTTGATAAGACGAGATGGTGGTGGCACCTACCATCGCCTTGCGTTCTACACCTTATCACCTCTGAGATGGGCGCACACACCCGTCTCAGAGCCACGCGATTTGATTTCTAAGAAAACTGCCAGATGGCGCTCATGTCTCACGTGTGAGGTGACTTGATGCGCTCGTTCGTCTCCGCTGCACGCTCGAGGCACTCTAACGCAGCGCCTCCAGAATACCGCTCACCGGTTTTCTTGCGCTGAACCTCAAATAAATGTTTTGTTCCCTCTCTCCACATGCAAGAGTATCGTCTTTCGACGGAATTTGCAGAAACATGCAGATACGGGGCCAATTTTTTGTTTACAAATATTGCTGTCTGAAGTAATGAGACATAGCAGGAGTGGGTACAAATGTTGAACAAAGAAAAACTAAAACTTAACAAAAAAATGTATGCTTACGTGGCTGTTTTTCAAATTTCTGAGCAACGAGTCTGCGCAGAAACCCGTCAAGCTCATTCCATATATCCACAGTCCATATATCCAACATTAGCTCTAAAGGGCGTAATATTTAGGAGATCGAATCGTCGGGTACGGCATCCAGAAGCTTCAACGAAAGAAATGGGCGTTACAACATTAAAGCTGGTGTGAACTATTATGCAGGAGGATGATACGATCGCGAGGGCGCCGATGTTTGACATACTGTTGCGATAAAAGGTGCGCATGCGAACTAGGCGATAACTTTAGCATAGCGACGAAATATAAGCCTTATAGCTTTTTTTACACATTTTAGCATAGCTATGTCATATTCGTGCTGAGGTGACAAAACAACCGACGCATATTAGAATACGGGCCTGACCAAGGTTTTTTACGCTGTCGATTCAATTCTTTTGTGGAGTTGCTTAACGCGCGTCGCAGATACCAAAGTTCTCGAAGAGCCTTGTAGCAGATTGTTTCAACTTGCTTGTGACAATTTAAATTTGTTGTGATAGTTACACCAAGGTATTTAAACTCAGTGACACGAGCTAGCGTAGCACTTTCTTCATTAACATATGCAAAATAAAAAGGTTGGTATTCTGATTCGAAAAGGTGATGGACAGTCTTTTTGACGTTTATTGACATTTCCTAAGTTTCATTTCAGTTACGGAACAATGAAAAAACACTATTCAGCACTTCCTGATCTTCTACTCTAGAGATGGTGCGATATATAACGCAGTCGTTTGCATACATTCCAAGTTTATTTGGAGTGCCGCTGTTGATTTCTGCTACGTCATTTGTATAGATAATAAAGAACAGCGGCCCGAGCACCGAGCCATGAGGCACCCCTCAGGCGATTTGTACGTCAGATGACTTAACGCATATAAACATTACAAATTAGGTGCGTTACCGTAGTAATCTGCAATCGAGTCAACTAGCTTGATTTCACCAAAAAATGTCCGAAGTTAAACAAAAAGCTTAGTTTGAGAAACCATGGCCGAATGCTTTACAGTAGTCAATAAATACGGCGTCTGTCTGTCCTCGGTCGTGAAGAGAAGAAGCAATGCCGTTCATAAATTCAAGCAACTGTGCGACAGTAGAATAACCAGCACGAAAACCGTGATGTGATCGGGGAAGTATGTTTTAGGCATTTAGGTATTCAACAATGTATACAGGGTGCCCCACGTAACTTTAGCCAGAGTTTAAAAATATGCTGGAACACGTAATTACGATGCGACCAAATGCACGTTGCTCACCATCGCCAGGAGTTAGTCAGACTACTTTTTGTGTTCTCAAATACTGTTTAATTAGATCTGTTTAACTAAATAACTTTGAAGGAACGAAGATGGAAAAAAATTCAATGAGAAAGTTGTAGATTGGTTTGCAAAACGTCCAAATAGATAGTTTTGAGCTTTATATATGTTAATTATTAGTGTTTTTCTGCTAATTACAAATACTCACGAAATACAAAAAAGCCCGCTCACGCGTCAGTGCGCACGACTAGTGCTCCCCAACGTTCCGTGTACAAATGACACGCTTCCCTCGCACCGGTTCATGAGAGCGATAAGCAGTCACAGCGGTTATTGTTCTTGTGGCCGACAGCAAAACGTGTTCGTCGTAAAGGCAACACCATCGTTGCGGCCCTGCCGAGCCAGCACAATGGGGCAAATTGTATGGTCGTTCGTACGCAGAACGTCAGGGAGCACTAGAATCATCGTTCGCACTGACGCGCGAGAGGGTTAGTCACGTGGTATTTTTTAAAGAAGATAGTCTTTTTTGGAGACCTTCGACGGAAAAGTTTTGATCTGTCTGTCTCTCTCTAAATTTGTCTGTTTGTCTGCCCTAACGATACCTCAAACTACATCAAACGGCCAACCCCATCCGCAGCGCCCACCAATATTGCTCAAAGTTTAGCGTTCATAGTTGTGTGATTGTCAATGAAAAATTAATTATTGCGCATATCTAAGGCGCCACAACAACACTTCAATGTTTTTTATGTCTGTCTTTATACTAAAAGAGGCACACACAAGTAACTCTAAGGGCTGTAGCATTTATTCGCGCTGCGCTGGCAGTGCAACTTGATGCTCAAGAAAGTGTTTCCAACGCTTTGCTACGACGTCACGGTGCTGGAACCTGCCCGTCGCTTTGCGTTCTACACATTATCACCTCCGACACTGGCGCGCATCTTTCTCCACGGGCTGCACGCCTTCGTTTTCAAAGATAACTGCCAGATGGCACTTGTGTCTAACGTGTCTTGGTGCGGTCGTTCGCCCCCGCTACACGCTCGAGGCACTCTAACGCAGCGCCTGCAGAATACCATTCACCGATTTTCTTGCGCAGAACATCAAATAAACGTTTTGTTCAGCTTCTCCATACGCAAGACTATCGTTTTTCGATGACGTTTGCGGTGTAACATGCAGATTTGGAACGAATTTTTTTTGTCAATGGACCACAGCGCCGGCTATGGGCATATTGAAGTTGACGAGAGAGATCCAGAGAAAACCACCTTTATAACATCAGACGGTCTCTTCGAGATCAAGGCGATGCCTTTTGGCCTTTGCTCGGCTCCCGCAACTTTCCAACGTGTTATGGGTACTGTACTGGCCGGCTTGAAGTGTCAGACTTGCCTTGTGCACTTGTACGATGTCATTGTGTTCTCCTCGAACTTCGACGAACATCTCCGGCGCTTTGAAGCTGTATTTCAAGCAATAGAAACCTCAGGAATAACCCTAGATTGATTGATGTGGGGTTTAACGTCCCAAAATCACCATATGATTATGAGAGACGCCGTAGTGGAGGGCTCCGGAAATTTCGACCACCTGGGGTTCTTTAACGTGCACCCAAATCTGAGCGCACGGTCTACAACCTTTCCGCCTCCATCGGAAATGCAGCCACGGCAGCGGAGATTCGAACCCGCGACCTGCGGCTCAGAAGCCGAGTACCTCAGCCACTAGACCACCGCGGTGGGGCCAGGAATCACCCTCAAGCCATAGAAGTGCCGCTTCGCGTACGAGGAACTCATGCTCTTTGCCATGTTATAAGCAAGTACGCCGCGACCCACAGGAGACAACCACCATCGCTGCAATCTCACCACCTACCGACGAGAAGGCCATCCGTTGATTTCTCAGCCTACGCGCCTATTACAGGTGGTTCATCCAAAACTTCGCCCAGATCGCTCAGCCACTCACTAACCTTACCAGGTCCGACATAGAATTCAAGTGAGAAAAGCCGCAGGAGGCAGCATTCAAAGAACTAAAACGACGCCTGCAGGCACCTTCGTTACTTGCGCGTTTCAACAAATTTGCCGAAACAGAAATCGATACAGACGCAAGCAGTGTAGGACTCGGCGCCGTTCTTGTGCAGAGAACTGATGGAGAGGTAAGGGTCATCAGTTATGCTAGCCGGTCGCTATCGAAGGCAGAGGCCAACTATTCTACAACAGAAAAGGAGTGCTTTTCAATCATCTGGGCTACATCAAAGCTTCGCCCCTACATTTACGGCAGGCCTTTTAACTCAGTAAACAATTGTATCGGACCAGTTGGTATGAATCCATCTTGGTAGGAAGTGCAGCAACTATTACACAGAACACACCACACAAGCGCTTAACTTCAACTAAACGTTTATTGCATACGTCATAGTTTATTACGGGGGTGAAAGAGAAAAGATGGATTCATACCGACTGGCCGGATACAATTGCTTATTGAGTTACATTTCTAGTTCGGCGGGCTCTTCACCATTAACATCTCTTCACCCAACCATTCTGGTAACCCTGATTGCCCTCGTCACATGTCGTACCAGGTCGTTCTCGTTTTGCTTAAGGATGAAGCTAACAGACCAAGAAGTTCTGGCTTTTTGTGGTGGTTTTCAACTGTCTGTAAGCCATAGAAACCGGGTTGCCAGGATCCTGCGTTCAGAGTGTCACAGGCAGACAGGCCTCTGTCGAGATTTTCTGCGCAATCAGATCTACATGGAACGCAGCTCAACAAACCAGAAGAAGAAAAAATGGCGTGAATCGTGGGGCCTTGTGGACTGCAAAACTGAACGCATTTGGTCAACAATCCTGTCGCAGCTCAGGTCCAAGCGCCAACAAAAGAAACCTGCTGAAGGCAACATTCTTCAAACCACGGATGACGTCGTTCTTCTTGAATATGTGAAAAAGACGTTAAAACGAGGTCCCAAGTACGCCGTTGAACCAAGGCTTGATGCGCCTAAGATCGTGTCTCTTGCGAGACAACTTTCTGGTTGTGCTACGGATTGTGAAAGGGAATGGTGTATTTCCGAGGGCGTTGATGTGCTTGAAAAGTTCAGGCCCAAGCGTCAAGTGTCCATAACGAAGGCGGTCACATACCTCAAAGAATTGGGACTTGGTGTCATTCCTTCCGATAAAGAAGGTGAGTTCTGTGTTTTCCCGAATGGTTCTTTTTTTCATAAAGCGCAAGTGGCGATTGAGTCGGTATTCGATATTAAGCGAAAAGTGTCACTCAAATCAGTTCGAACAGCTGCAAAAAACTTTTGCAACAGCCTTCTATTGCATGATTTGGCTAAACAGATCATGAAAATAGATAAACTGGGCTTAGACATGTTTTTTTAGTTGCAAGACGCACAAAGATGGCATGCCGTTCCGGGTACTTATTTCGGAACAGGGTTCTTGGCAAAAATTGTGGCGTTTTTTCTACAGGAAAAGCTGAATCTCCTTAATACTAATGACCCATTTCACAGCAAGAATTCCGAGCAGACTGTGAGTTTTTTGGTACCGAATGCCACAACTGTCGTTAAGGCGTTCTCCATAGATGTGCAAGATTTGTACTATTCTTCGCCTCATAAAATGCTTCTAGAATTTGTCGAACAGTGCATACTTGAGCATGGTGCAGTGACCTTTCAGAACACTTGTGGTATGTCAGTTTGAGGTTTTTTGGATTCATTGGTTTTGTACTTAACGTCCACATTCGTTAATTGGATTGAGAACACCTATATCCAAAACCAGGATATTTGTATTGGTTCGGCTAATGCACTCGTCTTTAGTGATATTTTTATGGCCCACTTAGATCGAATAAGTGATGAGAGGTTGTTAAGAACTAAGGTTTTAAAGATATTCAGGTTTGTGGACGATTATTTGGTTTTTTTTTAAGTGGGATGCCAAAGAGTTTCAAGGTGTTGCTGTTTTGACACTTAAAGTATTTGAGATAGCTTGTCAGCCTCTGAAACTAACACATGAGATGCCCTATGGTAATACGCTCAGGTTCCTAGATCTTTTTTTGCAATTTCAGGATGACCACGTTTGTTGGCTTTAAGAGCCCAGGAGAAAAAAGCCATTGTTGCCTTTCTCTTCTGCCCATATCAAAGTGGGGAAGAGGTTTGTCGCACGAATGCGCCTTTTTAATTCGTTGAAGAAGTCTTGTTTTCACCTCATGAAGAGGAGCTTTGAGCAACAGGTTTTGCGACTGAAGGCAGCAGGTTACCCGCAACGAACGGTTATAGGCGTCGCTGAATCGCTACATAGGGACCTAAAGAAACAAAATAGGCAGCGTATTAGCCTTCCCTACAGCAGCGTAAAACGGCTGTAGTCCCCTATATTCATTGTGTGGCACACCATCTTAAAAATATTGGAAATAAGGTGGGCGTCCGAGTAGCCTTGTGTGCTCCAGAAAAACTGTCGAGAATATGTCACAAAACTTGTCCCGATTCGAAAGAAAAGAAAGGAGGCCAAATTAAGCATCGCTTTAAATATGTTGAGTGTGCACAGTCGGTGTTTAGAGAAAGCCCTTGTCATGTGGCCTTGTTTATGTGGGAACAACTGAAAGATGCATTATTGAGAGGTTAAAAGAGCACCACAATAAAGTGCAAAAGGGTACCGATGGTCACTTGGCGATGCACTGTAAGGAGTGCGGTTGTGTGCCTTATTTCAATAACACATGCGTGTTATATCGGAATAGAGATTTATTAACCCGTTCGATAGTAGAAGCTGCGGAAATGACACGCGCTGATTTCGAGTGTGTTAGTGCACCTTCTATCTCGCTGACGCGGAAAGAACTTTGTTTTTTGGATCGGGTGATACACAACAACGGATAAGTAATGTACGGAACTGGCACGTGTGCTTTTTGTCGTCTACCTTTTATTATTCTTTTTCTCTTTCAGCCCCTTTATAAACTCTGACATTTGCAATGAACAATCAGTTGAAGTTAAGCGCTTGTGTTGTGTGTTCCGTGTAATAGTTGCTGCGCTTCCTACCAAGAAGGCCTTTTTAAGTTGTAAGTGACCACCACGCCTTGTTTTGGCTAGCGAACCTGAAAGAACCGTCGGGTCGACTCGCAAGGTGGAGCCTGAGACTGCAAGAATTCGACATTACGATCGTTTACCAGTCCGCAAGGAAGCACTCCGACGCCGAAAGCACTCCGATGCCGACTGCCTGTCTCCTGCCCCCGGGAAAGCACCACCGAAGGACGACGCAGACAATGACTGCTTCTTGGGAACAGTAAGTGCCGACGACTTCGTCGAGCGACAACGAGCGGACCCGGAACTCAGGAGCCTTGTAGAATACCTCGAGGGCAAGGCCGTCGGTGCTCCAAAAATATTCAAACGAGGAATTGAGTCGTTCTTTTTCAGCGGAATGGCGTTCTTCTTAAAAAAGCTTCTCGCCACTTCAGGCCGACTACCTCGTCGTACCTTCAGCGCTACGTCCCGAAGTTTTGAATGGTCTACACGACGACCCGTTGGCTGGACTCTTTGGTGTTTCCCGTACGCTTGCAATAATACACGAGATACTACTGACCACGCGTCTCCGCCGACGTCACTCGTTATTTGAAGCCATGTCGGGACTGCCAACGACGAAAGAAACTGCCGACTAGGCCAGCCTGACTTCTCCAGCCCATATAGCCATAGAGTTTCTTAATATACACTAGAAGGAACTCTGGCGCTAGTGTCTACGGTAGCTGCAACGCACGGCGCTTCAGTGAGCATGGGAATGATGCGTTGTGCAAACATTTGTCTAATCTTAGTACTTCTGGCCTGCTTCCGGCTCCGTGTGTGTTCTTGTGGCTTGGAGCTGTTTTCTCGCGAAACAAAAGATTGGAAAATGTGCAGCAGTTGCGCTTAATTACCTTATTTTTTTAAAGCTTACCTTTTCAAATCAAGTCTCGAAGTTCAAAAGGGTTTGTTCTTTTCTTTAAAATGAAACCGTAACCAGCAATAAACGAAGCCGCAAGTACGATTCGCTGCCCGCAAGTACGAAGACTAAGCAAATGGGTGTACTACCCATCATTCCCATGGTCGCTAAACGATCGCAGCGCCAGAGTCCCCTTTAGTTAATTTTAGGGCACTCTATGCATCTAGCCATCTCGCAAGCCGTTCAATCAAATCGACATAACAAGGTGGCCGAGTAGTTTAATCTGCCGACGTCCAAATGAGCATTTCGACGAATTGAGTTGGAGACCAGTGCAACGAAAAACGTCAAGAATTGCCGAGAGACGAGACAGGTGGCTTTCGAAGGAGGGCGAGAAAACTACTACATCATCCAGATAGCAGAGGCAGGTCGACCATTTGAAACCGCGAAGAAGAGAGTCCATCATACGTTCAAAAGTAGCCGGGGCATTGCACAAACCAAAAGGCATGACCTTGAATTGGTAAAGGCCGTCGGGTGTGATGAATGCCGTCTTCTCGCGGTCGCGGTCGTCGACCGAAATTTGCCAGTATCCGGATCGAAGGTCAAGGGACGAGAAATAGTTGGCGCCGTAGAGGCAGTCGAGCGCATCATCGATTCGAGGTAAAGGATAAACGTCCTTCTTTGTGATCCGATTCAGGTGGCGATAGTCGACGCAAAAACGCCAGGTGTTGTCCTTCTTTTTAACTAAGACCACAGGGGAGGCCCAAGGACTCGATGACGGCTCAATGACGTCTTTACTGAGCATTTTCTCGACCTCCGTCTGTATTACTTGGCGCTCAGCACGTGACACGCGATAAGGGCGTTTGTGAAGTGGACTGGCGTCGCCGGTGTCGATGCGGTGGGTTACGGCAGTTGTGCGGCCCAGGGGACGGTCGTCAACGTCAAAGATATCCAGGTAAGAAAATAGAACACCCCGGAGCGCCGCAACTTGGGAAGGTAAGAGGTCACTGGATATCATTTTGTCGAGGAACGCCTTATTTTGCGACGTGATGACAGGTTTCGTCATGGTCTTAGTGTCAGGTGTAAAAGAACAAATCGAACATTCATCAAGGGTGGAAAGATCGGCTAAAGTGATGCCTTGGGGAAGCACTTGGGTCGACGTAGAGAAGTTCAGGACTGGAACTAGCACCGTGTTGTTAGCAACAACCACTATAGTATGTGGTAGTGCGATGTGGTGCGTAAGAGTCAAATCAATGAGGGGAGCTACCAGATAGTCTCCATCAGGAACGGACGCGGCTGTTCATCAGGAACGGACGGAGAATGGACTTACTGGGGCTGTTCCCTACATCAAATTCCGGGAACAAATGGATCGTCGTCGCTACCGACTACATCGCGCGCAGTGCCAAAACAGGGGCCCTGCCCGAAGGCACTGCCACCGAGGTAGCGAAATTCTTCGTCAAGAACATCGTCTTGCGTCACAGTGCTCCACAGGTCTTCCTTACTGACAGAGGTATGGCCTTTACGGCAGACCTAACTGAGGTGATTCTGAGGTACAGCCAGACAAGTCACCGCCGTACCATCGCCTACCATCTACAGATTGATGACCTCACGGAGCGTCTTAATAAGACCATCGCCGAAATGCTGGCCATGTACGTCGACGTCGAGCACAAGATGTGGGAGGAAATTCTTTCGTACGTGACCTTCGTGCACAATGTGCTCAGCCGTCCTAGGAACGACGCAGATGCCACCGTACAAGTTGGTCTATGGAAGGAGCCCAGCAACGACACTCGACGCTATGCTTTTAAACGTTGCTGATGAAGATATCCTCGACGTCACTGCTTACCTTCAGCATGCGGAAGCGGCTCATCAACTCGCCCGCCTGCGCATCATGAATCAGCAGGCGGCCGACAGCCGCGTTACAATCTTCGAGGAAGCTTCGTGCAGTACCAGCCCGGGTGCCATGTTTGAGTATGGACGCCGATTCGCCGACGTGGGCTCAGTGAAAAACTTCTGCGACGGCACATTGGACCGTACAGAGTTGTTAGACGGCTCGGCCCACTAAACTACGAGGTTGTTCCTAATGGCATTATGAACTCTGAACGGCGCCGTGCTCGACCTGAAGTCGTCCATTTCGTGCTTCTCAAGCCATTTCATGCGCAAACCTGAGGACTGTATATTATTGAGGTGCTTAATTGCTTTACTTATTGTTTATTTACCCTTTATTGTACTTTAGCCTTTTGTTACAGCATAGAGACGATACTTTTTAGAAGGGGGCAATACCACGTTCCTTTCTTCAAATTTCAAGTTTTATTATTTTCAAAAACAAGGTACAAAATTTAAGATATACAGACGAGGGTCCCAGAGCCAGAGACTTTAGTGGGACCCTCGGTTTGTCGATACAAATCGACGGTCAAATTTATACAGAGCAACAGAATATTTTTACAATATACGGACATTAAAATGCACTTTTATATCACAAATCAAGGCAAAAGACACAACATGGTATAAAAAAAACGAAGAAAAACGAGTCAAACAGGTAAACGATCACAAGTAACGTTATTCGAGAAAATGATTTTTGACCGGACTTTTTAAACAAAGGAATTGAAGTGCCATGCCTAATGCTAGAAGGTAACACATTCCAAAAGGATATCGCACTGAAAGCGGAAGTTTTTTGCCCATAATTAATATGAGCGGGGGTAACAGGAAAATTTTATCAGCCGCAAACCTGGTCACATTATTATTCTGCAAAAGATCAGATGTAATAAATGGAAATGTGAATTGATTATACAGCAGTTTGTGGAATAAGGTCACAATATTTAACCGGAACAAACGATTTACTGGCAAGATATTGTAAGAGCGTTGGAATGTGTAGGCGTTTGATTGCGAAGAACTAGAAGTGACAATGCAGATTGACTGATTTTGAATGTGCTGTAATGTTGATACATGACAAGCATAAGTGTTGCCCCATGAGACTACACCGTAAGTAATATGACTATGAATGAACGCAAAATACAGCGCCAGTAGAGCTTCACGGGAAAAGAAAGGGCGAGCTGTGATTGATGCGCGGATACCAAACGCCGTCTTCTGCTTAAGATGGTTAAAGTGACTGCGAAAGGTGGCATGGGTCAAAGTGTATGCTAAGAAAGACGACATCAGAACAAGCAGAAATGGAATGAATACAAAGTTGTATTAGGGAATAGCAGATAATGACCTCTGAGCACTTTTAAACACCATAATGTTAGTTTTTGTGGGGTTGATAACTAAGTGATAACTGCTGCACCAATTCATAAGGGCACTTAATGCAAGATTTAACTTTGAAACAATAGCATCAGTGTTTTTATCAGATGAAGATATTGCTGTGTCATCAGCGTATATAACTCAGTCACCACGGTCAAAAGAGCTAAGAACATCATGAAGATCATTCATATATAAAATAAATAGCAAAGGACCCAATACTGAGCCCTGCGGTACTCCTTGGTTAGCATAATTTGTTGAAGAGAAGGTACTTGCGGCGTGTACTGTGTACTGTCGGTCAATTAGGTAATTTCTTAATAATGTAAGCGCAGGGCCTGTTATTCTATAGGACTGAAGTTTATGCAATAAGACTTGATGATTTACAGTGTCAAAGGCTTCAGTGAAATCTAAAAAAAACGAACCCACTAAATTTCTCGAATCGATACTTTTCTTTATGTAATCAGTTAGAGACAGCACAGCTTGACTTGTTGACCTACCTGGATGGAAACCAAATTGGCTGTCTTTAAGCAATTTAAATTTAACTTGATAACCATACAGACCTTCAACAAGCAATTTTCGACTAGTTTGCTGAGGCAGGAAAGAATTGAAATTGAACGGTAGTTGGAAACTGTTTGTTTATCGCCTTTTTTTAAAAAATGGAATTACTTAAGCTTTCTTTAAGAATGCAGGAAATAAACCCTGTTCAAACATAAGGTTGATAATATGACACAGCTTATTGGAAACTAAATGTGCAACCAGTTTTAAATGCCTTACACAATTGTCATCTAACCCAGGCCCTGTATATTTAAGAATAGCAATAGTGGAAAAGACTTCCTGTGGTGTTGTTTGGAAAAGAAAGAATGGCTGCGTGGTACGACTGCGCATGGGGGCGGTGGTTAGTATAGACGGAAGAAAAGTATTCCGAAAAGGCATTGGCAATTTCTTTGGGCTCAGAGAAGGTGAATCCATTGAAGTCAATTTTGGGTATAGGGACATTAGCAGATGACTTGCTAAGGAAAGAGTTTAGCAGCTGCCACTGCCTTTTGGGGTTAGTACTATTCTTGTCGAAATCATTTTCATAGTACTATTTTTTCGCTTGCTTGAGCAAGGTATTTATTAGACTGCAATAAGACTTCTATCGTTTAGCAAGACGCATACTAAAGGCTGTTGCTTCTTTTTTATATACATATTTTCTTTCTTCCATAAACTTTTTAAAGACCATTGGTCATCCATGAGCTCTGTGGATACTTGTATTTTTTACATTGGGCAGTACGCGTGTTGGTCGAAACCGCGAGTAAAAATGACGAGCAAAATGCTCACAAGGCTGCATCTGGGTCTAACATAGACATAACAGGCACCCAGTCAGTTGTACTGATAGCCTCAACAAAGGAATCGGAACTAAATACAGATGTGGTATAGGCAATATTGCGTGCGTGGGTTATGTTTTCGAATGTGAGGAAGATAGGAAAATGATCGGTGATATCGGTGTCGACAACGCCCACGCAGGGGGGGGGGGGGGTTGTCGACACGGGTATAAGTTTTGTTATCGCTCCATTACACTATGTTCGGTTGAAACCATGTCTAAGGTGCTATAGAAGCTTCGAAGCAGTACAATATCGTTTTCTTAAAATTACGCCCACTTCGTGAACCTTTCAGATTATTCTGGAACCTACGTTGCCACTAGCGATAACGCTAGACTGTTCGATGTCAAGTGTATAAATGTCGACACGCTTCGCCGCCTGTCAGTTGATCGACGGCCGACACCCTGCTCGCCGCTATCGGCTTGTTGCTTTAATCTGATTTCCCTTTTACGTGACCACAAGTTCGACCCGATAAAACAGTTTAATATTCGACCTGAAATCTGGTTACTTCGTTCACGTCACGACCCCGTGGCAATATGAACTCGACGGTAGAGGCCTACGCTGGATGCAGATGACACGGCTCTGAATTGCGTCCGTGGTAGGCGAGGGCTCACGCTCAAAGCTTCAAACCTCCGAAGCTTATTCACACTCGTTTTGAGCACAGAAAATCGCAGATAAAAGCACAGGAACACCAACATGTCCCAGTAGTCTGTACGATATTTTCTGTCCGCGGACGATTGCACTCAGAACCGTCGCCAGCGCAACCGGCCGGTATTCGCTGCACTCGCTCGCTGGATTCCGTGCCGACCGGTTGTGCCCTCACGATCTCCGACGACAGTGCAGCTCTGGTCGTGTGGGTTGGTCTTACGCCATCTCCTTTCGCCGACAAGAGCTCTCATCAGTGGTGCCCCGTCCTCGAACTCCTGCAACCGTGTGCATCTTTCTGGTCTTCTTACTTCCGTTGCTCCTTGTCTTTGCGCCTCACTCTCTGCTTCATTCCTCTCTATCTCTCTACCTTTTAATCCGATATTTTCAATCCCTTCTTTACCCCATCTCTCGTGAGCTACTGTTCAGGGTGTCCTCCCCCTGAGAGACAGTTATGGAGCTCACTTTTCTTTCATTTAAAACCACCCCACCCCTTCCGGCATTCTATCGGTTTGTCGTCATCGCTCGAACTCAGAACGAAACCGCGTTACGCCCCGCCACGGTGGTCTATTGGCTAAGTTACTCGGCTGCTGACCCGTAGGTCAGGGATTGAATTGTGGCTGCAGCGGCTGCATTTCCGATGGAGGCGGAAATGCTGTAGGCCTGCGTGCTCAGATTTGGAAGCACGTTGAAGAACCCCAGGTGGTCGAAACTTCCGGAGCCCTCCACTACGGCGTCTCTCATAATCATATGGTGGTTTTGGGACGTCAAACGCTACATATCAATCAAAACAGGCCACGCTGGCAGCACTCGCAGTCGTTCGTCGTGTCGCTGTCGTTTTAGATTATGAACCGGTCATTCAGGAACGGTCGGAGTAGTTTCCGTGCTTGCTTCAACCATTCTGCCATGCCTTCGAAGCGGCGGCCATTAGCATAACATTTGGAGGCGTCGCGGTCTTTGGTTGGTTGGCTTCGCTGTACGCGTGGGGACGTAGGCGAAAGTATCAAGCCCGGCTTCATCCCTGGCGCCTCGTCGCGTATGCCCAAAGCCAACTAGAAAAATATCAAGGCCTCCGCATCACCTCCTCCAATCGACCATACGTCACGACATTGAGATGACAGCGGTAGAGGGGGGAAGACAGAGGCTGAAGAGAGAACACAACTTTATTGTCGTCAGACTTAAGGAGGTAGGTGACCCGCCAGGCTGAACTTGATGGCCACCTCCTCTGCCCTTTGTACGGCCTGGAGCTGAACGGCCAGGCTGGTGGAGGTCAGAACTGCCTCCCACCCCTCTGGCGAGGGAGCGGCTAGGAGATCGAGAGAGGGGGGATCTTCCCTGCAGGCCCAGAGAATGTGATTAAGTGTGGCTATTGAGCCACAATGCGAGCAATGCGGATCAATCGAGTCGGGGTATATACGTGCATAAATGTATGGGCACGGAAATGAATGTGTTTGCAAGCGGCGCCAGATAACCTCCTGGCGCTTAGTTAGCTTATGGTGCGGGGGTGGTTTTGTCTGCCTCGAAAGACGGTAATATTGTGTGATGTCATGGTAGGATGTCAAGGCTTCACCAGGGTTTTCCAGATCAGAGGCGGGTACCACCGCTCGGCTGACGAATCCTCGAGCATATAGGTGGGCCGCCTCGTTCCCTGGGTTCCCCGCGTGAGCCGGCACCCATACCAGCGCAATGGAGGATAGTGCGTCTTCCTCATCATCTGTAAGGAGACTGGGCAAGAGTAAACGCAGAGTTGTGGGGGCCACAATGCCACGTGCGAAGTTGGATATAGCAGCCTTTGAGTCACTGAGTATAGTGGTGAATCCGGATGCTGCTGCTAGCGCTATCGCCGCTTCCTCAGCTTCTGTCGTATTAAGCACACGGACAGAAGCAGCCGCTTTAATTTGAGGTGAATAGGCGTTGTTGCCGGGGAGAGTGATTACGCTTATTGCATATGCTTTAGTAAACTCTCGGTATTGGGCGGCGTCAACGTACGCAACGGTTGGGGTTGGACGCGTAAGTTTTTTGCAAGAATTGGCCC